>JBAMBO010004028.1:0-533842 GCA_037044535.1 Lordiphosa magnipectinata
ATCAGCCAATACAAGAAGAATCCTCATCCGCAATAAGTCTCTCAAATCGTAGAGCAGCGTCGACTATGCAATTTATTAATCCAGTATGCACACTTGCAATGCTGTTTACATATGCATCTGAATTGATTAATATTGTGCCACTCAGATCCACTGTGCCTAGGGCGCGAAATTTATGGCGGCACCCTGTCCAATTGACACTTGTCGAAAGGCAGCTGAAACAGAGGAGGCGAATGAGCAACCAGCCAACAAGAACAGCACGACCAACATACGAGCCATATTTTGGATGGCTTTTACTCACCAGATGTCAGCGGATGGCTCAGTTGCAGCATTTCAGGCTGCGTTTCCCATCTATGTGGCGGCCGGCCCTTTGCCACAGGCTGTCCAACAATAACAACATCAATATGTGGCGATTAGACCAAAGGTGGTCAAAATGGCGGCTGCAACTCATCCGAATTCAGCGGCTGTCTCATTGGATGGCATCCAGACGAACGGGCGGTGAGAATCATCGTTGGTCTGCAAGGCGTCGCCTAGGTATGCCATAATCAAAACAAAAAATTAGCAACACAATAGCAGCCAACAAATACTTACCCAGGATGCTGAAATGAACCAGAAAAGATGAGGCGACGGGCCGTCGACCACCTTTCACCATGAAGGCCTTCAGTCACCGCATATGAAGACGGAAATTGAATCCCAATTGTTTATTATTAATTTTAAGTTGAATTTTTTCGAATTGTTTACAACTTGTAAATAGGGCCTCACTAATGACAAACAATTATCGTAGGGCAGCATACCGATAGTTATCGTGATCGATGTCACCCCCCAGGGATGGGCACAAGTCAATTTAGCCGCGAATTTTGAAAAAAAACAATTTTTCCCTCAAAATGTTAACTGGCGCCAAAGAATTTAATGTAAAATGCTAAGACTGTATTAATATTAAATAAAATATCCTAGAGTCCTCTCCTTGCCCCTTTGCCTGCTGGTCAGGCAAAGTGGGACGGGATAAGGATTCTAGGACGCAAATGCGTTTGTCCTTGGTGACAAACGGAAAGAGAAAAGAGAAAAAAAGCTCCGTGATTTAAATTGATTTGTGCGAGATATACTTGGAGTAAATTGGCCGGGAGTGTCGCAAAATACGCGCGCCAGTGCCGGGCACCAGTGACATATCGAGTTTTGCGCGACGGACGTGTATAAACCGAGAAAAATTAAATTAAAAACCTGAGACGGGCGAGAAAACAGTGTGACCAGAGTGGGGCATTTGCCCCCCCACTCCCCTGTAGTGAGACGATCGCGCCACACGTGCGGTGAAAATAGAGTGACCGAAGGGCAAAATCCCTAAGCGCTAGCCCAATAACGCGTTTAATATCGATAGGACGATACAACATCGATAGGACGATTAAAACTATCTCTTTCCGTGATTTACAAATAAACCGATTAAACAGTGACTTGATTTGGCGTCATGGAAAATAATATTTCCAACTCTGCCAATGCAAATAAACGCGACTCGCGCGTAAAATCTAATGATGAACCTTTATTTGATTCTTCCGAAACCTCAGAGGAGGAAGATGTCATGTTACGGAACTCTTCCCTACCCCGTACAAACACATTAGCAAATGCTAGCCAAGCCATTAACGGTGACACCACCGATCAGGTTAATAAGCCCGGCTCTTCAAATGCTGAGGGAATTACTCCAGCCCCTAGTGCAATTTTTGCAGCTAAAAACAACCCATTTAAAGATATGGTACAGGCGATTTCGCGACCTGCACAACAAGCGACTTGGAAGAACGTCCCTAATAAACGCCGATCCACTACGGGCAGCAGCCCAAAAACTCAGAAAAAACTTGCGACCCAAAATTCGGAGAACAGGTTTGTACTTTTGTCTGACAGCGACGAGTCGGACATAGCCATTGCTGGGTCCATGCCCATGGAGGAGGAAGATGAAGAAATTTGCCAAGCAGTCGCCGATGCCACTGCAGCCACTAACCCCACTGGGGAAACTACTCGCGCCGCTGCCGAAGCCAATAACCAGCCAAGGATTATGCCGGAACCTCTGTACATGCCAAAGGCGTATGGAAATATTGTCCCCATACTGAATGAGATCAATAAAATCATTGGGGAAGAAAACTATGTCACCAAGCCAACCCAGGATCGTGGACTTAGGTTCCAATGCCTCAATGTGGACTCATATCGCAAACTGGTAAGATTATTCCAGGAAAATGATATTGAGTCGCATACTTACCAGCTCAAGAATGAGAGAGGCTTTAGAGTAGTCATTAGGCACATACATCGTGCAACCCCCAATGATTGGGTCAAAAATAAATTGGCCGAACACGGACATATTGCCCGCTATGTCAATGTTATTAAAAGACGGTTCAACCGAGAGCCGCTTGATATGTTTGAGGTAGAGCTGCAACCTCAGGCAAATAATTACGATATTTTCCAGCTATCAACTTTGGGCAGCCAAAGAATAAAAGTTGAAAAGCCAGTTAGAACTCCTGATGTAGTCCAGTGCCATCGGTGTCAAAAGTATGGCCATACTAAAAACTACTGCGGCCGAGTGTTTAGATGCGTAAAATGTGCCGAATGCCACCCCTCAACGGCCTGCCAAAAGCCGCCTAACGTAGATGCAACATGCAGCAATTGTACCGGCAAGCACACAGCCAGCTGGAAAGGATGCATTTTTTATAAGAATGCCTGTAAAAAGAGAGAAGCGGAGAGTATGTTCCAAGCCAATAAACTGCTCACAGAGTTGGGCCACTCAACTTTACCAATAAATCCAAAAGGCCAACAACAGCGACGCCAGCTACAAATACAGGTTCCAGTCATACGACAGCAGCAGCCTCCAGTCGTACAGCAACAGCCTTCAGCTGATCAGCAACATGAGCCCTCAGGCTCGCAGCCAAATAGTTCTTATGCGGCGGCTTTAAAATCAGGCCTCCCATCGAATCATTCTCAGAAGCCTCAACAACAGCAGCCTCAAAAACAGCAACAACGTGACCCTCGATTACGGCAGCGCAATCAGCCAGCTCAACAGCAGCATCAGCAATTAACAGAACAATCAGCACCCCAAACTGGAGCAAACCAGCCCAATCCGCTAACTCGCCAGCAGAATAGGAGCCGCAGCCGTGGCGGCCGTCAATATAGGAGCCGCAGTCGTGGCGGCCAGCAAAATACTACAAATCAGATGGACGTGCTTTGCCAAAAGTTGGACCAGCTGATACGAATCAACATTGAGAATTCCAGAGGCCAATCTGCTTCTACCAATAACAGCAATTTTGAGAGCAAAATGGACCGGATCTTGGAGACAATGGGCAATATGATGAATATGATGTCTAATTTCATGATGTCCATGGGACAGGCCAATGGAACCAAAAATGCCTAGTACAAATAATAATAATTTTTCTTCTCCGTCCATTGCCTCGAATGGGCGCCATTTAAACCAAACATCAGCCAACAATAATTTAAAAATCGCGTTCTGGAACTCTGCAGGGCTCCGCAATAAACTTCAAGAGCTGGAACATTTCATGCTAGAAAACAATTTGGACATCATGTTATTAGCCGAGACTCACTTAAAGGAAAACGAAACAATTGACATTGAAGGATACTTTACATACCTGGCAAATCACCCAGCAAACACACGGCGCGGTGGTGCTGCCATATTAGTAAAGCGCTCTATCCAGCATGTTTCGCTCGCCCCGTCAATTTTGGCGATGATCCAGCTGGCTTCTGTCGCCATCACCTTGCATAATGGCTCTGTCATCAACGTTGCATCCGTTTATTGTCCCCCTCAGGATGAATGGTTCATACAGGATTTCAATTACGTTTTCCGGCAACTAGGTACTAAATTCCTGGTGGTAGGCGACTGGAACGCTAGAAGCAGCTGGTGGGGCAATGCGCGTTCAAACAGAAGAGGCAGAATTCTACTCGAGAGTGTACAACTGAACAACTGCAACATATTGGCTACCGGCTCATCAACTCGTTTCCCTAGAAGTGCTCGGCAATCCCCGACTGCTATCGACTTTGCCGTGTACAAAGGCGTGCATCGTGATTTTCTGCAAATATCTTCCACCCTCGAATTGGGCTCGGACCACCTGCCTCTTCGGGTTGACTTACTGAGCAAGCCAGCCGAGAGCAACTCCAAGTGTCAGCTTTTGCCAGCAAATGCGAGCATTCCCAAGTTCCAACTGTGGCTAAATAATCACGTCTTATTAAACACGGAAATTCACTCATCCGAAGATGTTGATGATGCCGTGGAAATCTTAGAGGGAAACATTCACTCAGCAGCCCAGTTTGCAACCAAGTTGTCTCATCAGCCGAATCAGGGGCGACTGCGATTCAACTACAACATCAATCGCCGAACGCAGAAAATGATTGAGGCCAAAAGGCTGGTAAAACGCCATATGATGGGCCATTATAGTCCGGCAGCGAAACAAATCCACAACAGATTGTCCAACTCCATAAGCAAGGCGATACAAAAATCCAAGGCAGACAGACTTGACGGCCTATTGGAGTCCATTGACCCAACGGACAGGTATAATATGCAGAAATTGTGGCGATTAACCAACAACATTAAAAGGCAGCCTGCACCTAATCTGCCAGTCAGAAAACACGATGAAGGGAATGGCACTGTCCAGTGGTGCAAAACCTCCCAAGAAAAGGCTGAGGCATTTGCTCAGCACTTGGAGTTGAGATTTACGCCAAAAATCACGACACTTCGTTCCGACAGAAGACTTATCGAGCTTCAAGCCTCACTCCCGTTGGCGACTAACGAACTCAGTTTTCCCCCAATACTGATCGGTGAACTCCAGGCTGAGATCGGGGCTCTCAAGGCGAAAAAATCTCCAGGGATGGATAGAATCGACAATCGCACCATTAAAGCACTTCCACTGTCGGCTGTGCTATATCTCCTATTGATTTTCAACAATATGCTGCGATTTGGACATTTTCCTCAAAGATGGAAATGTGCTATAATCACCATGATCCATAAGCCAGGTAAACCCACGGACCAGTTGGGATCATATAGGCCGATAAGTCTACTGTCTGGCTTTTCGAAGATTTTTGAGCGATTGATACTCCGCCGCATGTTTCAGTTGGAGGCAGTCACAAACGCTATTCCCAATCACCAGTTTGGATTCAGACGCGAGCACGCCGCTGAACAGCAACTGGGCCGAGTCACCCAGTTCATCCTAAGGGCATACGAATCTAACATGTATTGTTCCGCTGTTTACATGGACATACAAGAGGCATTTGACCGCGTATGGCATGATGGCCTATGCTACAAACTGAAACAACTCTTACCAGAAGTCCTGTACCGAATTATATGCAAGTATCTGTCTGAGCGTTCATTCATGGTTGAATGTTGCGGCGGCAGCCGATCAAGCCTGAAGAAAATTAGTGCTGGAGTCCCCCAGGGCAGCGTGTTGGGCCCCGTGCTCTATACTATATTCACGTCAGATATGCCCACACCGTCCCCATTTACGAGGTATAGCCAAAATAGGCTTTTGCTGGCGACATATGCAGACGACACGGCGATCCTCTCAGCAGCCAAAACGCAAGAAGACGCAACTGCCAATTCCGAACGGTTCCTGATCACCTTATCTGCATGGGCGAGAAAATGGAGTATAAGTGTCAATGCCACAAAAACAAAGCACGTACTACATACCTGGAAACATTTACAGCTGCCACCGTTGCCTCCGAGCATCATGGACCATTATCTGGTCACCGAGGAAAAACACCCATATCTCGGCGTACAAATGGACACCAAGTTGCTTTTTGGTGCCCACGTCACAACCATAGTGGGCAGACTGAAGGCAAGGGCTGAAAAACTGCACTGGCTAATCTCTGGAAATAGTAAACTTCCACTGAAAACAAAAACTATTTTGTACAAGCAGCTTATTGCACCGATCTGGCAATACGCTCTACCGATCTGGGGATCTTTAATTAGTGAAACACAAATCGAGCGAATTCAGGTTGCGCAAAATCGTATCCTAAGAATGATCACAGATGCCCCATGGTACGTACGCAATTGTACAATACACACTGATTTGTCAGTCGAAAATGTTGATAGCGTCTATAATTCTGCCTGTTCCAAATATTGGGAGCGCCTATTGGACCACAGCAACGATGAAGCGAACAAAATGGCACTGGAACCATGCATACCTAATAGGCACGCGAGAATAAGAAAAAGGTATAGGGAAATGCTGCAGAAACACTTGCCTCAGAATTCCCTTGTCCAACGCCAGCTTGCACAGCAGCAGCCTCTTCAACAGCACGGCCAACAGGTGCAGCAGCCACAACAACAGCCCTCGCAGCAACAGCAACAACAAATGCCAGAACAGCCGCGGCCAGTAAGCAGACTTTTTCCACCAATACAAAGGCCAATGAATTTCCGTGACCAAATTCTTCACGACCAAAACGAAAGAATGCGCCTAAGGGAGCAACAGCGTGAGGAAATGCGAAATCAACGAAGGCAGCCAGGATTTATTCCGTCATTACGGCCACAAATACAAATAGCTGCACCACTAGGTCCACAAACCAGCGCATTCGTCAATCAAGTAATGCCACGGCCATTGCCCACAAGGCGAATCATAATGCATCGACGAAATCTCAATAGATCACCAATGCCAGCGCCAGTGCCCGAAAATCGCATAGAGCCAGCAAGCTCGTCAATAACTCCGCCTATGGCAGCGCATCTCAGTCCAAATCCAGAGGAAAGTTCAATAACAGCACAAATGCAACATCCAGCCGCAGAACAAATGCAGTTCGAAACTATAGTGGGTACAGAAAATTGGAGAATTAGCCCAACAATTCCAGAGCCCATAAATAACACTGGGGAATCAAACTTACCAATAACTGTGCCTTTGGTGACACAGATCAGGCTGAATCCTCGACCATCAAACAATTTGAGTCCAATGCCCGCCAACAGCAACATCACGCAGTCAATTGCGCCATATGTTCCTATGGACCAGCCATTATGTCTGCAAATGTACCAAGCAAGTTTACCGCCATCTGCGCCTCCACTAAAGCGAATCGTTCTACAGCGGCGCAATTACAGAGCACCTCCAGTGCATAGTGAAATGGCCAATCCATGGGCAAATGACATGCAGCTAACACAGCCAGAATCCTCATCCGCAGTAAGTCTCTCAAATCGTAGAGCAGCGTCAGACACACAAAATGTCAATTTAGTGGCAGAAGAAAATGGCCACCACCAGCAGCAGCTTTTGTCCAGTACAGGCCAAACAAGTGAAGTGCGCAATCAAGGATTTATTCAGGTACAAACAGGTGAGCCCTCAATGCCACACACCAGTGCGAACTCCTGCCCGGCAATGCCACGGCCTTTGCCCACAAGGCGAATTATAATGCATCGACGAAATCAAAAAAGATCACCAATGCCAGCGCCAGTGCCCGAAAATCGCATAGAGCCAACAAGCTTGTCAATAACCCCGCCTATGGCAGCGCAGCTCAGCCCAAATCCAGAGGAAAGTCCAATAACAGCACAAATTCAACATCCAGTCGCAGAACAAATGCAGCTTGAAACTATTGTGAGTACAGAAATTCAGAGAATTAGCCAAACAATGCCAGAGCCCATAAATAACACAGGAGAATCAAACTCACCAATAACTGTGCCTCTGGAGGCAAAACTCAGTCTAAATCCATGCCCATCAAACAATTTGAGTCCCATGCCATCTATAGGCAACATCATGCAGCCAATTATGCCGTATGTTCCTATGGACCAGCCATTGTGTCTGCAATTTTTCCGAGCAAGTTTGCCGCCATCTACGCCTCCACAGAGGCGAATAGTCCTGCAGCGGCGCAACTACAGAGCACCTCAAGCGCCTCGTGAGATGGCAAATCCATGGGCAAATGACTTGCAGCCAATACAGGAAGAATCTTTATCCGCAATAAGCCTCTCAAATCGTAGAGCAGCGTCAGAAAATCAAAATGGTAATTTATTGGCAGATGAAGATGGCCATAATCAGCAGCAGCTTTTGTCAAGTACTCCCACACCAACTATTGGCCAATCCGCTGAACGATATGCTCCTCAGCTCAGTCCAACTCCAGTTGAAGGTTCATCAGCAGAATATCAAAATTCTGCCATAGAGCAAATGCATATTGATCCTATTGAGAGAGAAGAAAATCAGCAAATGAGAACAATAATAATGGGAGAGACTATAAATACAACAGAGAATAAAAACTCACCAATAACAGCGCCTCTGATAACACAGTTCACATTTCAGTCAATACACGAAGAATCCTCATCCGCAATAAGTCTCTCAAATCGTAGAGCAGCGTCAGCAAAACAAAAAGCTATTTTAATGGCAGATGAAGATGGCCATAATCAGCAGCAGCATTTATCCAGAACAGGCCCAACACATAAAATGACTCCCACGCCAACAATTAGTCAGTCCGCTGAACTAAATACACATTTGCTCAGCTCAAATCCAACTGAGGGTTCAACAGCAAAATATCAAAATTCTGCCACAGAGCAAATGCAAATTGACCCTATTGTGAGAGAAGGAAATCAGCAATTAAATTCCTTAAAAATAACTGTGGATACAAACTCACCAACAACAACGTCCCTGATGACACAGTCCAGCTCAAATGCAGGCGCATCAAACAACTTGCCAGCCATCGGCAACATTATGCAGCCAATTATGCCGTATGTTCCTATGGACCAGCCATTGTGTCTGCAATTCTTCCGAGCAAGTTTGCCGCCATCTACGCCTCCACAGAGGCGAATAGTCCTGCAGCGGCGCAACTACAGAGCACCTCAAGTGCCTCGTGAAATGGCAAATCCATGGGCAAATGACTTGCAGCCAATACAGGAAGAATCTTTATCCGCAATAAGCCTCTCAAATCGTAGAGCAGCGTCAGAAAATCAAAATGGTAATTTATTGGCAGATGAAGATGGCCATAATCAGCAGCAGCTATTGTCAAGTATTCCCACACCAACTATTGGCCAATCCGCTGAACGATATGCTCCTCTGCTCAGTCCAACTCCAGTTGAAGGTTCATCAGCAGAATATCAAAATTCTGCCATAGAGCAAATGCATATTGATCCTGTTGGGAGAGAAGAAAATCAGCAAATGAGTACAAAAATAATGACAGCATCTATAAATACAACAAAAAATAAAAACTCACCAATAACGGCGCCCCTGATGACACAGTCCACACATCAGCCAATACAAGAAGAATCCTCATCCGCAATAAGTCTCTCAAATCGTAGAGCAGCGTCGACTATGCAATTTATTAATCCAGTATGCACACTTGCAATGCTGTTTACATATGCATCTGAATTGATTAATATTGTGCCACTCAGATCCACTGTGCCTAGGGCGCGAAATTTATGGCGGCACCCTGTCCAATTGACACTTGTCGAAAGGCAGCTGAAACAGAGGAGGCGAATGAGCAACCAGCCAACAAGAACAGCACGACCAACATACGAGCCATATTTTGGATGGCTTTTACTCACCAGATGTCAGCGGATGGCTCAGTTGCAGCATTTCAGGCTGCGTTTCCCATCTATGTGGCGGCCGGCCCTTTGCCACAGGCTGTCCAACAATAACAACATCAATATGTGGCGATTAGACCAAAGGTGGTCAAAATGGCGGCTGCAACTCATCCGAATTCAGCGGCTGTCTCATTGGATGGCATCCAGACGAACGGGCGGTGAGAATCATCGTTGGTCTGCAAGGCGTCGCCTAGGTATGCCATAATCAAAACAAAAAATTAGCAACACAATAGCAGCCAACAAATACTTACCCAGGATGCTGAAATGAACCAGAAAAGATGAGGCGACGGGCCGTCGACCACCTTTCACCATGAAGGCCTTCAGTCACCGCATATGAAGACGGAAATTGAATCCCAATTGTTTATTATTAATTTTAAGTTGAATTTTTTCGAATTGTTTACAACTTGTAAATAGGGCCTCACTAATGACAAACAATTATCGTAGGGCAGCATACCGATAGTTATCGTGATCGATGTCACCCCCCAGGGATGGGCACAAGTCAATTTAGCCGCGAATTTTGAAAAAACAATTTTTCCCTCAAAATGTTAACTGGCGCCAAAGAATCTAATGTAAAATGCTAAGACTGTATTAATATTAAATAAAATATCCTAGAGTCCTCTCCTTGCCCCTTTACCTGCTGGTCAGGCAAAGTGGGACGGGATAAGGATTCTAGGACGCAAATGCGTTTGTCCTTGGTGACAAACGGAAAGAGAAATCCATGGGACAGGCCAATGGAACCAAAAATGCCTAGTACAAATAATAATAATTTTTCTTCTCCGTCCATTGCCTCGAATGGGCGCCATTTAAACCAAACATCAGCCAACAATAATTTAAAAATCGCGTTCTGGAACTCTGCAGGGCTCCGCAATAAACTTCAAGAGCTGGAACATTTCATGCTAGAAAACAATTTGGACATCATGTTATTAGCCGAGACTCACTTAAAGGAAAACGAAACAATTGACATTGAAGGATACTTTACATACCTGGCAAATCACCCAGCAAACACACGGCGCGGTGGTGCTGCCATATTAGTAAAGCGCTCTATCCAGCATGTTTCGCTCGCCCCGTCAATTTTGGCGATGATCCAGCTGGCTTCTGTCGCCATCACCTTGCATAATGGCTCTGTCATCAACGTTGCATCCGTTTATTGTCCCCCTCAGGATGAATGGTTCATACAGGATTTCAATTACGTTTTCCGGCAACTAGGTACTAAATTCCTGGTGGTAGGCGACTGGAACGCTAGAAGCAGCTGGTGGGGCAATGCGCGTTCAAACAGAAGAGGCAGAATTCTACTCGAGAGTGTACAACTGAACAACTGCAACATATTGGCTACCGGCTCATCAACTCGTTTCCCTAGAAGTGCTCGGCAATCCCCGACTGCTATCGACTTTGCCGTGTACAAAGGCGTGCATCGTGATTTTCTGCAAATATCTTCCACCCTCGAATTAGGCTCGGACCATCTGCCTCTTCGGGTTGACTTACTGAGCAAGCCAGCCGAGAGCAACTCCAAGTGTCAGCTTTTGCCAGCAAATGCGAGCATTCCCAAGTTCCAACTGTGGCTAAATAATCACGTCTTATTAAACACGGAAATTCACTCATCTGAAGATGTGGATGATGCCGTGGAAATTTTAGAGGGAAACATTCACTCAGCAGCCCAGTTTGCAACCAAGTTGTCTCATCAGCCGAATCAGGGGCGACTGCGATTCAACTACAATATCAATCGCCGAACGCAGAAAATGATTGAGGCCAAAAGGCTTGTAAAACGCCATATGATGGGCCATTATAGTCCGGCAGCTAAACAAATCCACAACAGATTGTCCAACTCCATAAGCAAGGCGATACAAAAATCCAAGGCAGACAGACTTGACGGCCTATTGGAGTCCATTGACCCAACGGACAGGTATAATATGCAGAAATTGTGGCGATTAACCAACAACATTAAAAGGCAGCCTGCACCTAATCTGCCAGTCAGAAAACACGATGAAAGGAATGGCACTGTCCAGTGGTGCAAAACCTCCCAAGAAAAGGCTGAGGCATTTGCTCAGCACTTGGAGTTGAGATTTACGCCAAAAATCACGACACTTCGTTCCGACAGAAGACTTATCGAGCTTCAAGCCTCACTCCCGTTGGCGACTAACGAACTCAGTTTTCCCCCAATACTGATCGGTGAACTCCAGGCTGAGATCGGGGCTCTCAAGGCGAAAAAATCTCCAGGGATGGATAGAATCGACAATCGCACCATTAAAGCACTTCCACTGTCGGCTGTGCTATATCTCCTATTGATTTTCAACAATATGCTGCGATTTGGACATTTTCCTCAAAGATGGAAATGTGCTATAATCACCATGATCCATAAGCCAGGTAAACCCACGGACCAGTTGGGATCATATAGGCCGATAAGTCTACTGTCTGGCTTTTCGAAGATTTTTGAGCGATTGATACTCCGCCGCATGTTTCAGTTGGAAGCAGTCACAAACGCTATTCCCAATCACCAGTTTGGATTCAGACGCGAGCACGCCGCTGAACAGCAACTGGGCCGAGTCACCCAGTTCATCCTAAAGGCATACGAATCTAACATGTATTGTTCCGCTGTTTACATGGACATACAAGAGGCATTTGACCGCGTATGGCATGATGGCCTATGCTACAAACTGAAACAACTCTTACCAGAAGTCCTGTACCGAATTATATGCAAGTATCTGTCTGAGCGTTCATTCATGGTTGAATGTTGCGGCGGCAGCCGATCAAGCCTGAAGAAAATTAGTGCTGGAGTCCCCCAGGGCAGCGTGTTGGGCCCCGTGCTCTATACTATATTCACGTCAGATATGCCCACACCGTCCCCATTTACGAGGTATAGCCAAAATAGGCTTTTGCTGGCGACATATGCAGACGACACGGCGATCCTCTCAGCAGCCAAAACGCAAGAAGACGCAACTGCCAATTCCGAACGGTTCCTGATCACCTTATCTGCATGGGCGAGAAAATGGAGTATAAGTGTCAATGCCACAAAAACAAAGCACGTACTACATACCTGGAAACATTTACAGCTGCCACCGTTGCCTCCGAGCATCATGGACCATTATCTGGTCACCGAGGAAAAACACCCATATCTCGGCGTACAAATGGACACCAAGTTGCTTTTTGGTGCCCACGTCACAACCATAGTGGGCAGACTGAAGGCAAGGGCTGAAAAACTGCACTGGCTAATCTCTGGAAATAGTAAACTTCCACTGAAAACAAAAACTATTTTGTACAAGCAGCTTATTGCACCGATCTGGCAATACGCTCTACCGATCTGGGGATCTTTAATTAGTGAAACACAAATCGAGCGAATTCAGGTTGCGCAAAATCGTATCCTAAGAATGATCACAGATGCCCCATGGTACGTACGCAATTGTACAATACACACTGATTTGTCAGTCGAAAATGTTGATAGCGTCTATAATTCTGCCTGTTCCAAATATTGGGAGCGCCTATTGGACCACAGCAACGATGAAGCGAACAAAATGGCACTGGAACCATGCATACCTAATAGGCACGCGAGAATAAGAAAAAGGTATAGGGAAATGCTGCAGAAACACTTGCCTCAGAATTCCCTTGTCCAACGCCAGCTTGCACAGCAGCAGCCTCTTCAACAGCACGGCCAACAGGTGCAGCAGCCACAACAACAGCCCTCGCAGCAACAGCAACAACAAATGCCAGAACAGCCGCGGCCAGTAAGCAGACTTTTTCCACCAATACAAAGGCCAATGAATTTCCGTGACCAAATTCTTCACGACCAAAACGAAAGAATGCGCCTAAGGGAGCAACAGCGTGAGGAAATGCGAAATCAACGAAGGCAGCCAGGATTTATTCCGTCATTACGGCCACAAATACAAATAGCTGCACCACTAGGTCCACAAACCAGCGCATTCGTCAATCAAGTAATGCCACGGCCATTGCCCACAAGGCGAATCATAATGCATCGACGAAATCTCAATAGATCACCAATGCCAGCGCCAGTGCCCGAAAATCGCATAGAGCCAGCAAGCTCGTCAATAACTCCGCCTATGGCAGCGCATCTCAGTCCAAATCCAGAGGAAAGTTCAATAACAGCACAAATGCAACATCCAGCCGCAGAACAAATGCAGTTCGAAACTATAGTGGGTACAGAAAATTGGAGAATTAGCCCAACAATTCCAGAGCCCATAAATAACACTGGGGAATCAAACTTACCAATAACTGTGCCTTTGGTGACACAGATCAGGCTGAATCCTCGACCATCAAACAATTTGAGTCCAATGCCCGCCAACAGCAACATCACGCAGTCAATTGCGCCATATGTTCCTATGGACCAGCCATTATGTCTGCAAATGTACCAAGCAAGTTTACCGCCATCTGCGCCTCCACTAAAGCGAATCGTTCTACAGCGGCGCAATTACAGAGCACCTCCAGTGCATAGTGAAATGGCCAATCCATGGGCAAATGACATGCAGCTAACACAGCCAGAATCCTCATCCGCAGTAAGTCTCTCAAATCGTAGAGCAGCGTCAGACACACAAAATGTCAATTTAGTGGCAGAAGAAAATGGCCACCACCAGCAGCAGCTTTTGTCCAGTACAGGCCAAACAAGTGAAGTGCGCAATCAAGGATTTATTCAGGTACAAACAGGTGAGCCCTCAATGCCACACACCAGTGCGAACTCCTGCCCGGCAATGCCACGGCCTTTGCCCACAAGGCGAATTATAATGCATCGACGAAATCAAAAAAGATCACCAATGCCAGCGCCAGTGCCCGAAAATCGCATAGAGCCAACAAGCTTGTCAATAACCCCGCCTATGGCAGCGCAGCTCAGCCCAAATCCAGAGGAAAGTCCAATAACAGCACAAATTCAACATCCAGTCGCAGAACAAATGCAGCTTGAAACTATTGTGAGTACAGAAATTCAGAGAATTAGCCAAACAATGCCAGAGCCCATAAATAACACAGGAGAATCAAACTCACCAATAACTGTGCCTCTGGAGGCAAAACTCAGTCTAAATCCATGCCCATCAAACAATTTGAGTCCCATGCCATCTATAGGCAACATCATGCAGCCAATTATGCCGTATGTTCCTATGGACCAGCCATTGTGTCTGCAATTTTTCCGAGCAAGTTTGCCGCCATCTACGCCTCCACAGAGGCGAATAGTCCTGCAGCGGCGCAACTACAGAGCACCTCAAGCGCCTCGTGAGATGGCAAATCCATGGGCAAATGACTTGCAGCCAATACAGGAAGAATCTTTATCCGCAATAAGCCTCTCAAATCGTAGAGCAGCGTCAGAAAATCAAAATGGTAATTTATTGGCAGATGAAGATGGCCATAATCAGCAGCAGCTTTTGTCAAGTACTCCCACACCAACTATTGGCCAATCCGCTGAACGATATGCTCCTCAGCTCAGTCCAACTCCAGTTGAAGGTTCATCAGCAGAATATCAAAATTCTGCCATAGAGCAAATGCATATTGATCCTATTGAGAGAGAAGAAAATCAGCAAATGAGAACAATAATAATGGGAGAGACTATAAATACAACAGAGAATAAAAACTCACCAATAACAGCGCCTCTGATAACACAGTTCACATTTCAGTCAATACACGAAGAATCCTCATCCGCAATAAGTCTCTCAAATCGTAGAGCAGCGTCAGCAAAACAAAAAGCTATTTTAATGGCAGATGAAGATGGCCATAATCAGCAGCAGCATTTATCCAGAACAGGCCCAACACATAAAATGACTCCCACGCCAACAATTAGTCAGTCCGCTGAACTAAATACACATTTGCTCAGCTCAAATCCAACTGAGGGTTCAACAGCAAAATATCAAAATTCTGCCACAGAGCAAATGCAAATTGACCCTATTGTGAGAGAAGGAAATCAGCAATTAAATTCCTTAAAAATAACTGTGGATACAAACTCACCAACAACAACGTCCCTGATGACACAGTCCAGCTCAAATGCAGGCGCATCAAACAACTTGCCAGCCATCGGCAACATTATGCAGCCAATTATGCCGTATGTTCCTATGGACCAGCCATTGTGTCTGCAATTCTTCCGAGCAAGTTTGCCGCCATCTACGCCTCCACAGAGGCGAATAGTCCTGCAGCGGCGCAACTACAGAGCACCTCAAGTGCCTCGTGAAATGGCAAATCCATGGGCAAATGACTTGCAGCCAATACAGGAAGAATCTTTATCCGCAATAAGCCTCTCAAATCGTAGAGCAGCGTCAGAAAATCAAAATGGTAATTTATTGGCAGATGAAGATGGCCATAATCAGCAGCAGCTATTGTCAAGTATTCCCACACCAACTATTGGCCAATCCGCTGAACGATATGCTCCTCTGCTCAGTCCAACTCCAGTTGAAGGTTCATCAGCAGAATATCAAAATTCTGCCATAGAGCAAATGCATATTGATCCTGTTGGGAGAGAAGAAAATCAGCAAATGAGTACAAAAATAATGACAGCATCTATAAATACAACAAAAAATAAAAACTCACCAATAACGGCGCCCCTGATGACACAGTCCACACATCAGCCAATACAAGAAGAATCCTCATCCGCAATAAGTCTCTCAAATCGTAGAGCAGCGTCGACTATGCAATTTATTAATCCAGTATGCACACTTGCAATGCTGTTTACATATGCATCTGAATTGATTAATATTGTGCCACTCAGATCCACTGTGCCTAGGGCGCGAAATTTATGGCGGCACCCTGTCCAATTGACACTTGTCGAAAGGCAGCTGAAACAGAGGAGGCGAATGAGCAACCAGCCAACAAGAACAGCACGACCAACATACGAGCCATATTTTGGATGGCTTTTACTCACCAGATGTCAGCGGATGGCTCAGTTGCAGCATTTCAGGCTGCGTTTCCCATCTATGTGGCGGCCGGCCCTTTGCCACAAGCTGTCCAACAATAACAACATCAATATGTGGCGATTAGACCAAAGGTGGTCAAAATGGCGGCTGCAACTCATCCGAATTCAGCGGCTGTCTCATTGGATGGCATCCAGACGAACGGGCGGTGAGAATCATCGTTGGTCTGCAAGGCGTCGCCTAGGTATGCCATAATCAAAACAAAAAATTAGCAACACAATAGCAGCCAACAAATACTTACCCAGGATGCTGAAATGAACCAGAAAAGATGAGGCGACGGGCCGTCGACCACCTTTCACCATGAAGGCCTTCAGTCACCGCATATGAAGACGGAAATTGAATCCCAATTGTTTATTATTAATTTTAAGTTGAATTTTTTCGAATTGTTTACAACTTGTAAATAGGGCCTCACTAATGACAAACAATTATCGTAGGGCAGCATACCGATAGTTATCGTGATCGATGTCACCCCCCAGGGATGGGCACAAGTCAATTTAGCCGCGAATTTTGAAAAAACAATTTTTCCCTCAAAATGTTAACTGGCGCCAAAGAATCTAATGTAAAATGCTAAGACTGTATTAATATTAAATAAAATATCCTAGAGTCCTCTCCTTGCCCCTTTACCTGCTGGTCAGGCAAAGTGGGACGGGATAAGGATTCTAGGACGCAAATGCGTTTGTCCTTGGTGACAAACGGAAAGAGAAAAAAAAATATGTGGCGATTAGACCAAAGGTGGTCAAAATGGCGGCTGCAACTCATCCGAATTCAGCGGCTGTCTCATTGGATGGCATCCAGACGAACGGGCGGTGAGAATCATCGTTGGTCTGCAAGGCGTCGCCTAGGTATGCCATAATCAAAACAAAAAATTAGCAACACAATAGCAGCCAACAAATACTTACCCAGGATGCTGAAATGAACCAGAAAAGATGAGGCGACGGGCCGTCGACCACCTTTCACCATGAAGGCCTTCAGTCACCGCATATGAAGACGGAAATTGAATCCCAATTGTTTATTATTAATTTTAAGTTGAATTTTTTCGAATTGTTTACAACTTGTAAATAGGGCCTCACTAATGACAAACAATTATCGTAGGGCAGCATACCGATAGTTATCGTGATCGATGTCACCCCCCAGGGATGGGCACAAGTCAATTTAGCCGCGAATTTTGAAAAAACAATTTTTCCCTCAAAATGTTAACTGGCGCCAAAGAATCTAATGTAAAATGCTAAGACTGTATTAATATTAAATAAAATATCCTAGAGTCCTCTCCTTGCCCCTTTACCTGCTGGTCAGGCAAAGTGGGACGGGATAAGGATTCTAGGACGCAAATGCGTTTGTCCTTGGTGACAAACGGAAAGAGAAAAAGGCAATCATCAGACATCTACACCAGTCTACTCCCTGCGATCTGATTAGAGATCAGTTGCGCAATCTTGGTTTCGAAACTATCAACGTCAATAATATCAAGCACAGGCGTCGGCAAACACCGATGAATTTGTTTGCTATTCAGCTAAAGCCCCGTTCTGATGGGCATAATGAAAGAATCTTCCAAGTCACTGAGTTGGGTCATCAACGAGTCTTGATCGAGCGGCAAATGGCAAGAAGGGAGCCCTTGCAATGCCACCGCTGCCAGGAGTATGGTCACTCAAGAAACTATTGTCAAAAGCCATTTATTTGCATGAAATGTGCGGGCAGCCATGCCACTCCGGCCTGCACCAGCAGAAGGATTGAGAATCCTAAGTGTGCAAATTGTGGTGGTGACCACATATCCTGCTACAAAGGCTGCCCAAAATACAAGTTGGCATGTAACCATCTGGCAGCTAACAAACATCACCGTCGGAGAGCAAACTTCTTGAGCTCTCAACAGAAGAAACAGAATCTGCAAAGTCCCGAACAGAATCTGGGGGAGAAAAAGGACGCGCAGTCCAATCAAAGTCCAAACTCCCGGTCACCTCCACGGCAGCAACAACAACATAAGCCTCAGCAGCAGCCGAGGCCTAAACATAAGGGCCAGAAGAATGGAAGACGTCGTAGCCAGAAATCTCCAGCTCCTGTTCCATATCCCCAGCTACGCGATGAGTCCCCGATCTGGCGGGCTATCGAGGCCAATATGAAGATGGCCATGGCGGTTGAAAGAAAGCTGGAAATGATCATCAAGTTGGTCCACAACATTCTTGATGATAAGCTGGACCAAATCAATGCAGCTAAAAAATAAATGTGCATTGGCCGCACGCTCTCGAGGACAACTAGTCTTGACTTAAGACATTGGGGCCTTGCTCTGGAAGCCGCCGCAGCTCTAATTCTGCTTATATTTTTCAGATTAACAAAAGATTGCTTTTTCATTCGCCTCTTGCAATGTTTGAGCAATTTTTGTTCTGATGCGTCTTCCTGAGGAATTTGGAGTCATGAATCTAGGCTGTTATCTGTTGGCCTACTCACCACTGTGTGGGCATACGACTCCTAGGCTTCCTGTGGAACTTGCCCGTCTAAGTTTCGGTTGCGGAATCCACCTAAAAAGCTGTCCCTCGTGAGCTGCTATTTGGTCGTCTGGTACGGCGACGCTCCTACTCTGCTGAAATTTGTGCATACAAATTTTGGCTTATATACGCATCGCCACTGGACCTAAACTTGCTGCCTGGGCCCTGGGCATGGTATGCTGTTGCCTAGGCCAATACTGATCCTTGACTCCACCAGGATAGTTGCTTCTTGGATATCAACTATGTTGCTGCTGCCCGGGCCGGTTGCTAATGGCGTCTCCTTCTGGAATTTGGAGACATTAATATAGGCTGCTATCTGTCGGCCTACTCACCATTAATCTTGGCAATCGGCCCCTGGGCCACCTGAGGATCCTGCCCGTGCTATTTTGCGGATGCCAAATCCTCTTAAAACTCTGTCCCTCTGGAGCTGCTATTTTTGGACGCCTGGCTGTGGCTGACTTGGCTGGCATTTGCCCTCTGTCTGGCTGGAGATGCTTGCCACTGGTCTCTGGTGGCCTTACACATATGTCGCCTACACCTGTGGGCTTAAAAAATTACTATTGTTAATTGTTTTGTATAATCTTATACTTATTTGTAAACAATCCGCCATATTGGCCTACTCAGGGTGACCGTATCTGTTTATACGGGTGCCCCCTATTTTGCACAACATGTGCTGTTAACAATCTGCCATACTTGGCCTACTTAGGGTGACCGTATCTGATTATACGGATGCCCCCTATTTTGCACAACATGTGCTGTTAACAACCTGCCATATTGGCCTACTTAGAGTGCCCACATACAATTATAATGGTGCCCCCTATTTCACACAACATGTGCTGTTTTGACGCAGTGCCCTTAGCACTGAATCAACTAACTCCAATGATGTATTTAACATGTATTGTATTTAAAACTATTTATAAATTCTACGAGTATGTAAAATAAATAAATAAAAGAAGACTGAATGTTGCTTGTAGCATTCAGTCGTTACGTGTCCGATTACGGCACCAATTGAAAGCAATTCCAACCCTATCCGCATAACTATTGGCAAACGCTAATTTTGAATAGAAAATGCAAAATTAATACAATTGGACCGGAAAATTAAACTGGCAACCAGAGCCAAATCAATCAAAATACTCAATACGAGCTTTAAATCGATAATTTCAAAATTTAAACAAACAAATAAAAATAGTAGTTATAGTAGCAGTACCAAAAACAGTACCATGAGATGGACAAGAAATGGTTGGGATTCGAAAGTGACGGATTATTTATTCGCTGCACTTATTTTGGAGATCCCGGCTAAGGATTTGATTGGCCCCTACACCCCACAAGTTACTAAGGCTAATCCCTGACGACATCAAAAGAGATGACCGTATGCAGCGGACCCACAGACGAGTCGTGCTAATTTGGAGCGCACTGACGCTGCAGCTACTAATAATAACAAATTTACTTAGAATTACAGATCCCCCTGAAGCCCAAATGGTTAACAGATCTCGCAGCTACCCGAATTGGCGATGACGACACCTTCAATCCTCCCTCGGGCTGGACTCTGGGCTCAATATGTGGATCCTGTATAATTTCAAAATTCGGAAATTAGTACCTGCTGGCTAGTTTGGCTGGCCTACTCACAATACCCCGACGGGCTGTCTGGGAGCCGGCCACACTGTTGTGCGTCCTATGGGCCCAACTACCTGGCCCCCACTATCCAGGACTCGGGCCGGTGTGGCTGCCTTCACACACAAGGCACTCGTGCTGGCCGCACTCATGCTGCTGGCTGTGCGATGCGGGTCCCTGAGGTTGTCGGCTGGCTTCCCAATTAATTCCCTGCTAAATTTGGGAAATAGTTATTGCTGGCAAAAACAATGCTGGCCTACTTACGATTTCCTGACGGTCTGTCCTGGAATCACCTATACCGGCTGCTGGCCCACACACATACACACACACATACACGCATCTCGGCTGCCAGTATCGGGCCCACTTCTGGGCCTGCCTGGTGGTCACTAATGAAGGATGAAAGATGGTGTATGTTGGCCTGGCACTCCCACTGCTGATTCCTGTTAGAATCGCTGATGCTTGTTCCAATTTATTTGGAAGAATAGACACACGCTGTTCCGGCTGCTGGGCCACACACATACACACACACATGCTGGCGTTTTGGCTGCCAGCCCCGAGCCCACACTGGGTTCACCTGGTGGCCACCACTGAAGGATGGAGGATGGTGTATATTGGCCTGGCACTCCCACTGCTGATTCCTGCCCGAATTGCTAATTGTATTCCAATTTAATTACAAAAACAGTTGCCTTCTGCGCTGTGAAAACAATTATTTTATGTAAACACATGCCAGGCCCCAACGGCATTGCCAGACCAAAATTGGCAACCAGCTGTTGAGTGCCTTTGTCTCAGTATATGCCAGTTGCACAGTGGTGCAAGCTATTTCAAACATTGTTTTCTTATGACAAAAAACAAATTATTGTATTTAAAAAAAAATATTTGTTAAATATTGTTAATGTTTAATTTATTCACATGAGTATATGCTAGTTGCACATTGGTGCATGCTATTCCAAACATTGTTTTATGACAAAAATTGTATCTAAAAATATTTGAAAAATATTATAAGTATTTAATATAACAAAGAAAGTCAAGGCTTGGAATGACGATTAGTCGTCGCCTTGCCCTTATTGTGTGCGCACCGTCGCCACTACATATGAAATATTGATGAAGCCGATGACAATGACACCACCATATATGCGGAGTCAACTTACCTCAGCCCACCTAAAATGCTTTCCTCTGCCCTGCTCTCTCCTGACACCCCAGCCGCAAGCGAAGAAAAACTTGAGAGCAAAATTAAGCTGCAATTTGAAAATAAATCACAGACGCATGCCCACTCGCTAGATTTGACAGAAATAATTGCAGATTTTAAGATGAGGACTTCCACACCGGCTAAGCAGCCTAATTCCAAGAGGGCGTGCTCGGGCCTGGCCTCTCTTACCAAAGCTGTGTCCAAGGCCAAATTGAAAAGCCAACTTAGCATGACGGGAAGGCATACTAAGCTTGCAAGCTTGCCTGCATGCGCTAGTGCTGCGCTTCTAAAACATCCGTATAGCAAAAATTCCCGGCTTGTAGTCAAACTGGCTGATGTGGCAAAGCCTAAGCCTGCCAAAAAAGCCAAAAAAGCTATTAAATCTGCCAATAGATTTGATATTAATTCCTGGCTGGCTGAAGGCCAACCTAATATGGCCGCCGATGCAGTCAGCGAGCTGAGCGCTATTATGGAAACTGACCCGTCTGCTGGAGAGGACCAGGAAATTCCAGCAGTATCCAAAAATAACAGCGACTCTGTTATACAGGAAGTTTTGAACATTGGCCCCCCTATGCAGCAGAAGCAACAACACTTTGCCTCTCAACAGAAGCAGCAGCAGCAACAACATCTAATGCAGCAGACGAAATCACAGCAGGGCATCAGAGACGAGAAAATACCTGACATTTTCCTTCACGAGGTCAAGGAAATACAGCCAATTCTGGACAAGTTAAACAGCATTCCGGGCATTGGTAAGTTTTCTACTAAATGCTCCAATGCTGGTGGTGTTAAATTCCAGTGCGGGGATATGCCCACCTACAACATTATCCAACGTGCGCTAAATGCTGGAAAAACGCACACACAACTGCTAAGCACTGAACGCGCTTATAAGGCCATTATTCGACACCTCCATTACTCCACTCCGTGTGAATGGATCCGGAATCAACTGCGTACCATAGGCTTTAATGCAATCAACATAAACGTTATGAAGCACAGGCGCCGACTTACCCCTATGAACATGTTTGCCATTGAACTCCAGCCAAGGCTTGATGGGGATAATGATAAAATTCTGGCACTTACAGAACTTGGCAATCAGCATGTTGTCGTGGAGCGGCAATGGAGAAGGCGCAATCCCGTCCAGTGCCACCGCTGCCAGGCATTTGGGCACATCAAAACTGATTGCCGTAGGCCCTTTGTCTGCCAAAAATGCGCTGGCGGTCACCCTTCCACTGCATGTTCAAATGTTAGAGTCCAGAATCCCAAATGCACGAACTGCCAGGGCAGCCACATAGCGAGCTATAAGGGATGCCCCAAATTTAAGCAAGCGTGTGAGAATCTGATCACTAATAAAGGTTGGCAGAGACAGCAACAGCAGAGTCATCCACGGCACCCGCAACAACAACGACAGCAGCAACAGCAGAGTCATCCACGGCGCCCGCAACAACAGCGACAGCAGCAACAGCGCCAGCAGCAACAGCGCCAGCAGCAGCATCACCCGCAACAACAGCGCCCACAGCAACAACGCCTACAGCAGCAGCGCCCACAGCAACAGCGCCCACAGCAACAGCGCCCACAGCAGCAGCGCCCACAGCAACAGCGCCCTCAGCAGCAGTGGCAAAAACAACAGCTGCACGGGGACCACAGCAACAACTCAAAAGTGCTGCCCCGCCATCCAGCTACAAGCCATATGCCAAATCCTGCTGCTGCTCACCTCCATAGGTTCCAGCAAAAACTGCGCGTGGAACAGCAGCAGTTGCAGCAACAGCCACAACTTAGTAAGCATATGAGTAAAAATCCTAACAATCCCTTCTCTTCTCCCAAAGGGAAGCGTGACAACTACAATGGAAGAGTCCAAAATGGGTCCGCAGTCACGCCGCAGCAGCATCAGCAGCGGCCAAATACACCTCGTGAAAATTTTTGGCAACAGCGTCAGCAAAAGCAGCAGCATTCACGACAGCAGCAGCAACACAAACAGGAGCAGCAACAACAACAGCAACCACCTAAGGTAACTCCACACCAACAACAGCGTGAGAAACTGGAAGATGAGGGTCCCCTTATGAGCGCTATTATGGCCCAAAACCAGATGTCCACTGAAATGGGAAAAAAGGTAGATGCCCTCATTAGTTTATTAAATACTATTTTGGCCGGGAATCCTGCCATTGCAAATTATGCTCTGCTCACCAAAGCTAATGACAACCATAATGAGTAGTTCTTCCAATAAAACCCAACCACCTCTTAGCGCTTATTTTCCCAACATAGTTTTTAATAATCATTTGAACACCGCTACTATCTCTACTAACGCTGGTATTAAAGAACACAACCAACTTAAGATTGCCCACTGGAATGCCTGCGGAGTGGGCAACAAGCTATTTGAACTTGAGCTCTACATGCAAAGGTTTTACATTGACATTATGATGGTCATCGAGACTCGAATACACTCATATAAGAATCCATCCACCACTAGCCTTGATATTAATGGCTACCATACATATACAGCCCCCCACCCCCATAGCAAAAGGAGCGGCGGGGTTGCCATGTATGTGAGGAATGGGATTGATCACATAGCCCTCCAACCTATCACACTTCCGTGTATACAAAGTGCTCCAGTTGCCATCAACATTGCTAAGAATGAAACTATAGTATTTGCGCCAGTCTATTGCCCACCCTCCTATAAATGGGCCTCGCAGCATTTCACTGAACTTTTCAAGTATATGGGCCGCCTTTCCAAAGGCTCTAAGTTTATCATGTGTGGAGACTGGAACGCCCCAACATCGATGGTGGGGTAACTACAAACCAAATAAACGAGGTACTGAGCTAATTAAATCTGTCCATAGGAACAGAAACTGTAATGTAATGTTCTTGCTACTGGAAGTGCAACTCATTATCCCTATGACCAGAAAAAGAAACCCTCGGCAATTGACTTTGCCATTTACTCGAAAATTGCTGATGAAAGGATTCGCACCTACTCGACAGTTGATCTTGGGTCTGACCATTTACCTGTTCGTATAGACTTGGCGATCGGAAAAGCTGATTTGCACTCAGACCCGATTGAGGTGGGACAACGTCGCTTATTACCCAGAAACGCAAATGTAAAGAATTTCCAAAACTACATTGATCAAAGGATTAAGCTAAACACTGAGATAAATTCTGCAGCTGACATAGAGGATGCTATTGATATTTACACGAAACTAATAGTTGAGGCTGCTATATCTGCCACTCCGGCCCCACGGCGTCACCATTGCCCTGCTCCTAATAGGCATCAATTTTATTCGTCAAATAATAGGCAAATAAATCATTTAATTAAGCTCACTAATAAGCACAAACAAGAGCTAATGGTTTGTCGTACATCTATTGCCCGTAAGATTTATAAATGTACTGTACGCAAAAACGCCTCAAAATGGCAGTTCGAGATGCCAAAATTAAATTCACAAATAGGCAATTCAACAAGATTGACCCCTTGGATCGCTACCGAATGAACAAAGTGTGGAAAATCACTAATCGTTTCAAAAGGCAACCTGAGCCAAACTACGCTCTTCGAGTAAAAAATGACAATGTTAAAAATTGCAGAGATAGTAGAGGTAACACTAAAAACGAACCTGAGAGATGGACCAAAAACAGTTGGGAAAAGTCTGAGGCTTTTGTTGAACATTTGGAAGAAAGATTTACACCTAATCTTACCTGTACGAGCGCATTTCGGGATAAGATTTGCTCTGAGTTAGCTCAAATTAAAAATCAGAAGCAGCTGCAGTTCAAAGCTACTTTGCTCCAAAAACGACAAACTGCTGAATACAACTCTTCCTCTTATAACGGCCAAAACCAGGACCTACATCCCTCCATGCCCTTTCGACCTGTTACGGTTCCCGAACTGATCACTGAGATTAGCAAACTGCAGACAAACAAATCAAATCTCCCGGCATGGATATGATAAACAACTATGTCATCCGATCGTTGTCTGAAAAGGCGCTGATTTATTTAGCCCTAATTTTTAACTGTATCCTCAGACATGGCCATTTCCCTAGGCAGTGGAAATTTGCGGCAGTTAAAATGATCCTTAAGCCTGGTAAGCGCCATGAGGAGGCGGGATCCTACAGACCGATCAGCCTTTTGTCAGGCCTCTCTAAACTTTTTGAAATTGTTCTGATGCGAAGATTATTTGAATGCGATCAGTTTACAAATGCTATTCCCTTGCATCAGTTTGGCTTCAGGAAGGAGCACGGAACAGACCAGCAACTGTCTCGGGTCACACAACATATCTTGAAATCCTTTGAGAAGACCCACTCCTGCTCTGCTGTGTACATCGATGTGAAGGAAGCCTTCGACAGGGTCTGGCATGAGGGGCTTCTCAACAAATTGGTCAAGCTACTTCCCTGGCCCCTGTACAATGTTTTAGAGAGCTACCTGCTTGGACGAATGTTTGCAGTCAAAATAAAATAAATGACAACGCTATATCTAGAATGGGTAGGATTAATGCAGGTGTACCACAGGGCAGCGTTTTGGGCCCCATTTTATACACAATCCACTCATCGGATATGCCGCTGCCAGCGCTTCTCAAACTGGATGAGCCTGTAGGTATGAGCAAAGAAGTCTTCCTGTCCACCTATGCGGACGACACCCTTATCATGTGCTCTGCCAAATATGCACATGAGGCCATTCTAGCTACACAGAGATACCTTCAACATTTCATTAAATGGGCTAATAATTGGTGTATAACCATCAACGCTGAGAAGACTGAGCATGTGCTTTACACCAGAAAAAAGCATGATCTCAAAGACGAGAAATTATCTCCTCTTATGAATGGCAAAAGGATCAAAAAAGCCTCCACGTATCGATATTTGGGAGTACACTTGGATAATAGATTGGTACTTAACCAGCACATTACATACCTGCGGTGCAGAACTCTGGCTGCCATGAAAAAATTTGATTGGCTTATTGGCAGCAACAGTAATCTTCACAAGTCAAGTCTTGCAAGGTTGTGGCATTCAAACAGCTTATTATGCCAATATGGCAATATGCGATCCCCGTATGGGGTGCACTTGTGTCTGACTCTGAATTTAACAGACTTGCAGGCATACACAATCGAATGGCCAGAAAAACTGTAGGTGCAAACAGGTACACCACTAATGCAAGTATAAGAGCCCAACATGACATCAAATCGGCTTATGAATTTTATCAAAAAGCTAGTGGAAGACTTGTAAACTCACTATGTAACCACCCGAACACGGAGGCACAAAAACTTCTGCTTGATCCTTTTATACCAGAGAGACTAAAGAAACCTAGGTACACGGCTCAGTTGGAACAGCACACTCTGCCACTTAGGCAACAGCAACTCGTCCTAATACGGCAGCTGCCCCAACAGCAGCAAGAGCGTCAACTACACTGCCTACCCACACTGCTTGAAATGGAACAGGATTACCAAAGGCATGAAAAAGAAATTGCTCAGCAGCTAAAACAACTACAAGATGCCTCAAAACCTAAGGTGCCAGACCAGAAGAAAGATTCTGCGAGGGAGTCATAAACTTTTATACCAGGCAATTCCGAAGGGGATTAATCACTCGCGAGGCACTGGAGCCGAAAATAATGAACCAGCCGATACAAATTCAAAGGCTAATACTTCCCGCTCCTACTGAGGCTGAGAAACTTCAACCGCCTTCGGAAGAAAAACAGCTGGAAATGCGCTTAGTGGCATTGCAAGAGCAGTTGAACCGTGAAATGGACGAATGGCTTTTGGAGGACCCACTAGTAAAGTCTGCAGCTAACGTTAAATTTACAGATCCCCCCTAATGCCCAGATGGTTATTAGATTCCGCAGCTATTCGTGTTGGCGATGACGACACCTTCAATCCTCCCTCGGGCGGTACTCTGGGCTCAATACGTGGATCCTGTATAATTTTCAAATTCGGAAATTAGTACCCTCTGGCTAATTTTGGCTGGCCTACTCACAATACCCCGACGGGCTGTCTGGGAGTCGAACACACTGTTGTACGTCCTGTGGGTCTTTTGGCCCCCACTATCCTATCCAGGATTTGGGCTGGTTGGCTTCCTACATACTTAAGGCACTCGTGCTGGCCGCACTCTTGCTGCTGGCTGTGCGATGCTGGTTCCTGAGGTGGCCAACTGGCTTTTTACTTAATTCCCTGCTAAAAGTGGGAAATAGTTACTGCTGGCAAAAACAATGCTCGCCCACTACGATTTCCTGACGGCCTGTCTGGGAATCAACTACTTACATGCTGCTCCGGCTGTTGGGCCACACACATACACACACACATATACACGCATCTCGGCTGCCAGTATCGGGCCCACTTCTGGGCTTGCCTGGTGGTCACTAATGAAGGATGAAAGATGGTGTATGTTGGCCTGGCACTCCCACTGCTGATTCCTGTTAGAATCGCTGATGCTTGTTCCAATTTATTTGGAAGAATAGACACACGCTGTTCCTGCTGCTGGGCCATACACATATACACACACATGCTGGCGATTTGGCTGCCAGCCCCGAGCCCACACTGGGTTCACCTGGTGGCCACCACTGAAGGATGGAGGATAGGATGGTGTATATTGGCCTGGCACTCCCACTGCTGATTCCTGCCCGAATTGCTAATTGTATTCCAATTTAATTGCAAAATAACAGGTGCCTTCTGCGCTGTGAAAAAAAAAAAAAAACAATTATTTTATGTAAACACATGCCAGGCCTCTACGGCATTGCCAGACCAAAATTGGCAACCAGCTGTTGAGTGCCTTTGTCTCAGTATATGCCAGTTGCACAGTGGTGCAAGCTATTCCAAATATTGTTTTCTCATAACAAAAAAAAAAACAAATAATTGTATTTAAAAAAATATTTGCTAAATGTTAATGTTTAATTCATACAAATTAGTATATGCTAGTTGCACATTGGTGCATACTATTCCAAATATTGTTTCATGACAAAAATTGTATTTAAAAATATTTGAAAAATATTATAAGTATTTAATATAACAAATAAATTGAAGGCTTGGAATGACGATTAGTCGTCGCCTTGCCCTTATTGTGTGCGCACCGTCGCCACTAAATATGAAAAAAAAACACACACACACTAGTGCACCTCACTCTTACGGTCTTTGCACAAAATTTTCTCTTAGTAAATTAAACAAAAGTGTGTGTGTGCATTGTACTTTTCTCCAAAAATGGCTGCTAATAAAAAAGCCCAAAAATCATCACCGCCAATTAATCTCAACGCCACAATACGTGCTGGTAAGCACACTCTCCCAGTTGATAATTCCACACTGGATCTGTCACTAATCCTGGAGGAATTTAAGAGGAGGAAGGCGCCACCTGTTGGAAAGCCTGTTGAGGTTCAGGAGACTTCTGGCCTCAAAATGCTTAATAAAGCAGCTACCAAAGCTAATTTGGACGACAGGATGAGCGGTAGGGGGCCACCTTCTATGCCTGCATGTGTGAGTGGGGCGATGCTCAAGCACTCCCACACCAAAATGTCTAAGTTACCCCGTACTCTTATGGATGCCTTACTCAAAGGGCCTAAAATTGTAAAAAGTCCAAAAACGGTTGTTCTTCCTCCGGATCCCAGCTGCTTATCTGATAATGACTCCTATATCAGTAACTCAGACGCCTCTTGGACTGACGATGAGATGGTGGTTGAACCCACTGCCTCACATACTAAAAATCCTGAAACTGTAACTGACTCTACTAAAAAGCCAAGTCTCGTTGGCAAAAATAAGCAGTCAAACAATCAGCGTGATCCTGGTCATTTTAGGGTGTCTTCCCCTAAAAAGCCTGCTAAAAAGATTCCCGCCAAAAAACCTGAGCCAAAGCTAGAATGGGTCCAAGCCCCACCTTATGTACCTAAAATCCCGCCCATTTTCCTCACAGGAGTGAAGGATGTACAGAAGGTGACTAACAAACTCAGTAATGTACCTGGAATGGGAAAATTCTCCACGCAAAGCTCAAAATTTGGCACTGTCAAATTCATGTTTGACGATCGAAACTCCTTTGATATTGCTATGCGGGTTTTCAAACTCACTCCCGTTCATACTCACCAGTCTGCTGATGAGCGGCCGTTCAAGGCAATCATCAGACATCTACACCAGTCTACTCCCTGCGATCTGATTAGAGATCAGTTGCGCAATCTTGGTTTCGAAACTATCAACGTCAATAATATCAAGCACAGGCGTCGGCAAACACCGATGAATTTGTTTGCTATTCAGCTAAAGCCCCGTTCTGATGGGCATAATGAAAGAATCTTCCAAGTCACTGAGTTGGGTCATCAACGAGTCTTGATCGAGCGGCAAATGGCAAGAAGGGAGCCCTTGCAATGCCACCGCTGCCAGGAGTATGGTCACTCAAGAAACTATTGTCAAAAGCCATTTATTTGCATGAAATGTGCGGGCAGCCATGCCACTCCGGCCTGCACCAGCAGAAGGATTGAGAATCCTAAGTGTGCAAATTGTGGTGGTGATCATATATCCTGCTACAAAGGCTGCCCAAAATACAAGTTGGCTTGTAACCATCTGGCAGCTAACAAATATCACCGTCGGAGAGCAAACTTCTTGAGCTCTCAACAGAAGAAACAGAATCTGCAAAGTCCCGAACAGAATCTGGGGGAGAAAAAGGACGCGCAGTCCAATCAAAGTCCAAACTCCCGGTCACCTCCACGGCAGCAACAACAACATAAGCCTCAGCAGCAGCCGAGGCCTAAACATAAGGGCCAGAAGAATGGAAGACATCGCAGCCAGAAGTCTTCAGCTCCTGTTCCATATCCCCAGCTACACGATGAGTCCCCGATCTGGCGGGCTATCGAGGCCAATATGAAGATGGCCATGGCGGTTGAAAGGAAGCTGGAAATGATCATCAAGTTGGTCCACAACATTCTTGATGATAAGCTGGACCAAATCAATGCAGCTAAAAAATAAATGTGCATTGGCCGCACGCTCTCGAGGACAACTAGTCTTGACCTAAGACACTGGGGCCTTGCTCTGGAAGCCGCCGCAGCTCTAATTCTGCTTATATTTTTCAGATCTACAAAAGATTGCTTTTTTCATTCGCCTCTTGCAATGTTTGAGCAATTTTTGTTCTGATGCGTCTTCCTGAGGAATTTGGAGTCATGAATCTAGGCTGTTATCTGTTGGCCTACTCACCACTGTGTGGGCATACGACTCCTAGGCTTCCTGTGGAACTTGCCCGTCTAAGTTTCGGTTGCGGAATCCACCTAAAAAGCTGTCCCTCGTGAGATGCTATTTGGTCGTCTGGTATGGCGACGCTCCTACTCTGCTGAAATTTGTGCATACAAATTTTGGCCTATATACGCATCGCCACTGGACCTAAACTTGCTGCCTGGCCCCTGGGCATGTTATGCTGTTTGCCTAGGCCAATACTGATCCTTGACTCCACCAGGATAGTTGCTTCTGGGATATCAACTATGTTGCTGCTGCCCGGGCCGGTTGCTGATGGCGTCTCCTTCTGGAATTTGGAGACATTAATATAGGCTGCTATATGTCGGCCTACTCACCATTAATCTTGGCAATCGGCCCCTGGGCCACCTGAGGATCCTGCCCGTGCTATTTTGCGGATGCCAAATCCTCCTAAAACTCTGTCCCTCTGGAGCTGCTATTTTTTTTGGACGCCTGGCTGTGGCTGACTTGGCTGGCATTTGCCGTCTGTCTGGCTGGGGATGCTTGCCACCGGTCTCTGGTGGCCTTACACATATGTCGCCTACGCCTGTGGGCTTAAAAAATTACTATTGTTAATTGTTTTGTATAATCTTATACTTATTTGTAAACAATCCGCCATATTGGCCTACTCAGGGTGACCGTATCTGATTATACGGGTGCCCCCTATTTTGCACAACATGTGCTGTTAACAATCTGCCATACTTGGCCTACTTAGGGTGACCGTATCTGATTATACGGATGCCCCCTATTTTGCACAACATGTGCTGTTAACAACCTGCCACATTGGCCTACTTAGAGTGCCCACATACAACTATAATGGTGCCCCCTATTTCACACAACATGTGCTGTTTTAACGCAGTGCCCTTAGCACTGAATCAACTAACTCCAATGATGTATTTAACATGTATTGTATTTAAAACTATTTATAAATTCTACGAGTATGTAAAATAAATAAATAAAAGAAGACTGAATGTTGCTTGCAGCATTCAGTCGTTACGTGTCCGATTACGGCACCAATTGAAAAAAGGAGTATGGTCACTCAAGAAACTATTGTCAAAAGCCATTTATTTGCATGAAATGTGCGGGCAGCCATGCCACTCCGGCCTGCACCAGCAGAAGGATTGAGAATCCTAAGTGTGCAAATTGTGGTGGTGATCATATTTCCTGCTACAAAGGCTGCCCAAAATACAAGTTGGCTTGTAACCATCTGGCAGCTAACAAATATCACCGTCGGAGAGCAAACTTCTTGAGCTCTCAACAGAAGAAACAGAATCTGGGGGAGAAAAAGGACGCGCAGTCCAATCAAAGTCCAAACTCCCGGTCACCTCCACGGCAGCAACAACAACATAAGCCTCAGCAGCAGCCGAGGCCTAAACATAAGGGCCAGAAGAATGGAAGACATCGCAGCCAGAAGTCTTCAGCTCCTGTCCCATATCCCCAGCTACACGATGAGTCCCCGATCTGGCGGGCTATCGAGGCCAATATGAAGATGGCCATGGCGGTTGAAAGGAAGCTGGAAATGATCATCAAGTTGGTCCACAACATTCTTGATAATAAGCTGGACCAAATCAATGCAGCTAAAAAATAAATGTGCATTGGCCGCACGCTCTCGAGGACAACTAGTCTTGACCTAAGACACTGGGGCCTTGCTCTGGAAGCCGCCGCAGCTCTAATTCTGCTTATATTTTTCAGATTAACAAAAGACTGCTTTTTTCATTCGCCTCTTGCAATGTTTTAGCAATTTTTGTTCTGATACGTCTTCCTGAGGAATTTGGAGTCATGAATCTAGGCTGTTATCTGTTGGCCTACTCACCACTGTGTGGGCATACGACTCCTAGGCTTCCTGTGGAACTTGCCCGTCTAAGTTTCGGTTGCGGAATCCACCTAAAAAGCTGTCCCTCGTGAGCTGCTATTTGGTCGTCTGGTATGGCGACGCTCCTACTCTGCTGAAATTTGTGCATACAAATTTTGGCCTATATACGCATCGCCACTGGACCTAAACTTGCTGCCTGGGCCCTGGGCATGTTATGCTGTTTGCCTAGGCCAATACTGATCCTTGACTCCACCAGGATAGTTGCTTCTTGGATATCAACTATGTTGCAGCTGCCCGGGCCGGTTGCTAATGGCGTCTCCTTCTGGAATTTGGAGACATTAATATAGGCTGCTATCTGTCGGCCTACTCACCATTAATCTTGGCAATCGGCCCCCGGGCCACCTGAGGATCCTGCCCGTGCTATTTTGCGGATGCCAAATCCTCTTAAAACTCTGTCCCTCTGGAGCTGCTATTTTTTGGACGCCTGGCTGTGGCTGACTTGGCTGGCATTTGCCCTCTGTCTGGCTGGAGATGCTTGCCACTGGTCTCTGGTGGCCTTACACATATGTCGCCTACACCTGTGGGCTTAAAAATTACTATTGTTAATTGTTTGTATAATCTTATACTTATTTGTAAACAATCCGCCATATTGGCCTACTCAGGGTGACCGTATCTGATTATACGGGTGCCCCCTATTATGCACAACATGTGCTGTTAACAATCTGCCATACTTGGCCTACTTAGGGTGACCGTATCTGATTATACGGATGCCCCCTATTTTGCACAACATGTGCTGTTAACAACCTGCCATATTGGCCTACTTAGAGTGCCCACATACAATTATAATGGTGCCCCCTATTTCACACAACATGTGCTGTTTTGACGCAGTGCCCTTAGCACTGAATCAACTAACTCCAATGATGTATTTAACATGTATTGTATTTAAAACTATTTATAAATTCTACGAGTATGTAAAATAAATAAATAAAAGAAGACTGAATGTTGCTTGCAGCATTCAGTCGTTACGTGTCCGATTACGGCACCAATTGAAAAAAAAAGTATCCAAAATCGGCTGATATTTGTTTGGCCTACTCATTATCAAAATCGGCATCCAGTCCCTGAGCCTCTTCAGGAACCTGCATGTGCCACCACCGGATGCGAAGCCCACTCAGTCTTTCTGTGGAACTTCGAGTCATTAATGTTGGCTGATATTCCTTTGGCCTACTCACAATATTTTCTGGAACCTGACCCTTGGGCCACTTGAAGAACCCGTCTGTCACTTCCGGATGCGGAGTCCACCCAAATGCTTGTCCCTCGAATGCTGCTGTTGGTCGTCTGGTATGGCGGCATTTCTCTGTCAAAATTTGGCCATATTTATTTTGGCCTACATATGAATCGCCACTGTGACCAAAACTTGCTGCCTGACCCCTGTGAATGCTATGCTGCTTGCCCTGGCTACTACTGATCCTCGAACTCCACCAGGATTGTTGCTCCTAGGATGACAGTTCTGTTGCTGTTGCCCGGGCCGGTTGCTAATGTCGTCTCCCTTGGAATTTGGAGAAACTAATGCGGTCATGCTCTGGAGGCCGCTGCAGCTCTAATTCTGCTTATATTTTTTCAGATTAAAAACAGACTGCTTTTTGCATTTGCCTCTTGCAATGTTTGAGCAAGTTTTGTTCTGATGCGTATTCCTGAGGAATTTGGAGTCATTAATTTAGGCTGTTTACTGTTGGCCTACTCACCATTGCGCTGGCATTTGACTCCTAGGCCTCCTGTGGAACTTGCCCGTTTCATTTTCGGTTGCGAAAATCACCTAAAGAACTGCCCCTCGTGGGCTGCTATTTGTTCGTCTGGCGTGGTGGCGCTCCTACTATGCTGAAATTTGTGCATACAAATTTTGGCCTATATACGCATCGCCGCTGGACCTAGAATTGCTGCCTGGGCCCTGGGCATGTTATGCTGTGTGCCTTGGCCATTACTGATCCTTGACTCCACCAGGATAGTTGCTTCTAGGATGACAACCGTATTGCTGCTGCCCGGGCCGGTTGCCAATGGCGTCTCCCTCTGGAATTTGGAGACATTAATATAGGCTGCTATCTGTCGGCCTACTCACCATCAATATTGGCAATCGGTTCCTGGGCCACCTGAGGATCCTGCCCGTGCCGTTTGCGGATGCCAAATCCTCCTAAAAATCTGTCCCTCTGGAGCTGCTGTTCTGGTCGCCTGGCTGTGGCTGCCTTGGCCGGCATCAATTGGCTGCCACCAAGCCTATTAACTGCCCTCTGCCTGGCTGGAGATGCTTGCCACTGGTCTCTGGTGGCCTTGCACTGATGTCGCCTGCACCTGTGGGCCTAAAAATTACTATTGTTAATTGTTTTGTATTAATTTATACTTATTGTAAACAATCCGCCATATTGGCCTACTTGGGGTGACCGTATCTGGTTATACGGGTACCCCCTATTCTGCACAACATGTGCTGTTAACAACCTGCCATACTTGGCCTACTTAGGGTGACCGCATCTGATTATACGGATGCCCCCTATTTTGCACAATATGTGCTATTCTGACGCAGTGCCCTCAGCACTGATTCAGCTAACTCCAATGATGTATTTAACATGTATTGTATTTAAAACTATTTATAAATTCTACGAGTATGTAAAATAAATAAATAAAAGAAGACTGAATGTTGCTTGCAGCATTCAGTCGCTACGTGTCCGATTACGGCACCAATTGAAACTGGCGGGCTATCGAGGCCAATATGAAGATGGCCATGGCGGTTGAAAGGAAGCTGGAAATGATCATCAAGTTGGTCCACAACATTCTTGATAATAAGCTGGACCAAATCAATGCAGCTAAAAAATAAATGTGCATTGGCCGCACGCTCTCGAGGACAACTAGTCTTGACCTAAGACACTGGGGCCTTGCTCTGGAAGCCGCCGCAGCTCTAATTCTGCTTATATTTTTCAGATTAACAAAAGACTGCTTTTTTCATTCGCCTCTTGCAATGTTTTAGCAATTTTTGTTCTGATACGTCTTCCTGAGGAATTTGGAGTCATGAATCTAGGCTGTTATCTGTTGGCCTACTCACCACTGTGTGGGCATACGACTCCTAGGCTTCCTGTGGAACTTGCCCGTCTAAGTTTCGGTTGCGGAATCCACCTAAAAAGCTGTCCCTCGTGAGCTGCTATTTGGTCGTCTGGTATGGCGACGCTCCTACTCTGCTGAAATTTGTGCATACAAATTTTGGCCTATATACGCATCGCCACTGGACCTAAACTTGCTGCCTGGGCCCTGGGCATGTTATGCTGTTTGCCTAGGCCAATACTGATCCTTGACTCCACCAGGATAGTTGCTTCTTGGATATCAACTATGTTGCAGCTGCCCGGGCCGGTTGCTAATGGCGTCTCCTTCTGGAATTTGGAGACATTAATATAGGCTGCTATCTGTCGGCCTACTCACCATTAATCTTGGCAATCGGCCCCCGGGCCACCTGAGGATCCTGCCCGTGCTATTTTGCGGATGCCAAATCCTCTTAAAACTCTGTCCCTCTGGAGCTGCTATTTTTTGGACGCCTGGCTGTGGCTGACTTGGCTGGCATTTGCCCTCTGTCTGGCTGGAGATGCTTGCCACTGGTCTCTGGTGGCCTTACACATATGTCGCCTACACCTGTGGGCTTAAAAATTACTATTGTTAATTGTTTGTATAATCTTATACTTATTTGTAAACAATCCGCCATATTGGCCTACTCAGGGTGACCGTATCTGATTATACGGGTGCCCCCTATTATGCACAACATGTGCTGTTAACAATCTGCCATACTTGGCCTACTTAGGGTGACCGTATCTGATTATACGGATGCCCCCTATTTTGCACAACATGTGCTGTTAACAACCTGCCATATTGGCCTACTTAGAGTGCCCACATACAATTATAATGGTGCCCCCTATTTCACACAACATGTGCTGTTTTGACGCAGTGCCCTTAGCACTGAATCAACTAACTCCAATGATGTATTTAACATGTATTGTATTTAAAACTATTTATAAATTCTACGAGTATGTAAAATAAATAAATAAAAGAAGACTGAATGTTGCTTGCAGCATTCAGTCGTTACGTGTCCGATTACGGCACCAATTGAAAAAAAGACCACTTTCAGTGTCCGCCCGTCTTCTGAGGCATCACCATCGTCATCATCATCAGTCCGCTCAACACCGTCCGCACGTCAGCATGTCATCAACTCTTCAATCCCTGGTCTCCACTTTGTTGTGGACCACTTTCAGTGTCCGCCCGTCTTCTGAGGCATCACCATCGTCATCATCATCAGTCCGCTCAACACCGTCCGCACGTCAGCATGTGATCAGCTCTTCAATCCCTGGTTCCACATTGTTCTGGACCACTCATCAGTGTCCGCCCGTCTTCTGAGGCATCATCATCGTCATCACCATCAGTCTGCTCAACCCCGTCCGCACGTCAGTACGTCATCAGCTCTTCAATCCCTGGTTCCACATTGTTCTGGACCACTCATCAGTGTCCGCCCGTCTTCTGAGGCATCATCACTGTCATCACCACCAGTCTGCTCAACCCCGTCCGCACGTCATCAACTCTTTAATCCCTGGTCTCCACTTTGTTGTGGACCACTTTCAGTGTCCGCCCGTCTTCTGAGGCATCACCATCGTCATCACCATCAGTCTGCTCAACCCCGTCCGCACGTCAGTACGTCATCAGCTCTTCAATCCCTGGTTCCACATTGTTCTGGACCACTCATCAGTGTCCGCCCGTCTTCTGAGGCATCATCATCGTCATCAACATCAGTCTGCTCAACCCCGTCCGCAAGTCAGCATGACATCAGCTCTTCAATCCCTGGTTCCACTTTGTTCTGGACCACTCATCAGTGTCCGCCCGTCTTCTGAGGCATCATCATTGGCATCACCATCAGTCTGCTCAACCCCGTCCGCACGTCAGCATGTCATCAGCTCTTCAATCCCTGGTTCCACATTGTTGTGGTCCGCTCATCAGTGTCCGCACGTCTTTGGGCATTACCATCGTCATCACATGTTCGCCCAGCACAGTCTTCACTTCAACCTGCCATCAGCCCTTCAATCCCTGGTACAACGCTACTCGGAACCAACTTATCTGGGCCTGCACGTCTTGAGATGCATCACCATCACATATGTTCTCTGGGAACATCATCATCGTCACTTTGCCATCACTCCTATTGGATCATCCACGTCGGCTACTCTCCAATTGACCTTTGTCCTCCCGACAAACCTGGCTTGGGAAGAGCTAGGGCATGGTCATTCACCACCTGTTTACCCTCTGTGGTAGGCAGTACGTCATCTTCCCGAACATCACCCATAACTGCTGGCTTTAAGGTGTCATAGGTACACACACGCTGTTCGCCGCATTCCTCACAACTTTGATTTAACTTAGTATTTATATTAAATTAAGCTAGCCACTTAGTCGTAATGCTATGTAAATCAATAATATCACGAAATAAATCTGAGGTTGCGCCCTATATGGGGCAACTGAAACCAGAAAAAAAAAAACTCATCACGTCTACACAAACAACAACACTTTTCATCACGTCTTCAAACAACAATCACTTTTCATCACGTCTTCAAACAACAACATTTCTCATCACGTCTACAAAAACAACAACACTTACACACAATAACACTACTCATCACGTCTTCAAAACAATAGCACTACTCATCACGTCTACAAAAACAACAACACCTTTCATCACGTCATCAAAACAACAACACTACTCATCACGTCTACAAAAACAACAATACTACTCATCACGTCTCCCAAAACAACAATACTATTCATCACGTCTACTGTTCAACTCGTCCGCAGGAACTCCAACCTTATCAACATTGGAACAACTTTATCCCCAGACTTCTCAACTCTGTCACCACGTCATCACCGGGTCAACCAAATCTCTGGACACTACTCTATCTTCTTAAATATAAGCTTATCATACCTCCTTTACAGGATTATCAACGTCGGCTTCCCTCAAACCGACAGAAGTCACTCTCTCCTATCATAATTAAATTTCTTTCATAATTGCTGGCTTTAAGGTGTCATAGGTTTATACACACTGTTCGCTGCACACCTCACACCTTTTGGTTAATATTAATTGTTATTTTTAAGTTAGCCACTTAAGTCTCTTATGTTAACCAAAGAAATCATATGAATAAAACTGAGGTTGCGCCCTATATGGGGCAACTGAATCCAGAAAAGTTTACAAATAATTTTTTCTCAGTGTCAACCACTATGATATATAGCTTCTAAGAATATACAATTTATTGCCCTACACATAACTAAAATTGTGGATCTTTCCGAAAGTTGGAGACTTTTATAGATTAAAAGATATAAGCTAATGAAGTTATAAACAAATAAAATGAGCCTTTAAAGAAAATAGCATTCCTATGGCAGCTATATGATATAGACGTTCGATATGACTGATGTTGACATATTTGACCCATATGTACATTTTCAAATTTGGTGATTCCAAAGCAAATGTTCATTCTAAACCAAAAAGTGAGTGAAATCAACAGCTTTACGATTTTTATACCCTTGCAAAGCGTATATTAAAATTGTACACATGTTTGAAATGCATAGAAGGAAGCATCTTCGACCACTTAAAGTATATATATTCTTGATCAGCATTACGAGCTGAGTTGATATAGCCATGCCCGCTGGTCCGTCTGTTTCTATGCTATCTCCTCTCTCAGTTTTAAAGCAGCCTAGACCAAATTTTGCTCGAAGTTTTTTAGTACAAATACGTTGTACGTTTGTCGGAATGGGTCGGATCAGAAAACTACAGAATATAGCTGTCATAGGAAAGATCGGAGGAAAAACAAGCTGAAGTGAGAAAAACTTTTTTGTTTTCAATGCAATCGGCCCTAAAGCTCGTATTTATAAGATTTCTATGCTTTATCATAATTTACCCATATTTTATAAAAATCGGACAACTATATAGTATAGCTGCCATAGAAAAGATAGGTCTGAAAAAAGTATAAGTATAAAAAATAAAGGAAAGCTAACTTCGTCTCGACCGAAGTTTATATACCCTTGCAGCTTGATGGCGCCACTGCTTTAAGCATTTGCTTGCCAGTTTTTTATATGGCAGCTATACGATATATTCATCAGATTTTGACCAAACTTCCCAAAATTGTGTGGAAACCGATAATATTCATATCTCGAAAACATAAAGACTCTACCATTGGAAAAAAAAAAGTTTTTTTCACCAGAATTACTTTTTCGACCAATCGTTCCTATGGCAGCTATATGCTATAGTCATCCGATTTGGATCAAACTTTGCATAATTGTGTGATAGCATAATAAATTGATCAGTAACTAGTTTGGGAGAGATAGCATGGAAAACAAAAAAGTTTTTCCTTTTTTTCAGAACTTTTTTTTTTATATATATAAAAAACTTTATTTATTTGCATTTAGTTACCTTAGATCTAAATATTTACAACTTACTGTTACTTCTAAAAATAACTTATATTGTAGTGTTTATTAATTTCATGTGTCGATATTATTTGTATGTTGGATTTGCTGTATGAGTGTATCTAAGAGATAGGATTTTAACTTTAAGATTTTTAATGTGTTTCATAGTGTGTATATTTATGTTGTGATTATATTAAATAGTTGTGTATTAATTAAATTTTAATTTTTGACCTATAAGTAAGTATAAGTATAAGTTTAAGGATACGAATCTATAATTACAGGTGGGTGGTGCTTTATGGCAGATAAGTGTTTTGTGTCATGCAGGTAAGTCATTAGAGGTACTTGGTAGTTTGTTCATGTTTTTCAGAACTATATTTTGTATGGCAGCTATACTATATAGTTGACCGAGCTTCACCAGATATTTCGTTTCGATCTTTTTAAGGGTTGCATTTTTATCGATATTTATTTATCTAATGGATGAATTCGATACAGTTTTAAATTTATATTTGTGAACTTATGAAAAATATTGTTTGCTTTGCTTAAAAAACTCTATTTGGCAAAGAAAGGCTCTACTGCTCCAACGAGAATAAAAAATATTAATTTTGGAGCGTTTGCTCCAAAGCATACAGAGCTCTACGCCACTGAGACGTCTAAAAATTATTTTTCTAAACGTATATAAAGTGTTTATTTACAGTCTGAACACACAATTTTTGGAAAATAATCAAAAATAATCTTTACAAGTATTCGGATTACTTTTTGACTTCTTTTGAATATTTTTTAGTATTTATCCCGATTATTTTTTGATTATTTATAATAGTAACCGATTAGTAAACGTGCGAAACTAAAAATTTACCTCTTAAATAAAAATAATCAAATATTTAATGATTACGATTAGTAATCAATCTTTAACAGCTATGATTTTATATACAATTTCAATAATCGTAAATTTGAAAAATTGATTTCTCGTATTCGTGTATCGGGCAGGTCTCGGATTTACATATAATTTTTTCTCAGTGCACAGGAAATTTTTCATTATCGAGGGAGGACATCTTGAAAATTATGCTAAAATTGCTATACTTGCTCATTGTTCATCAATATCAAGGCAAAAAAATTAGATTGTTTTCAGTATATTGAAGGCTTGGTGGTTACGTCTTGATTTTTGTATGTATATGGTTTTTTGGTAATTTGAGCTTTAACTTGCTTAATATGCTTATTTTTACCGTTTTATGAGGGACCTATTCTCTTTGTTTTTAACTTTATTTGATATGGTAGAGAACCTGTGGGCAGCTCCGAACTATTCCCCGTGATCCCACATTCGATTCTTAGTTTTATGGTCAAGTATCAAGACATCGATCACACCGATGACAATTTATCATAACCTTTCTCATGAAATCATGAAAAAAAGGGTAAACAATTGAAAAACCATAACAAAATTAATTTTTCTTACCAGTTTTTCACAAGTTACACAAAATGCTGGACCATTTTAATTTTTCATCCAGGGCCATCCATAGCCATTCTATGTTGGATCTGGGGGTAGCTTTTCCATTATTGCTCAAGCAAAAACAAACCTAATATTGTGGCTTCAAAAGGGTTTTTTTTCATACTTATCATCATCATTATTGCAATGATTGTCTGTTATTGCAATACACTAGTATATGAAAATTAAATGACCCATTTATACTAGAAGTTTTTTTTAGTATAGTTTGGAAAGGCGAGCTCGAAAATCAATTTAAGATTTTTTTAAAATTTATTGTTTGGCTTTATTACATTTTAAGCTATATAACAATTCAGAAACGTTAGATGGAGATCATATATTTTCTTTACCAATACCTTATTTTCTTCGTAGAAGTGCGATTCTTAAGAAAACAAATTTTTTAAGTATTTTTCCCGTGCTTTCTTGCGTTTTCGAACCGATTTAAAACAATGTTCTACGTGATTATTGGCATAAGTATCCTTACTTACTTTTCGATTCATTTCTTAGTTGACTTCATCTAACCTTTTTATACCCTTGCAAAGGGTATTATAATTTTGCCCAGAAGTTTGCAACGCATAGAAATATTCATTTCCGACCCCATAAACTATATATATTCTTGATCAGGGCGACGAGTTGAGTCGATTGAGCTTTGTCCGTCCGTCTGTCTGTCCGTCTGTCTGTCCGTCTGTCTGTCCGTCTGTCTGTCTGTCCGTCTGTTTCTACGCAAACTAGTCTCTCAGTTTTACAGCTATCGAGCTGAAATTTTGCACAGAGTCTTCTATTTACTGCACACTGCTAATGTGTCGGAACCGACCGGATCGGATGACTATATCTTATAGCTGCCATAGGAACCATCGGTCGAAAAATGGGTCTTAATGACAAAAACTTTTTTGTTTTCAATGTTAGCGCTCTTAAATTCTGTCATTATTAGTATTATATGCTTTCAAACAGATTTGCAAATTTTGGTTAAAATCGGATGACTATATCTTATAGCTGCCATAGGACCGATCGGTCGGAAAATGGGTCTTAGTGAAAAAAAACCTTTTTGTTTTCAAGTAAATCGTTCTTGAGGTCGGTGATTATTATATCAAACGCTTTCAAACTAATTTGAAAAAGTTGATCGATATCGGGTGACTTTATCTTATGGTTGCCATAGGACCGATCGGTCGAACATGAGTCTTGGTAAAAAAATTTTTTTGTTTATTTTTGTTAGCGTCCTTAAACTCGCTGATGACTTATTTTATATGCTTTCAAATAGATTCGCAAAATTTGGTCGAAATCGGATGACTATATCTTAAGGTTACCATAGGACTGATCGATCGGAAATTGAGTCTTAGGGAGAAAAACTTTTTTGTTTTAAATTTTATCGTTCTTAAACTCGGCGATTGTTAATTTGATATGTTTTCAAAAAGATTCGCGAAATTTGGTCGAAATCAGACGTTTATCTGTCGGAAAATGGGTTGTAGTTACAAAAATTTTTGATTTTTATGTAAGCGTTCTTAAACTGTGACATTTGCATTTGCAAGGGTATAAAAACTTCGGCACAGACGAAGTTAGCTTGGCCTTCTCGTTTGAATTGAGATATGGCTTAAAATGTAAGTGTACCAACCGAAAAAAATTCATATTTTAAAATACGTTGCCATGAAAAATTTTTGAAATCGATTTTTGAGATAACCAATCCAAAATACACTAAAAAAATAGATCTAGTACTTATTGGCTGTAAACTAGTGATATTATATTATTTGGCTCTGTGTTTGTGGTCTCTGCGTGCGTGTTTAGGGACTCAGTGGCAACTGTGCATTTGCTTTTATTTAGTTGAATAAGAAACTAATTAACGAATTTGAAAATTTTTAATTTGTTATAAATTTCATACAAATAATTTATTTTTATTTATTTTGCCCATTTTTGCACACTTATTTTAGCGCAAATCACTAAGTAAATTAATGCATGTATTGTACAAATCGCTTCCGACCCAAAAACGACCCATTTTTTATTCGATATAGAACATATGGGTATTAATTTTAGGGATGAGCTTCACCAGATATTTCGTTTCGATCTTTTTAAGGGTTGCATTTTTATCGATATTTATTTATCTAATGGATGAATTCGATACAGTTTTAAATTTATATTTGTGAACTTATGAAAAATATTGTTTGCTTTGCTTAAAAAACTCTATTTGGCAAAGAAAGGCTCCACTGCTCCAACGAGAATAAAAATATTAATTTTGGAGCGTTTGCTCCAAAGCATACAGAGCTCTACGCCACTGAGACGTCTAAAAATTATTTTTCTAAACGTATATAAAGTGTTTATTTACAGTCTGAACACAGAATTTTTGGAATATAATCAAAAATATTCTTTACAAGTATTCGGATTACTTTTTGACTTCTTTTGAATATTTTGTAGTATTTATCCCAATTATTTTTTGATTATTTATAATAGTAACCGAATTGTAAACGTACGAAACTAAAAATTTACCTTTTATCGGGCAGGTCTCGGATTGATATTTCTGAATATTTTACTGTATCGACTAAAATCATAATTTAATACAAATTTAAGCAAATAATATTAAATAATTGTTGCTATAGTTTACAAATAATTTTTTCTCAGTGTCAACCACTATGATATATAGATTCTAAGAATATACAATTTATTGCCCTACACATAACTAAAATTGTGGATCTTTCCGAAAGTTGGAGACTTTTATAGATTAAAAGATATAAGCTAATGAAGTTATAAACAAATAAAATGAGCCTTTAAAGAAAATAGCATTCCTATGGCAGCTATATGATATAGACGTTCGATATGACTGATGTTGACATATTTGACCCATATGTACATTTTCAAATTTGGTGATTCCAAAGCAAATGTTCATTCTAAACCAAAAAGTGAGTGAAATCAACAGCTTTACGATTTTTATACCCTTGCAAAGCGTATATTAAAATTGTACACATGTTTGAAATGCATAGAAGGAAGCATCTTCGACCACTTAAAGTATATATATTCTTGATCAGCATTACGAGCTGAGTTGATATAGCCATGCCCGCTGGTCCGTCTGTTTCTATGCTATCTCCTCTCTCAGTTTTAAAGCAGCCTAGACCAAATTTTGCTCGAAGTTTTTTAGTACAAATACGTTGTACGTTTGTCGGAATGGGTCGGATCAGAAAACTACAGAATATAGCTGTCATAGGAAAGATCGGAGGAAAAACAAGCTAAAGTGAGAAAAACTTTTTTGTTTTCAATGCAATCGGCCCTAAAGCTCGTATTTATAAGATTTCTATGCTTTATCATAATTTACCCATATTTTATAAAAATCGGACAACTATATAGTATAGCTGCCATAGAAAAGATAGGTCTGAAAAAAGTATAAGTTAAAAAATAAAGGAAAGCTAACTTCGTCTCGACCGAAGTTTATATACCCTTGCAGCTTGATGGCGCCACTGCTTTAAGCATTTGCTTGCCAGTTTTTTATATGGCAGCTATACGATATATTCATCAGATTTTGACCAAACTTCCCAAAATTGTGTGGAAACCGATAATATTCATATCTCGAAAACATAAAGACTCTACCATTGGAAAAAAAAAAGTTTTTTTCACCAGAATTACTTTTTCGACCAATCGTTCCTATGGCAGCTATAGTCATCCGATTTGGATCAAACTTTGCATAATTGTGTGATAGCATAATAAATTGATCAGTAACTAGTTTGCGAGAGATAGCATGGAAAACAAAAAAGTTTTTCCTTTTTTTCAGAACTTTTTTTTTTTATATATATAAAAAACTTTATTTATTTGCATTTAGTTACCTTAGATCTAAATATTTACAACTTACTGTTACTTCTAAAAATAACTTATATTGTAGTGTTTATTAATTTCATGTGTCGATATTATTTGTATGTTGGATTTGCTGTATGAGTGTATCTAAGAGATAGGATTTTAACTTTAAGATTTTTAATGTGTTTCATAGTGTGTATATTTATGTTGTGATTATATTAAATAGTTGTGTATTAATTAAATTTTAATTTTTGACCTATAAGTAAGTATAAGTATAAGTTTAAGGATACGAATCTATAATTACAGGTGGGTGGTGCTTTATGGCAGATAAGTGTTTTGTGTCATGCAGGTAAGTCATTAGAGGTACTTGGTAGTTTGTTCATGTTTTTCAGAACTATATTTTGTATGGCAGCTATACTATATAGTTGACCGAGCTTCACCAGATATTTCGTTTCGATCTTTTTAAGGGTTGCATTTTTATCGATATTTATTTATCTAATGGATGAATTCGATACAGTTTTAAATTTATATTTGTGAACTTATGAAAAATATTGTTTGCTTTGCTTAAAAAACTCTATTTGGCAAAGAAAGGCTCTACTGCTCCAACGAGAATAAAAAATATTAATTTTGGAGCGTTTGCTCCAAAGCATACAGAGCTCTACGCCACTGAGACGTCTAAAAATTATTTTTCTAAACGTATATAAAGTGTTTATTTACAGTCTGAACACACAATTTTTGGAAAATAATCAAAAATAATCTTTACAAGTATTCGGATTACTTTTTGACTTCTTTTGAATATTTTTTAGTATTTATCCCGATTATTTTTTGATTATTTATAATAGTAACCGATTAGTAAACGTGCGAAACTAAAAATTTACCTCTTAAATAAAAATAATCAAATATTTAATGATTACGATTAGTAATCAATCTTTAACAGCTATGATTTTATATAAAATTTCAATAATCGTAAATTTGAAAAATTGATTTCTCGTATTCGTGTATCGGGCAGGTCTCGGATTTACATATAATTTTTTCTCAGTGCACAGGAAATTTTTCATTATCGAGGGAGGACATCTTGAAAATTATGCTAAAATTGCTATACTTGCTCATTGTTCATCAATATCAAGGCAAAAAAATTAGATTGTTTTCAGTATATTGAAGGCTTGGTGGTTACGTCTTGATTTTTGTATGTATATGGTTTTTTGGTAATTTGAGCTTTAACTTGCTTAATATGCTTATTTTTACCGTTTTATGAGGGACCTATTCTCTTTGTTTTTAACTTTATTTGATATGGTAGAGAACCTGTGGGCAGCTCCGAACTATTCCCCGTGATCCCACATTCGATTCTTAGTTTTATGGTCAAGTATCAAGACATCGATCACACCGATGACAATTTATCATAACCTTTCTCATGAAATCATGAAAAAAAGGGTAAACAATTGAAAAACCACAACAAAATTAATTTTTCTTACCAGTTTTTCACAAGTTACACAAAATGCTGGACCATTTTAATTTTTCATCCAGGGCCATCCATAGCCATTCTATGTTGGATCTGGGGGTAGCTTTTCCATTATTGCTCAAGCAAAAACAAACCTAATATTGTGGCTTCAAAAGGGTTTTTTTTCATACTTATCATCATCATTATTGCAATGATTGTCTGTTATTGCAATACACTAGTATATGAAAATTAAATGACCCATTTATACTAGAAGTTTTTTTTAGTATAGTTTGGAAAGGCGAGCTCGAAAATCAATTTAAGATTTTTTTAAAATTTATTGTTTGGCTTTATTACATTTTAAGCTATATAACAATTCAGAAACGTTAGATGGAGATCATATATTTTCTTTACCAATACCTTATTTTCTTCGTAGAAGTGCGATTCTTAAGAAAACAAATTTTTTAAGTATTTTTCCCGTGCTTTCTTGCGTTTTCGAACCGATTTAAAACAATGTTCTACGTGATTATTGGCATAAGTATCCTTACTTACTTTTCGATTCATTTCTTAGTTGACTTCATCTAACCTTTTTATACCCTTGCAAAGGGTATTATAATTTTGCCCAGAAGTTTGCAACGCATAGAAATATTCATTTCCGACCCCATAAACTATATATATTCTTGATCAGGGCGACGAGTTGAGTCGATTGAGCTTTGTCCGTCCGTCTGTCTGTCCGTCTGTCTGTCTGTCCGTCTGTTTCTACGCAAACTAGTCTCTCAGTTTTACAGCTATCGAGCTGAAATTTTGCACAGAGTCTTCTATTTACTGCACACTGCTAATGTGTCGGAACCGACCGGATCGGATGACTATATCTTATAGCTGCCATAGGAACCATCGGTCGAAAAATGGGTCTTAATGACAAAAACTTTTTTGTTTTCAATGTTAGCGCTCTTAAATTCGGTCATTATTAGTATTATATGCTTTCAAACAGATTTGCAAATTTTGGTTAAAATCGGATGACTATATCTTATAGCTGCCATAGGACCGATCGGTCGGAAAATGGGTCTTAGTGAAAAAAAACCTTTTTGTTTTCAAGTAAATCGTTCTTGAGGTCGGTGATTATTATATCAAACGCTTTCAAACTAATTTGAAAAAGTTGATCGATATCGGGTGACTTTATCTTATGGTTGCCATAGGACCGATCGGTCGAACATGAGTCTTGGTAAAAAAATTTTTTTGTTTATTTTTGTTAGCGTCCTTAAACTCGCTGATGACTTATTTTATATGCTTTCAAATAGATTCGCAAAATTTGGTCGAAATCGGATGACTATATCTTAAGGTTACCATAGGACTGATCGGTCGGAAATTGAGTCTTAGGGAGAAAAACTTTTTTGTTTTAAATTTTATCGTTCTTAAACTCGGCGATTGTTAATTTGATATGTTTTCAAAAAGATTCGCGAAATTTGGTCGAAATCAGACGTTTATCTGTCGGAAAATGGGTTGTAGTTACAAAAATTTTTGATTTTTATGTAAGCGTTCTTAAACTGTGACATTTGCATTTGCAAGGGTATAAAAACTTCGGCACAGACGAAGTTAGCTTGGCCTTCTCGTTTGAATTGAGATATGGCTTAAAATGTAAGTGTACCAACCGAAAAAAATTCATATTTTAAAATACGTTGCCATGAAAAATTTTTGAAATCGATTTTTGAGATAACCAATCCAAAATACACTAAAAAAATAGATCTAGTACTTATTGGCTGTAAACTAGTGATATTATATTATTTGGCTCTGTGTTTGTGGTCTCTGCGTGCGTGTTTAGGGACTCAGTGGCAACTGTGCATTTGCTTTTATTTAGTTGAATAAGAAACTAATTAACGAATTTGAAAATTTTTAATTTGTTATAAATTTCATACAAATAATTTATTTTTATTTATTTTGCCCATTTTTGCACACTTATTTTAGCGCAAATCACTAAGTAAATTAATGCATGTATTGTACAAATCGCTTCCGACCCAAAAACGACCCATTTTTTATTCGATATAGAACATATGGGTATTAATTTTAGGGATGAGCTTCACCAGATATTTCGTTTCGATCTTTTTAAGGGTTGCATTTTTATCGATATTTATTTATCTAATGGATGAATTCGATACAGTTTTAAATTTATATTTGTGAACTTATGAAAAATATTGTTTGCTTTGCTTAAAAAACTCTATTTGGCAAAGAAAGGCTCCACTGCTCCAACGAGAATAAAAATATTAATTTTGGAGCGTTTGCTCCAAAGCATACAGAGCTCTACGCCACTGAGACGTCTAAAAATTATTTTTCTAAACGTATATAAAGTGTTTATTTACAGTCTGAACACAGAATTTTTGGAATATAATCAAAAATATTCTTTACAAGTATTCGGATTACTTTTTGACTTCTTTTGAATATTTTGTAGTATTTATCCCAATTATTTTTTGATTATTTATAATAGTAACCGAATTGTAAACGTACGAAACTAAAAATTTACCTTTTATCGGGCAGGTCTCGGATTGATATTTCTGAATATTTTACTGTATCGACTAAAATCATAATTTAATACAAATTTAAGCAAATAATATTAAATAATTGTTGCTATAGTTTACAAATAATTTTTTCTCAGTGTCAACCACTATGATATATAGCTTCTAAGAATATACAATTTATTGCCCTACACATAACTAAAATTGTGGATCTTTCCGAAAGTTGGAGACTTTTATAGATTAAAAGATATAAGCTAATGAAGTTATAAACAAATAAAATGAGCCTTTAAAGAAAATAGCATTCCTATGGCAGCTATATGATATAGACGTTCGATATGACTGATGTTGACATATTTGACCCATATGTACATTTTCAAATTTGGTGATTCCAAAGCAAATGTTCATTCTAAACCAAAAAGTGAGTGAAATCAACAGCTTTACGATTTTTATACCCTTGCAAAGCGTATATTAAAATTGTACACATGTTTGAAATGCATAGAAGGAAGCATCTTCGACCACTTAAAGTATATATATTCTTGATCAGCATTACGAGCTGAGTTGATATAGCCATGCCCGCTGGTCCGTCTGTTTCTATGCTATCTCCTCTCTCAGTTTTAAAGCAGCCTAGACCAAATTTTGCTCGAAGTTTTTTAGTACAAATACGTTGTACGTTTGTCGGAATGGGTCGGATCAGAAAACTACAGAATATATCTGTCATAGGAAAGATCGGAGGAAAAACAAGCTGAAGTGAGAAAAACTTTTTTGTTTTCAATGCAATCGGCCCTAAAGCTCGTATTTATAAGATTTCTATGCTTTATCATAATTTACCCATATTTTATAAAAATCGGACAACTATATAGTATAGCTGCCATAGAAAAGATAGGTCTGAAAAAAGTATAAGTATAAAAAATAAAGGAAAGCTAACTTCGTCTCGACCGAAGTTTATATACCCTTGCAGCTTGATGGCGCCACTGCTTTAAGCATTTGCTTGCCAGTTTTTTATATGGCAGCTATACGATATATTCATCAGATTTTGACCAAACTTCCCAAAATTGTGTGGAAACCGATAATATTCATATCTCAAAAACATAAAGACTCTACCATTGGAAAAAAAAAAGTTTTTTTCACCAGAACTACTTTTTCGACCAATCGTTCTTATGGCAGCTATATGCTATAGTCATCCGATTTGGATCAAACTTTGCACAATTGTGTGATAGCATAATAAATTGATCAGTAACTAGTTTGGGAGAGATAGCATGGAAAACAAAAAAGTTTTTCCTTTTTTTCAGAACTTTTTTTTTTTATTTATATAAAAAACTTTATTTATTTGCATTTAGTTACCTTAGATCTAAATATTTACAACTTACTGTTACTTCTAAAAATAACTTATATTGTAGTGTTTATTAATTTCATGTGTCGATATTATTTGTATGTTGGATTTGCTGTATGAGTGTATCTAAGAGTTAGGATTTTAACTTTAAGATTTTTAATGTGTTTCATAGTGTGTATATTTATGTTGTGATAATATTAAATAGTTGTGTATTAATTAAATTTTAATTTTTGACCTATAAGTAAGTATAAGTATAAGTTTAAGGATACGAATCTATAATTACAGGTGGGTGGTGCTTTATGGCAGGTAAGTGTTTTGTGTCATGCAGGTAAGTCATTAGAGGTACTTGGTAGTTTGTTCATGTTTTTCAGAACTATATTTTGTATGGCAGCTATACTATATAGTTGACCGATTTTCATCAAACTTGGTGGAATTGTGTAAAAGCATAGAAAACTTATAATTACGAGCACGTTTGAGCACGTTCGCGTAGAAGACAAAAAGTTTTTCTGGCTAAAACTACTTTTTCGACCGATAGTTCCTAGGGCAGCTTTATAATATAGTCATCAGATCCGGCCGGTTCCAACAAATGTGCAGCGGATTTGTACCAAAAGACTTCTTGCAAAGTTTGGTTAAGATAGCTTTACAACTGACGGAGGAGATAGCATAGAAACAGACGGACAGATGGACATGGCTATATGAATTCAGCACGTCATGCTGATCAAGAATATATATACTTTATGTGGTCGGAGATATTTCCTTCTATGCGTTACAAACATCTGGACCATTTTAATATACCCTCTACAAGGACAATAAACAAAATGGCGGCCTCAGAAAGTTAAAAGTTGAATTTTCAGACAAAAATCCTCAGTAAATTGTTTAAAAAAAAAATCTTAGTTTTTTAAAAAATTAACAAAACCCTTCGATCAGGCACTAGTTTAATATGTTTTAAAAAAGTTCTATTAATTTCACTCAAATCCATCGAGCAGTTTTTGACCGACCTTGTAAACTCAGTTTTGAGAAAAACGCGTTTAAGGGTACTGTATACCATCAGAAAATTTTATTTTTTATTTAAACGTTCGAAGAGGGCCTTAAGAACATCCTGTAAAACTTTCAAGCAGATCCGACAATTTGTTTAGAAAAATAAACAAAAACAATTTTTTTTTTCCTACCCTCGTAGATGAAAAAAAATGATATCGTATTTTTAAAAATTTCATGTTTTCTCTTTTTTTAATCATAAAACTTCAAAATAGTTTAAAAAAATTCATAATTTTCCAAAATTTAGTAATTTGAGCTTAAAGTTGCAAAAAATGGCTTTTTTTTTACCCTTTTGAAGCGTTTTGTGAGGAACCTATATTTTTGTTTGGCCCTCTTTTATTGTATAGTAAAGTAGTACTCCTTAGCTTTGAAATCTTAAACATTTTTTCGATTTTTTTCAATGAAGATATATCGTTTTTAGTAATTGTATACGATTTTACAAAAAATCGAATATATATTGTTGCTGCCTCAAAGTATGCAATGGGTATTGTTGAAAATTTTCATTGAAATTCTATACAAATTACTAGCCTGTTGTACTGCTTTTTCAAGGTACAGCTTTCAGCAGTAGACAATTTTGTAATTTTATTATATGTATTCAAAATGGTATATCTTCGCTAAAAATAATCGAACAATTCCTCGAGGATAGTTTATATTAAAGTTGAGATAGTAATTTACGGTAATATAAAAAAAAGTCAAAATAAAAGTATTTAACCGATTTAGATTTTTTTTCTGTTAAAGCTAACACCCAAATGCATCAAATCCGTGTCTAAAATCTTTTAAAAATAAAATCAATCAAATATCAATTATTTGTTATTTTTTTTTTAGAGCGAAATGTTAATCTTCCGAGAATTTTACTACTCGGAGCTCTGCACCCTGGACCAATTTTAATCGACTTTTAATTACGTTAACAGTGCTTTCCAAACAACTATTAAAGAGCACAAACGATATAAGTATGACCATTTTTGTAACAAGTTCGGCTTCACTGTGCAAACATTTACAATTTATCTGGTCCCGTGTCACTGTGTCCAACACTGTAAAACTGTGCAAGTCTGTAAAACTGTGCAAGACTGTACAACTGTGCAAGACTGTAAAACTGCAACGACTACTCGCTGCAGAGATTACTCGCTGACGCCTTACTGTTTAACTCGTTCGTCTGAGACGACGCCTGTCCTGCTTACACCTGGGGTCAGAGTATGCCATGTTGTGGTTATTGCTATCTCTCTTATTTTCATGGAACATGTGTCTGTATGGGTGAGAAACAACCGCTATAACAAAAAATTGTAAATAAATAAGACAGATACTTAACATTGCACTAGAGCCCACTAGAGATGAGCAAGTTCCGTTTTATTGTTCCCATTCACGGCGACTGACAGAACTGATTCAGAGATTTAAATAAAACATAAAAAAAACAACAATAAACATTTGCCTACAGAAGCTCTACCCATAACAGAAAAGAAACGATAATTCACTACGAACCAACTTTTGTATGGAGACCGGGTTAAAAAGTTGTCGTAGAGCTGTTTGATGTATGATGTATAATCCCCTTTTGTCACAAAACATGTTCAGCTGTAATAAACTTTTAAAGTGTGATCTTTAAGTATTTTTTTATAATAATATAAACATATGTATGTATATTTATTTACATATACTTATTTTTTACTTAAATTCGTAGCAAATATTTTTCCCACTTAAATAGTTATGGCAAGCTGTAAAACATTAAACAATGTTTGTATAAAATAAGTTAAATTTTTTTGTAACTGATCCAAAGATTGCCATTACTTCCCAAAAAAAAAACTAAGAAAATATAACCACTCTAAGCTAAAACTGCGAATTAAAAATATCCACGACCTAATCACAAAAATATATTGTTCATCTCTAAGCCACCAATCGCTACTTTTGTTATCTGGCGCGCCACTCTCACGCTACTAACGCGCGCTCTTTCTCTCTCTTCTACCACACTCTCGCGTACTACTCGCTAAGCCAATTTTTTCTACACTTGCTTGGCACAGCGCATACTCTCTCATGCTCTCTCTGAGCGTACTCGTCATGGCCGCCGCCGCCGACGTCGTTGTCGTCTGGCCACACACCACAGAGTTTCAGCTTCAGTCTTTCTTTCTAGTTCTGTTGCTACTCGTTCGCGAAATCAGTTGACTTTCTGCTGCAACACACAAGCGGACTAAAAAATTTTTTTTGTTTTAGTGTTGCGAAAAAGTTTGTAAAAATTCTCAAAAATCAACAAAAAATGTGAAAAATCTATGGTATAAATACGAAATTCGAGAAAATTCTCTAGAATAATACAAAATTAAATGTGCGCGCAAATTTTCACATTTTCAAAATTACCACAAATCGGCAAATGTGATGAAATTTTTTTTAATTTTTTTTCGAAATTTTTACAAATTTCGAATTTGCATAAAAAAATTTTGTTAATTTTTTTTCATACGTAAAAAAATGAAAAATTGCGCCCGGGACACACAACACAAAAAATTTCTGCAATAGAAAACTTTGATACGCGACGACGTGAAGAAGAAAACGACGAGCAGAGAGCGAAAAAAAAATGAAATATATTTCTGTTCCGTCTGTTTTTCTTTCTTTTTCCCACTCGCTGGAAACACTGCACACACACACAGGGCAAAAGAGAGAGAGAGAGAGCGTGCTGAATGGCTCTCTGGTTAGGTGCGGGAATATAAGCCAGCCCCATCTCGCTATAAAATATCGTTTCACAATGTTGGTAGGGGAGGGGTCAACCGACGGAGACGAGACCCCAAAAAGCTTTTTTCAATCCAAAAGCTGTGTCTCTGTTCGGCTCGTCTGTTTACTCGTTCTGTTGCAAACAAAAAATATATAAAAAGAAATTCAAATGCGGAAGCAACAAACAAAATATGCAAAATATATTTTTCAAATATTTCGATATATATCAAATCATAATGATGTTAGTTAAAACTTAAAACAAAACAATTGTTTAGCGGCAAAATTTATGTCATTTGAGAAAATTTAATTTGATTTTTTTTGTTGGTTTGAAGTGAGAAGAGAAAACACGTAGTACACCACGTCTGGGGGACAATATCAGCGAGTAAAAGAGACGAGAGACGGCTAAAAAAAATAAAAATGTTTTACCATTTTTTACAGTTAATGTGCAATGTTAGAACAGCCAAGGCAAAAGGCAGCAACAAAAACAACAACAGCCAACATGTGAACTTGCTTTACTTTTTGTTGTGTGTTTTCCATTTTTTTTTTTGTACCAAAACAAAACTACAAAAATAAGTGCAAAAAAAACAAAACGAAAGAGAAAAGCCGCCAAAATGAATTAACAGCAACACTAACAACTCTGCTTCTTTCTACCACAACAACAAACACAATCTTCCACATCAAGAAATCCTGCCTAAAGGATTTACATAAATAATTTTCTTCTGCAACAAAAACACGCAAAATGCACGCGTGCATCTGCTGCAACGACAACAACAACAGCAGTGATAGCAACAACAACAACAACGAGCAACAGCCAATTCTCAACCTAGCCGCAGCTGTGCAGCGACGACAACAGCAACCGGCCTCTGCAACAGCAGCGTCCCTTCAGCAGCAACATTTAAATTATAACAACGATCTCAAAGGCAACGTTTCCTCCAGCCCAACAGCAGCAGCGACGTGCCTATCCAGCACGTTGTTGGCGGCGGCAACAACGGTAAAGCTGCTGCAGCCGCATCAGAAGACCAACACTACAACAACTACAGCACACACTGATCAAATTAGAACCATTTAATTAAAAACAAGGAATTTACAAATTTCTACCAGTGTTACTTAACGCATCGTGCGTGTTTGTCGTGAGTGTAGCAAAAGTAGTGAAACGGGCCGCAGCGGCAGCAGCAGCAACCTGTGCCGAAACTGTCAAACCATAGCAAAAAAAAAAAGGAAGAAAGAAAACTAATCAAATCGAAACTCTTGGAAAAAAATTCACAAAAATTTTGTATACCTTACACCACACATATATCTTTTATATATCTATATATATTTTTTGTTTTGTGTGCTGGGCCAAGGCATCGAAGCATAAATGATGGCCGATCACTTAGACGAACCGCCACAGAAGCGGGTCAAAATGGATCCAAGTGAGTGGAATAACAAATAATACTAAAAATCTTCTATAAGTAGCAAGCCAAAGATGAAAAACACAACTTTAAAACTTTTATTAATTAAAATTTGGTTTTGTCTTTACTTAAATATTTTTTTTCAATGCACCTTTCAATTTAAACAAATTTTGAGCTGGTTGAATGAATCCAATCTGAATTATAACACATATGTATCCTCTTATTTAAGACATCATTTACTTTTAAGACAGCAGATAAAAATATTTAATTGTTTCGAACCAATTGTTTGTGGTGCACAAACTCGTTCAACAGTCGAGTAGACGGCAATTTAGAGTTTCCTACATGCACTGATCTAGAAATACGCCAAAAGATTGAAAAAAAAACATTAAATTTTCCGATAATATATGTACATATATGTATAGACGTATGTACGTCTACTGCTGCCAAAAGACCAACATTGAATGTCGCCAATCTGTTCCTATTAAAAAAAAAAGCCTACTCTTTTGCAGATGGGACTATAAAAATTAGAACTGCCAGAACTGTTTCCCAATTGACCATACAAAAAGGCGGAATGTTTTTCACAATTCCTTATTAAGATATAAAAATTAAAATTTTTCTATATAACGTTTTTCATCTTTGTTTTGTGGAGAGTCTTTAATCCAAATTTCACAAAACTGTGTAATGAATTTGTTTGCAATTTTTTGTTGCAGCGGATCTTTTCTTTCTGGAGGATAATCTGCCTGACGAATTGGTGTCCTCCAATAGTGGATGGTCAGATCAGATGAGTGGCGGTGGTGGCGGCGGCACCAGTGCTGGTGGATCAGCCGGTGGCCCCACCACGCAGTCAACTGGCGCTGGCTGCCCTCAGGCTGGCGGTGGAACGAATAAACCACCAGCACAGGGTCCGGGACCAGGACAAGGTGGTGTTGTTGTGCCCACACAAATGAACGGAGGTGGCGGTGGCTCCAGTGCAAGTGTCGGGAATGATGATAATACTGGAACTGGAGCGGGCAATCAATTGCGTCAAATGCAACATCATCAGCATCTGCAGCATTTGCTCCAACAACAGCAGCAACAACAACAGCAAGGACAAAAAGGCGCCATGGTCGGGGTAGGAGTGGTACCCGGAATGAATCAATTGGGCAGCAAGTCACCCAATCTGCAGTCACCCAATACAGGCATGCAAATGGGCATGGTTAACGTTAACACGATGCCCATGTCCATATCGAATAATGGCAACAATGGAATGAATGCTATACCAGGTAAGGATAAGGAGGCAAATTAAAACGAAGTTATCACATTTATGGATTTTCCGCTCCGTTTCCAGGCATGAACACCATTGCCCAGGGCAATTTGGGAAACATGGTGATGACCAACAGTGGCGGGGGCATGGTTAATCAATTGAAACCACAACCAGGAGGCAGCATGATGAATGCTGTTGTTTCAGGTCCCACGGGCGGCGGCGGCTCCGCTGTGGTGGGTTCCAATCAGCAGCAGAGCATGCATATGCAACAAAATGGTCCCATGATGAGTCGCATGGTAGGCCAGCAACAGCAACAGCATATGCTACGTGGACCACATCTCATGGGCGGCGGTGGAGCAGGTGCTGCGGGTAATGGCGGCGGAGGCAATGGGCCCCGCATGCAGAATCCCCAAATGCAGATGGGTGAGTGGTGGCCATAAAATCTTTAATAAAAAATAATGCTAATTTGCTTTCCTTTTATTTAGGTCCACTGAATAGCCTGCCCTATGGTGTGGGAAATTATGGTGGTCCTGGTCCAGCTGTTGCGGCAAATCCTCAACAGCAACAACAACAGCAGATAATGGCCCAGCAAATGGCGGCCCAGCAGCAGCGGGGAGGTGTGGTTCCCGGTCTACCCCAAGGCAATCGACCAGTGGGTACTGTAGTGCCCATGTCCAGCTTAGGTGGAGATGGTGGTGTAGTGGCACCAGTAGGTACTGGCCAATTGCAGCAGCAAATGAATCCTCAGCAGCAGCAGCAGCCACTTGGTGGACCACGTCCACCACAGCCAAATCCATTGATGGTGGGTCATCCCCAACAACAACAGCAACAACAACCCCAACAGCAGCAACAGCAACAACCTGGCACCTCTCAGGGTGCGGCTCCAGGGAGCGCTGTGGTAGCTGGTGGAGCTGTTGGACCTGGTGGCGCCGCACCACCGCCTCCAGGCAACATTTCGGAGGAAAGAAAACGACAAATTCAACAGCAGTTAATGCTTCTGCTTCATGCACATAAATGCAATCGTCGCGAAAACTTGAATCCCAATCGCGAGGTGTGCAATGTTAACTACTGCAAGGCCATGAAGGCGGTGCTGGCTCATATGGGCACCTGCAAGCAGAGCAAAGAGTGCACAATGCAGCATTGTGCCTCATCGCGACAGATATTGTTGCACTACAAAACCTGCCAGCGGAGTGACTGCATCATTTGCTTTCCCTTTCGCCAAAATCATTCGTTATTTCCAAATACCAATGTGGTTGGAGGAGGAGGAGGTGGGGCAGCGGGAGCTGGTGCGACAGGAGCAGTTGTGGCGGCTGGTAATCTTCAGCAGAACGTCGTCTTAGGTAATTTGAGTGGAGTGGTAGAAGGCAACAAACAGGGACAGGTACAGGCCACGCAGCAGGGACCACCAGGAGCTACCCAGAATACAGCCATTGTGCTGCCACAACAGCAACCAGGAGGAGCGGTACCTGGAAAAACGGAGCTGGCGCAACAGCTGCAGGTGCAACAGCAGCAGCATCAACAGCAGGTTGTGCAGCAACAGGAGCTTAGACGCTTTGAGGGTCTCGGACAGGTGGGCATGTTGTCTGGAGCGGCTGGACAGCAGCAGGGTCTGCCGCCAGGCATACGTATGCCTGGTGGGGCTCCCGCTTCGGTACGTGTCTTGGGTGGACCCAACTCGGCTGGTGCGGGCGGTAATCCTGTACTCAATAATGAGGTCAATAGCCTGCAACAACAGCAGCAAATGCTTAATTCTGCCAGCGCTGGCAATTCGGGTAATGGAAGACGACGTGGTAATGGCACGGGAATAGTGGAGCAACCCAATGCAGCTCAGCAAATGGGCAGCATTCCCGCACCACTTTCGGTAAATGTGGGTTCGCAGCAGCAGCAACAGTTCAACCCAAACCAACAGCCGCAGCAACAACAACAGCAGCTGGTAGTGGGGGCTCAATCCGAGCAGCTGGCCAAGCTTAAGTTGGCCCAAGCTCAGGGACATGTAGCAGGCAATAGTCAAGTGCCCGCAAGTGTGCTCATGCCAGCCGATACCTCTAGCACCAGCAGCACCAATTTGAATGCAGCCGCTTCAGCTGCTGTAGGAGCAGGAGGTGGAAATGGCGGTGGTTCTGCCTCAGCAGACAGTGAGAAAGATTGGCGAGAGTCGGTGACAGCCGATTTGCGCAATCACTTGGTCCACAAATTGGTTCAGGCTATTTTTCCCACCTCTGATCCCACAACAATGCAAGACAAACGCATGCATAATCTGGTCTCTTATGCGGAAAAGGTGGAAAAAGATATGTATGAGATGGCCAAGTCCAGATCAGAATATTATCATCTGCTAGCAGAGAAGATCTACAAGATTCAGAAAGAGCTGGAGGAGAAGCGATTAAAACGCAAGGAGCAGCATCAGCAAATGTTACAATTACAACAGGGGACACCAAGTCAAGGCCTTCCCCAGCAACAGCCGCAGCAGCCACAAGTGCCAGGTGGTATGACAGGAGTGCGTCCCATCATCAGTCCCATGGGAGGGGTCATGCAACAGCAGCAACAACAATTGCGTCCTCAGCTAACGCCGGGTGTTGGTGTGAGTATGGCTGGAGGAGCTGCCGCTGGTGGGGCAGGCAACATGGTAACCATGCGAAGTCATTCGCCAGGCGGCAACATATTGGCACTGCAACAGCAGCAACAGCGCTTGCAATTTCCCCAACAACAGCAGCAACCTGGTCAAATGCTGGTAGGACCGCCAGGACCTAGTCCTGGTGGAGGCATGGTGGCAAATCCCGTGCTGTCACCATTTCAAACAGCCTTGACCAGCCCAGTACCGGGACAGCAACAGCAGCAACTCTTTCAGGCCAATGGTAGCACAGGTGCAGGTGGCTCAGCGGCGGGCAATCCTCAACTAAATGAAATGATGAAACAGCGTCTTTTGCAGCAACAGTCTGCCATGCTCCTGCCGCAGTCTCCCTTTAGCAGTACCCAACAGCAGCAGCAGCAGCCCATCAGCAACAGCTTCAGCTCCCCAATGCAACAGCAGCATCAGCAGAAGACACAGCAACAACTCAACAATATGCCGCCCACGCCCACCAGTTTGGAAGCCCTTCAAGCTGGCGTTGGGGCCCCCGTCTCTTCAGCTACTGTTTCAGCACCCAGTCCCTCGCCTGGTGGGGGCGGCAACAGTGGTGGCGGCGGCAATGGTGGAGCCGGCGGAAGTTTTTTGTCTAATGGACCCATTGGCACTCCCTCAAATACCAATAGCAGTGGTACCACCAACAATCCGCCTTCTGTGTCCAGTCTTATGCAGCCATTAAGTAATCGTGCTTCGACTCCCCCATACATACCAGCCTCTCCGGTTCCAGCCACTTCTGCCTCCGGCTTGGCCACTAGCAGTACACCCGCCTCGGCAGCAGCCACTTGTGCCTCTAGCAGTTCGAATGGTAGCAATAGTAATAGTAATAGCACCATTGCCACGACCACCACCACAACCACAGCTGCCAGTACACCGCAGAGTTGTGCTTCCTCGGCGGCTTCAGTGGCCACGCCCACTTCTACCACCGCCTCCAATTCTACCCTACTTCTCAGTGCAGGAAGTGGAGGAACCACCACCGCCGTCGCCCGCCTCATGAGCAGCAGCGCCAGCAGCAGTCTCTCATCACAAATGGCCGCTTTGGAGGCAGCCGCCAGAGATAATGATGATGCGACACCCTCGCCCAGTCATGATTCCTCTTCGAATGCCAATGGTGGTGGTGCCTCCAAGGGAAAATTGGACTCCATTAAGCAGGAGGACGAGATCAAAAAGGAGTTCATGGATGACTCGTGCGGGGGCAATAACGATAGCTCACAAATGGATTGCTCATCGGGGGGAAAAGGAAAGAATGTTAATAACGATGGCACTAGCATGGTGAAAACTGAAGATGGTGGCGAAATTAAGATCAAATCTGAGCCGATGGATGTGGATGAGGCAACAGGGGCCAGCACAAGTCAGGTAGCAGGTGGAGCTGAGGGTGGTGCCTCGACAGCTGATGGTGGTAAAGATGATATCAATGGCTCACTGGAAGGTGGAACAACTGGTGGGACATCGAGCGGCGCCAACGCAGCTGATATTAAAATTAAAACGGAGACAAAACCACTTGTACCCGAACCTTTGGCGCCGAATGCGGGCGATAAGAAAAAAAAGTGCCGTAAGTATCATTAAGGGTTATATTGAAACTAATTGTGGAAGAAATGGAAAATTGAGAGTATAGGAAAAGATAAAGAAAGAAAATATTTAAACCAGGGTTTCAAACCGAATCGTATTTCGGTTCCAGTTCTGGCACGTATCGAAAATTATGTTACGGTAAAAAGTTATTTTTTGGTTCTAATACTATTTCGGTATTCGGTCCCGTACCGGTACCGGGATTTTTATTTCGGTATGCCGGTACATACCGGTATCTACCGGTAAAATATAAAGTAAGAGCTGTCATTTGTTTTGCGTCCATTCGAATTCCTAGCGTTCTACGCTTACTTGCCTTTCTCAAATTCATACACACTATTGTGAAAACTTTGTCGAGTTTTCTGTCCACCATTTAAGTACATCTTCTTTATTTTGAAAACCTTTTAAGCTCAGGAAAATTGATCATGATGGATGCCGTTGAACAGTTTTATTAAAATACTAATCCTGTTTTTTTTTTCATAGAAATACAGGTATGAATTGACTTAGCCTTCACTTTCATCTTAAGTATTTGTGCCAGAGCTGCTTGCCTCTATAAGTTTAACTTTATAGAAATGGATAACATGCACTTTTCTGTTCCGAGGTTAGCATGACAATCTTCTATTACATATAGTGAGAGATAAACAGCTTAAACCATTGGATTTAGGAATTTGAAATCTTGCAAAATATTTTCCTTAGGTTATCGCACATTGTACTATGAGATCTTTTTCGCACTGCAACTCCTTATTCCGCCACAACATGGATGAAAAGTTTAGATAGGGAAAATAACTAGAAATGCGTTTTCTTGATTTAGGAAAATAAAAGAACTCTTTATTTGATCAAAATACAATTTAAAAACAAAAGTAAAACAGTTTGGAAATTTTGGCGGCTGCTACCAAAGTTCCAAACTTAATAATTGTGGCTGCTCTGACGTCATCAGACGGCCAAACTCAATCTTGATATAGGAAAATTAAAAAAAAAACTTGATAAAAATACAATTTTTAAGAAAAAAATTTGTTTAAAATTTTGATGTTCACTTGCGACCGCCCCGGCCATGAAGTCGAACCCACCACATTGGGTTTTGGCGACTGCTGTCTTACCACACAGGCTATCGCAGCTTTGGAAAATTGAGAGCCAAACTTAATATTTACTGACTTGTTTTCTTCGTCGTCTATTAATTAAAAAAAAACTACGCCCCCATTAGTATTTTAGACACAAAACAAAGAAGTAAAGCTTTATTTTTAATTGCCATCTGTCAAATCTTCATGATTGTGCAAAGCTAAACATAACAATGTCCCTTAAAATACTTATGCTAATTCCTGTCTTATTAGAGATCAAAAGGTTCTTCATTGAGTAATTAAAGAAGTAAATAATTCAATCAATAATTTCATTTAGGTCATTTGTTGACCAAACATGAAAATCTGTATGTGAACAAAGCTCTGTACATAGCATTATGTTAGTCATAAACGGAAAATCAAGTTTATTTCTAAGCTTTGTTTTTGTTAAACTGCAGAAGCAGAAAAATGTGGCAGAAACATTATATTTCTTACTAGAGTAACTAATTCTTGAAATCATTGGGCCGAAAGTCTACTTTTTATTTTCGACATTTCATTCAAAAATAAGACTAGTTCATTCTCCCTGTTTATCTGATAAGTTAGTTGCAGCTACTGTTTCGGGATCTGAGTCATAAAGGTAGTCGAAATGGCTAATAAATTGCACAGTATCATTTTGTTCACTTGAAAATAGTTTTTCTGACGTTATCATTCAAAGAGATGGATGCCTTCTCGTGAAAAGTCGAATTTCTTGAATATTTGGAAAACAAACTCCAAATAAAACTCGCGCACTGTTGTGTTAAGTATTATGTTCATTTATAGTTATTAAAACGTAGCTTAAAAATATAATTTATTTTTTTTGTTTAGCCGTTAAGTTGGCTTTCTTATTTGGTTTAATGTTGTTAACCTCTAATCAGCACTCAGCCGAAAGAATAACTGGAGTGCATCCCATTGATTAGATGATAAGACAATTTTTTTTAATGATAGCCATCTTGTTATGGCAACTCTTGGAGCTCTTTTAATTCGACGACTCTATTGGGGCTCCAGGCAAAGTATGATGTTTCGACAAAGATTTTCGATATCATGTGGAAGTTTTTGAGCATAAAAGAAAAGAATGGCAAGTGCATTTGAGATCAAATAGACTGGATGGACATACTTAATATGGCTTTAATGACATTTTGCCAATCGGTTGCGCACGGCCGAATAAATTTTGTGAAGGAAATATATTTCTTTCGCGATTTTGGAATCTAGACAGCACACTCGTAACAAATTGGCCAAGTAGCCCGTTAATAAGAATGGTAGATTGTGAATTAACATGATGAGTGCATACTTGGCGTTAGGCACTTGCTCAATAGGCTTTGAAGTTTTTGTATTACAAATGCCCAGTTTCGCATGATTTTTCTGTTTTTTCTGTGTTTCCTGTTTGTCGTGCCGTTGAAGGTTTTTAAATGATTGGAATCAACATTTTCAGAAGTAACACAAAATGGTCGACCATTATCATTTTTGGTCCATGAAAACTTGTCCAGCCATTCTATACGGAAGTGCTAAAACAAAAACAAAGTAAATCATTTGGCTTCAAAGAGTCTTTTTACATACTTGTTTTAAATTATCTTTATTGCTATGATTGCATTTTTATTTATATTTACTTATCTAATGGTTCAATTCTATACATTATAGTATTAGTTAACAAATTTCAGTTTTCAATTTATCCTTTTGATCTTATGAATAAATTGTTTGCTATGCTAAAAAAGCTCCATTTTGCCAAATATGGCTCCAGTGCTCCAACGAGAAAATATATCAATTTTGGAGCGTCTGCTCCAAAAGTGGCAACCGTGGTTATGATATACACAGATGTATGAAAGAAAAATCCAAAAATAGGATAAAAACAGTTGTTTTATTAAAGTTTTAATAATTGTGAAAATTTGTCTGCTAAAAGAAAATAATTAATTTGCCTTTCATAATTCACTCTGGTCATTAAGATGGTCGAATTTCGACCACAGGGCGCACCAAGTAACTCTTAATTATGTTATTATTATTGGTGCTAAGGCTGATTTTTTTTAAAATTTTTGGTTTTCAAAATAGTTGCAAAAAACCAAAGCATTCTCACGGCACAAAAATAGAAGTGGATTTCGCGGGCGACAATTCAAACGCCGATTTCAGCGAATCGTGAGGCAATATTTTAATGTAAATAATCTTAGAATGTTGTGCATTTACGTGTTTTAGAAATGGTTTTAATTTCACCTAAAAATAATTTATAGTTTTTTCAAATTTGAAGTTTAAGCATATTCGCACGAGATTTTTTCCATCATTATAAATATGTGGTTTCTATGTTAATGCGAATCAAAAACTTACTGTTAATTGCAATCACATAGTTTCTTATGAATTTTAACCCTTTGTACCCTTCGAGAGATTTTAGAAAGCAAAAGTAAATGCAATCAAAAGGCACTTTTATATATAATATAAAACAAGAAAGAAAGTCGGTCAAGCCCGACTATAACATACTCTGTATCCTTAATGCCGCAGCTCGCATTTGCTCACGAGTTATACCTGTTATACGCTTTATACGCGTTATGAGCTGTTATACGCTTATCTCTTAGTCTCTCTCACTAAGATTGCCTCTGTTGAACGGAATGCTCTGGTTATGGGTGGGGGTGTTAACAGGCCGTTTTTTGCTCATAACTTGAGAATCGTTCATCCAATCTTTATCATTCCTGCACCAAATCGATAAATAATATTGACTACTAGATATCTCTATCAGGTAAGAAACATCTATCTACGAAACTGTGGAAGATACACGTTTTTTCCAAATTGAGGGAGGAAGCGTGGCAAAAATTGAAAATAAACTTGATCTGCCTGCAAGTATAAGAACTATATGTCCCATACATGTTAACTCTCTATCTCTTACCATCTCTCAGATCTGTGCGTTCATACATACAGACGGACATGGCTATATCGACTCGGCTGTTAATGCTGATCAAGATTATATATACTTTATAGCAGGGGTGCCCAGAATGAGCTTACAAGCGCGTGGAAGCCAATACAAATGCACAAAATACAACTCAAGCAAGAACAACCACAAGAAATAGAAAAAGAAACCCGATGTTTGTTTGTGTGTGTGTGTGGTCATTGCTGTCTCAAGCACGTGCGAGCGCTGACTACGCAAAGGCAACATTGTTGTTGCTTTTTAATTTGCAAGAGACATAGGAGAGAGAGAAGAGAGTGTTGTTGTTGCAGGTTACCTTTGGTACAGAGTATACAAATTTGGGTTTCTCTTTGAATAAGGCTAGTTGAACGATTTCCCAACCTGACCAATTGGTAGAAGATGATTTCTCTATGCGAGGTATATGGATATATATATCCGATTTTTAAATGGTGTTAGAGCAGATATTATTACTACTGAAAATAACAAATTTTTCTCAAAATAGCTTTAAAACTGACGGGGAGGAGATAGTATAGAAACAGACAGACGAACATGGCTATATCAATTCAGCGTTTCTATAAACTACTACGATACTAACTGTTTTTAATCTCCACCAAAGAATTTAATCCTGAGGAGCTGCGCACAGCTTTGCTGCCCACATTGGAAAAATTGTTTCGCCAGGAGCCCGAATCGGTGCCATTTCGTTACCCGGTTGATCCGCAAGCTCTTGGCATACCCGACTACTTTGAGATTGTCAAGAAGCCAATGGATTTAGGCACAATTCGCAATAACATACTCAATGGCAAATACAGCGATCCATGGGAATATGTGGACGATGTTTGGCTGATGTTTGACAATGCTTGGCTTTATAATCGTAAAACATCGCGAGTTTATCGCTATTGTACGAAGGTAAGTAACTCAAATGGAAGGAGAGGAGACTCTCACTCATTTTCTTACGTGTTCTCTTGCAGTTGTCGGAAGTATTCGAGGCGGAAATTGATCCGGTGATGCAGGCCCTGGGCTATTGCTGTGGACGCAAGTACACTTTCAATCCGCAGGTGTTGTGCTGTTATGGCAAACAATTATGTACAATACCGCGCGATGCCAAGTACTACAGCTACCAAAATAGGTATGTCTTACACCACTTCCCATGTCTTCCTATTTAAATACAAATCAAGCTAACACAATTGACCATGTTTGCATAACCAAATGGGTCCCAATGTTCGAAATTATTTGTGAAAAGTTCGATTGGCCATCTGAAAGTTTCGTATTCCTTATGCAAACAAGGTCCTTTAGTTGTTGGCTTTTTGTTAGTTGTGAAATGTTTTTAGACAAATCGCGCTCTTCTGATCATATATCGAATTACATTTTTCGACTTGCCAGCTATGATACTTAGTAAATAATTTGGACTTGTCCGTTTAATTGCCTTGTTTGTATTGCTACCACATTTACTACACTCTCTTTCCCCATCGTTTTCTGTACGTGTATGTGTGTGTCGTCTGGATGTACCTGTTTCAGTGTGTTCTTGTTGTTAATGCTATTAATGTGTATTTAAACTCGCTCGAAACACACAGTCACTTAAAGATCTCGTTGTCCCTTCTAATGCTTAATTTCTGCTGCTTTATGCTCATTATCTCTGCTTGCTGTAGGTTCTATATCCTTAGCCTTAATCTTTAGATGGGCCAAAATTTGATTTCCTAATTTTGTTTAATTCTAAATAGTATTCAGTGGTAAAATTGTATCTAAAGTCTGTGAACACTATTTTGAAACTATGTATGTATATACAAAGAATAATCAAAGCTGTTCGTAAATAAATTTATTTTGTCCCACTGCGGTTGTCAATATGTCGTCAGCATAGAGACCTGTTTTTTTTTTATTTTATTTACGTTTTCCCTTACAATAAACATATTTGTACATTTAAACTTGATAGTATTACATTAAACAGGGGATATCTGTTACATTCGGTCTGCTCCCGTTTTCGCTTTCTTAAAAGTTTTACGATTTGCAGTCCAAATTTGGGGCAAACACCGGTTTGAAATCGCAAAAGTCTTAGGAAATTGAAAATGGGAGCATGGCTGATTATCACATTGGGGGCAGCATTGGGTATTTTAACATTATAGATAAAAAAGATTCTGAAATGATGTTCTGTCATTCAGTAGCGAGCGACATTCCTCCGCATCTCCGACCACATAAAGTATATATATTATTGATCAGCATGACGAGCTGAGTTGATATAGCCATGTCCATCTGTTTCTATGTTATCTCCTCCGTCAGTTTTAAAGCTATTTTAACCAAACTTTGTCGCCGGGTGTGGCGTATCAGTTGTATGTGTGGCGGCAGGTGCGGGAGGTTGTGAGTTCGATCGCGCCAAGGACCATCTAATGGAAAAAGATTTTTCTTTCTTTAGAAAACAGCTTTTACACACCCGGTCACCTTCACCAGCTACTGGCGCCAGCTGTGAAGTAACTAGCCATGAAAAAGCAAAAATTCTCTAACTATTTGCCGTTCCGATTCGGCGTTAAACTGTAGGTCCCTTTCTCTTGTGCAAAAAATTATAAGCACACACGACAAGAGATTGAAAGAAGCTTGGCCCTGGCCCTCCTGGAGGTGCTGTTTGAGCCAATTTTACATTTTACCAAACTTTGCACGAAGTCTTTTGGTACAAAGACGCTGCACCTTTGTCGGAACCGGCCGGATCGGATGACTATAGAATATAGCTGCCATAGGAACGATCGGTGGAAAAACTATCTTTAGTTAGAAAAACTTTTTTGTCTTCAACGCAAAACTTTTATAAGTTTTCTATGCTTTTACACAATTCCACCAAGTTTGCTTAAAATCAGTCAACTATATAGTATAGCTGCCATACAAAATATAATTCTGAAAAAAAGTCTAAGTAGGAACAACTTTTTTGTTTTCAATGCTATCGCTCCCAAACTTGTTACTGATCAATATTATACGCTACCACAAAACTATGCCAAGTTTGATCCAAGTCGGATGACCATAGCATAAAGCTGATAGATTCTTGATCAGCATGACGAGCTGAGTCGATTGAGTTTTGTCCGTCCGTCCGTCTGTCTGTTTTTACGTGAACTAGTCCCTCAGTTTTGAAGGTATCGAACTAAAATTTAGCACACAGTCCTCTTTTGACTGCACTGTGCTAATATGTCGGAAGCGCCCGGATCGGTTGACTACTTCTTGTAGCTGCGATAGAAACGATCGGTCGAAAAATGGGTTTTAGTGAGAAAAACTTTTTTGTTTTGTTTGTTTTCGCTCTTAAAGTCGGCCATAATTAATATTATATGATTTTAACAAGACTGCAAACCGGTTCGGAACCGAACCCCTTAGAACCGGTTCGTTTGGGGTTTTTTGGGTCCGACGAACTGGACCATGAGCCAAACCCCTAATATTTTTGACAACCTGAACCCGAACCACCCGACCACTTTTTCGAAAAATTAGGTTCGGTTCACAAAATTAAGTAGTTTTCCAACGACACATACAAGAAAATATAGTAATTCCTTGTAATCTGACTGCTATCATTCAAGAAGTTCTCTATTCCTACGATATTTCTCTAGGTGCTGCACACATTCTTAATTCAGTAGTTAACGATTTTATTTTAAGAAAGTTTAGTTTGACATTAGAAGACCTCGAACACTTTGTAGGAAACTCCGTACTCACACTATATAAAATCTTTTGCATATCGAAAAATTAAAAAACCAGTGCTAGACTGTGTGACGCGATGGAACTCAACCTACAAAATGAGCACCCTTCAAATGTGTACTAGCTCTTTAATATTTTTTCATAGAGTTCTTTAAAAGAACTCCACCTAAAAACATCTTAATAAATATATGTAATTTGCTGCAGCCAATTTATAAAACTTCTTTAAATCTGCCGGATTCACAATAACTACCAAGTGATTTTTATTCCGCTTGCTTTTCATGTCGAGCAATTGTTCTAAAATCTTTAGCAATACATTGTTTATTACTATCTAAGTGCGTCGATAAACTTTCTTCTATTATGAGCTAAGTACCAATATTGGCTGCAGTGTTCAAAGACCCGAGATTTCAAACTTTGTTAACTTCTGACCAAAAAAGTTTTAAAGCAGCACATTACAGACATGCTGAAGCTCCAAAACGAAATTCTTAATGAGAGTTTTCAAAATTCATCTTTAAATGACTAAATATTTGATTACGAAGAAGAGAAGTTAATGAAAGCGGTAGAAAGCAATAAACAAATATCTAATCTAAATTCTGTAAATGATGTTATAGATTCCTTCGAAAATTTTCCAAGAGAAGATACAGCGACAAATGTTTTAAAATTTTGGAAAAGTAAAAAAACGAGAGCTTACAAATTATTGCCTTAACTATTCTTGCTGTTCCAGTAACTCACGTAACAGTTAAACGAGACTTTTCAACACTTAAGTTTGATCTTTCCAATCTAAGAGCTGGTATAGATGAACATAAATATTAATAAGTCGAAACTATTCCTTTATGTTCAAGCGAACCGAGGTTCGAACCAAAACCTTGGGTTCAGGGGTTCCAGGAACCGGTCCGCGAACCGAACCTTAGACTTTACAACGGGCTCGAACCCCCGGACCGAACCTCCTGCAAAATTTGAGGGGTTTGCGGTCTTGATTTTTAAACTGATTTGCGAAATTTACTTGAAATTGCTAACCGTTGAAGCTAGCTTTTTCAAGTATATTAAAACTTTGACACAGAAGTTAGCTTTGCTTTCCCGTTTTTCATTCATATTGTGTGAAGGATGGGCTGAAACAAGGTTCGAACCAACACCTTCGCCCAAAAACCATGACATTGGTCAATTTCGAAATCGCAAACAGAAGCAGCTGATTACAATACATGTGTCTAAGGTCCGGTAAATGTACCGACCATGATACAACTATACCAGGTAAGGCGCTCATCATTAATCGAGTGCTGAAATCGAGAGAGATAGAGAGAGAGAGAGAGAGAGTGGGAGACACTTAAATGTGGCATGTGAATGAATAAAACAAAAATCAGAGCATGCTTTGTGCACTTACTCGTGTATGTGTGGAAATGGGGGCACCGGTGACCATCGCTGCTTTACATCGACATAAGCAACAGTATTGGCTCGAAATTTTTACAAACTATAAATAAAATAGAAATCCCGTCGGAAAAACAACAAAAATTCGTGCGCACACAATTTTTTCAATCAAGTGACAGCAACACACTGCATCTGGGAGTCCTAAAAAGAGAGCACACTCTCAGAGCGCCTTACCTGGTATAGTTGCATCATGGTGCCGACAAAATTGTGGGTGAAATTAGGTTAATATACTCTGTACCAAAGGTACACAGAGTATATTAAGTTTGTGCAAAAGTATGTAACAGGGAGAATGAATTATTTCCGACCCTATAAAGTATATATATTCTTGATCAGCAACAACAGCCGAGTCGATATAGGCATGTCCGTCTATCTGTCCGTCTTTATGAACGCACAGATCTCAGAGATGGTAAGAGATAGAGGTTTGACATGTATGGGACATATCTTCTTATACTTGCAGGCAGACCAAGTTTATTTTAAATTTTTGCAGCGCTGCTTCTGCAGGTAGAGAGTGTATTACAGTCGGGCTTGACCGACTTTCTTAGTTGTTTTCAATGAAAAATTTTCGAAAAGTTAATTAATTGGTATTCAAACATTTTAATACAGACGACCATGAATATATCGACCCTGCTGTTAATGCTGATCAAGATTATACTTTCTCTATAGGGTCCTCTATAGGGGTTTTATACTCTATACCAAAGGTAAGCAGAGCATATTAAGCTTGTGCAAATGTGTGTAAGAGTCGGAAGGAATCATCTCCGATCGCATAAAGTATATACAGTTTTTTTTAGATAGACAGTTCGTACCTTCTATACGTATATATATTTAGTAATCAGCATTACTTATCGATCTGCCGAAGAACGATAGTCAAGTGAAGTCCGACTTTCTCACTTGTTTTTTTCTAATTAAGTGCACTAATTGATCCGATGGGCATAATAATATCGTTCCATGTCTATCGATAACAATTATCTCTTATAAATCATCAGTTAGCAGGTTGTTTTGTTGCAGACAGCCATTATATCGAGTTATTGTTATGTCAATTTGAAATGATCAGCGGTGGGGGCTATGTAGTTTTTCCTGTTGCGAAAATGTATAGTTTGAAGACTGTTTAACTCTGTGTTAAAAGCTATTTAAAAATATTTAGACTCAAATTGGGCATTTGCAAAGAATCTTTTAAAATGCAATAAGTATCGATTTGATAAGTCCTAAAAACATATTCACAAAAACAAATTCTCCTGTTCATTTTATTTAATAAAAAACTGTAATTGTAAACAATTTTTCTAATCCCAAAAATCACATTTATTTCTCTTTTTTTTATTTTTTATATTTTTGACTTTTTCGAAATGTGTCTCGCCTCATCTAATGGTTATGGTTTTAAATGTGTAATGTGTGTGTTGTCGTCTTCTCAACCAAATTAACTAAACACCTTGCTTGCACACACACCACGAATAACTACACACCACAACAACACAACGCCATCAACTTAAAACGCACCACAACAAATCATATAAAACTTTAACGAAAAACAGTCTAAAGGAATACGGTGTTGCCTCAAATAGATATACGTTCTGCCAAAAGTGCTTTAATGACATACAAGGAGACACCGTCACACTGGGAGATGATCCTCTGCAGTCTCAAACGTAAGTAGTCTGGTTTAAGAAAAACCAACCATCCCCCTTGAAACATAATAGGATTAATACAAACCGAATTATATCTTCAGTCAAATCAAAAAGGATCAGTTCAAGGAGATGAAGAACGATCATTTGGAACTGGAACCATTTGTCGATTGTCAGGAATGTGGACGCAAACAGCATCAGATCTGCGTCCTTTGGCTAGATTCCATTTGGCCGGGCGGCTTTGTCTGTGACAATTGTCTGAAGAAGAAAAACTCCAAGCGAAAGGAAAATAAATTTAACGCCAAGCGATTGCCCACCACAAAACTAGGTGTCTACATTGAGACGCGAGTTAACAACTTCCTGAAGAAGAAGGAAGCTGGAGCCGGTGAAGTCCACATACGTGTGGTCAGTTCCTCTGATAAATGTGTCGAGGTTAAGCCGGGCATGCGTCGACGTTTTGTAGAAGGAGGCGAAATGATGCAAGAATTCCCCTATCGGGCCAAGGCCCTATTTGCCTTCGAAGAGGTGGATGGCATCGATGTATGCTTCTTTGGCATGCACGTGCAGGAATATGGTTCCGAGTGTCCTGCACCCAACACGCGACGCGTGTACATTGCCTACCTCGATTCAGTGCACTTCTTTCGACCGCGTCAATATCGCACGGCTGTTTATCATGAGATTCTATTGGGCTATATGGATTATGTAAAACAATTGGGGTACACCATGGCACATATATGGGCCTGTCCACCCTCGGAGGGAGACGATTACATATTCCATTGTCATCCTACAGATCAGAAAATACCCAAACCGAAACGTTTGCAGGAATGGTATAAAAAAATGCTGGACAAGGGTATGATAGAGCGGATAATACAGGACTATAAGGATATCCTTAAGCAGGCCATGGAGGATAAATTGGGCTCAGCAGCCGAGTTGCCATACTTCGAGGGTGACTTCTGGCCCAACGTTTTAGAAGAGAGCATCAAGGAGCTAGATCAAGAGGAGGAAGAGAAACGGAAACAGGCCGAAGCTGCGGAAGCAGCGGCTGCGGCCAATGTGAGTACAAAAAAAATAGCAACTATTAAATCAAAGTCATTATTTAAACCTTCCCCCCTTTAGCTCTTCTCTATTGAGGACAACGAGGTCAGCGGTGATGGCAAGAAGAAGGGTCAAAAGAAGGCCAAAAAGTCCAACAAATCTAAGGCGGCGCAGCGTAAGAATAGTAAAAAATCGAATGAACACCAATCGGGCAATGATTTATCCGCGAAAATCTATGCCACCATGGAGAAGCACAAGGAAGTGTTCTTTGTCATACGGCTGCACTCAGCCCAATCAGCCGCCAGTTTGGCACCTATACAAGATCCCGATCCGTTGCTCACCTGTGATCTAATGGATGGCCGAGATGCATTCCTCACACTGGCCCGCGATAAGCACTATGAGTTCTCTTCTTTGCGTCGCGCCCAGTTTTCTACCTTGTCCATGCTGTACGAACTACACAATCAGGGCCAGGATAAGTTTGTCTACACCTGCAACAATTGTAAAACCGCGGTGGAGACGCGCTACCATTGCACTGTCTGTGATGTAAGTATCATACCCTGGAGGGAGTATTTCAGGTTAAGTTTAATTCCTCGCCTTCTTAGGACTTTGATCTGTGCACTGTGTGCAAGGAGAAGGTGGGACATCCACATAAAATGGAGAAATTGGGCTTTGATCTTGATGATGGCTCAGCGCCGGCCGATCTCAAACAGGCCAATCCACAGGAGGCACGCAAACAGTCCATACAGCGTTGCATTCAATCCCTTGTCCATGCCTGCCAATGTCGCGACGCCAATTGTCGTCTGCCCTCATGCCAGAAGATGAAGCGTGTGGTGCAGCATACGAAGAATTGCAAACGGAAGACAAACGGCGGTTGCCCTATCTGCAAACAACTGATTGCTCTATGTTGTTATCATGCCAAACATTGCCAGGAGCAAAAGTGTCCAGTGCCTTTCTGTCCAAACATCAAGCACAAACTGAAGCAGCAACAGTTGCAGCAAAAGTAAGTAAATGACTGAGAAGTGGTTAGAAACAGTGTGCCAGGAAGTAACCTACCGATATTCTTGAGCTCTTTGAACATTTCCAATACTATTAAAACTTATCACCTCTGTTCTTCTCGCGCACGTTATAGACTGCAGCAGCAACAACTATTGCGTCGTCGCGTAGCCCTCATGTCTCGAACAGCGGCCCCATCTGCTCTACCCGGTCCAGCGGTGAGTGGACCCGTTGTTTCTGCAGGTAATGTGTCCGTTGTGGGTATGCCAGGTGGTGTGGCAGTTAGCCAACAGGTGATATCTGGTCAAGCTGGTGGAAATGTAGTCATGCCACCGGGCGCTGGAGGTATGTCGCCGTCTACAGTGCCAGTCCCCTCACCTGTGTCGGCACCTGGAATGGCCGGAGGCATGACCTCACCACATCCACATCAGCCGGGCATAGGTATGAAACCCGGAGGTGGTCACTCTCCTTCACCCAATGTCCTGCAGGTTGTTAAGCAAGTGCAGGAGGAAGCGGCGCGTCAGCAAGTACCGCATGGTGGGAGCTTCGGAAAAGGTGTATCCATGGCGCCTCCTGGGATTAATCGTCCTATGGGCGTGGGATTGCCGAATCAAGTGGGTGTGGTACCCAATCAACTGGGTGGCGGCATAGGAGTGAGCAATCAGCTAAGTGGTAATGTCGGTCCTAATCCCAATACTGGAGCGGTGTCTGGAGCAGGAGGCAATTGTGGAAATGTGCTGAATGCCAATAATCTGCTGGCGATGGACCAATGGGGCGGTGGAGGAGGTGTGGGTGGAGGTGGAGCTGGCCAGCAGCGTTATGCTAACAATTCGGTGGTGCAAGGACAACCAGGCATGCGCCAACCACCCAATCAGCTCATGCAACCGAATGCCATGCAACAGCAACCCCCACAGATGATGGGCATGCCACCCAACCAAATGGGCGTCGGCGTTAATGTCGGTCAAATGCAGGGAGTGCAGGTGGGTCCCTCACCACATGGAATGGGCGGCATGGGCATGGGTGCTCCGCCTATGGGCGCCGCTGGTGCGACAGTTCGTCCACCGCCCGGCCAGGCCGGTCAACCCAATATGGCCAATGGCCCTCCGCTGAACACCCAACAGTTGAACACTCAACAATTGGCGCAGATCATGCAGAAAATCAAGAACAATCCGACAAATGAGAGTAACCAGCACATACTGACCATTCTGAAGCAGAATCCTCAGATAATGGCTGCAATCATTAAACAGCGTCAGCAGAGTCAGCTAAATGCGGCAGCCAGCGGCGGTGGTGGATCTCCCGGTGGCGGTTTACAGCAACAAGCTGGCAATGGCCCACAAAATCCTCAGCAACAACAACAGCAGCAACAAATGCAGCACATGATGAATCAGCAACAACAGCAACCAGGAGGTCCCCAGCAAATGAATCCTCAGCAGCAGCAGCAACAGCAGCAGGTGAATCTCATGCAACAACAACAACAAGGGGGACCAGGTGGCCCCAGTGGACCACATCAGCGTATGCCCAACATGCAGAATACGATGATGCTGCAGAATCTGCCGCCAGGCGTAACAAGCCAAGGTGGCATGGTAAGTACTAGCATATTACATGGTCAAATTGTACAAAGTAATGTTATGCGAGGCAGCGACCACATATTTGAGGATCGCAAAGCGGTTATATTGAGTCAACAACCATGATGTCTCATTTGATCTTAATGCGTCGCATGTAGACCAAAGCGGTTGTCGGTGTAAAACTCTAAATAATTGAAAATCATTCCATCTCCCTTTTCCTCACAAAAACAAGCGAAAAGAAAGCAGTCATCAATATTGCACTTACATAGTAATATAAACATTTTATATTTTTCCACCACGTCCACATACATATGTCTATCATTTCCAAAAATTTGGGCCATGGGTAGGCAAAACGAAATCTCGCGCGTCTTTTTGTTTGAGCATGTTTGCTTGTGTTAGAGCGGGACAGAAACAAATGCGACGCAGTGTCAGGACATTGTCCTGGCAACTAAATCTAAACTAAATGTGCCACGGATCTCTAAGAGACCACTTGGAGGCCCACATAAGTAAGCTTACCACAAAATGCTTTTCTTCTATATGGCGCAACTCTCAGGCCCTATTTGCTACATTGCTATTGCACATTGCCCCTAAGATGCACCTAAGGCCCCCTTAGCACAAAATTAAGCAATTCTTTATTTTTGTGAATGGGCCGTTCTGTGTTGTGTTTAAGCAAAGATTATACAATGTATGCTTGTTATTCTATGGTTTAACCAATTTTTGGTCGTATGTGCGTGCTTGGAGAGACTTTTCGTGAACGTGTTGTGCCGTGCCAGAAAAATCCGGCACGTGCCCGTTTCTAGTTCCGACTGCAACTCATTTTTGTTTAATCACTCATAAAAACCCCACCCCAAGAAATAAAAGATAAATGGTCATGATTCATTTCAACACTAACATAAAATTTACACCATTTCCTTCTTAGGTCAATCAGAACTGGAGTAAGATGCGCTACTTGCAAATGAATCAATATCCGCCACCTTACCCGCAACGCCAGCGTGGCCCCCATATGGGCGGGGCTGCCGGTCAGCAACAGTTCCCCGTGGGCACAGGTGCTGGTAATTTCAATGCAGGCGGTGCGTCTGGTGTACCTGTGGGTGCTGCTGGCGGCGGCGGTGTGCCGGGCGGTCCCGGTGCCGATCAGTATGCCATGGCTAATGCAGCGGCTGCGGCAGCCGCGACCAACAATATGCTCGCTGGCGTCAAACCTGGTCCCCAGCAACAACAGCAGCAGCAAATGGGAGTGATGCCACCAGGTATGCAACAGCAACAACAGCAGCAAATGATGCAGGTAGCCGGCATGCCAAACGTTCAAAATCAGAATCCTGCCGGCGTACCTGGCTCTCAGGTAATGGGTCCTCCCACGCCGCACTCGCTACAGCAGCAGTTGATGCAATCAGCGGCACGCTCCTCGCCGCCAATTCGTTCACCACAGCCCACACCATCGCCACGCTCCGCCCCGTCTCCACGAGCGGCCCCCTCAGCCTCACCACGAGCGCAACCCTCGCCGCATCATGTGATGAGCAGCCACTCGCCGGCACCACAGGGACCGCATGATGGTGGTATGCATAATCATGGTATGCATCACCAATCGCCTCTGCCTGGAGTACCGCAGGATGTGGGGGTGGGCTTAGGCGTGGGCAATGTGGTGGTTAATCAGCCAGGCGGTGGCAATGGTGGGGCACTACCTGATGCCTCTGATCAATTGACGAAATTTGTGGAGCGGCTCTAGTGCAACGATATGATGCCAAACACCGCCGCCGCATATCGTTATAATGGCCAAGCGCCGCATTATTTTTGATGAGAAGTACCCAAAAAGCAGAGAACTATTGTGTTACACATGGTTTACATTTTTTTTTTTTGCCAGCCCATAAGATATTATCGAGAGTTATCAAAAGAAAATAGGAAAATCGATGTTTATTGAATTGATGTTTATCGATGTTGTTTGAATTGTAAAAAATCGTTTAATATTATGAATTTCGATAATATTGTAAAATTAAATTTAAGCTTTAGTTATAACACCAACCCTCGCCCTGCCCTCACCTTATATTATGTATACCATTGGGATATATATGGGTTGGACTTTAAGTATAAGTTTAGGACGCAACTTTTTGAACAAAAAGCGAACCACATAATAAGGTCCGTGTTCACCAGCACACATCAATCTGCAATAATTTATAAAAAAAATGATAGGGATTCGCGTCGTTAATTAACACGACGTCAAAGTTATCGATTTTATTTATTGGAAGTTTAAAATTTTTGACAACTAACAGCTGATGAAAATGAAGAACAGGCTTTTTAATTAGTGTAGGATCTTTCAATAAGGGCGGGTCGATTTTGGTTCCTATGAAAATCGACCCGTTCTTATTGAAAGACTTTTTATACAGCAGCCTATCCCCTTGACTTTTCCTCAAAAATTCCAGCAGTTCATGATTCCACATCACATGCGTTCACCGGAACAATCAAACTAAATTCATAATTTTTTCGTCATCGATTTGTGCTGGTGAACACGGCCAATGATATATTTTTCCCCCTCCCCCACCTACTAACCATACCCTTTCAATGTAAAAATGTACAACGTAAAACGTTCTCCACTTATGTTTCAGCTTGACCTTAAATTTAAGATATATTTTTGCTGAAGAAAATTCCTTTTTAAATACTATATGTGTGTTGTATCATGTTTAATTTTCCGTTTTTTTATTTTTTATTTGTAAGCTAAACTAAAACCAAGTGTTTTAGAGACTATCAACAACTATCACACAGAGCACATAGACTAGACTAAAAAATACAACATCAAGCGTAGAATATGAATTTTGAATGGCAGTCCCCAGTTGCTAGGGGTGGGGCAGTTTTTATAGGTACTACTTATTACTACCTAATACTACTTACATATATGTAAAATATGTGCTCCTTATAGGAGCTTTAAATTAAAAGCAAAAAAGAATTGGGAACATACCTAGAAATAGAGACATATTTTTTATATAAAACACGAGAATGCACGCGCTCTATTGAAAGCTTCCAATTTAACGACAGACAACAATAAGTAAGAAAGAAGAACGCGAACCACAAACAGAGAAACACCAAACAAAAGATTAACAACCGAATAGCAATAGCCAAAATGCTTGGACCTACGTAATTACCCAAACATATACAACATATACATAGAAATAGAATTAGAATTGTACATAAACATTTTTAAAATTTAGTATTTGATTTTGTGATAGATTAACAAAATTTGCAACAATACACTTTCTTTACCAAGTTGTCTCTAAAACACCAAGAAAGTTGTGTTATTCTAATTTGTTTTTACAGATAATAAAAATCTTGTAAGGTGCGCGTAAATAGGGATGGATTAAGACAGCCTTATTGGGGTTGGGTCACATTTTACAGTGTTAAGGATTTCACAAAACTAAGAGTTTGGAAAAGGACCTGTAGAGCAGCTCGATTATAAAACTCCCTCATCCATAGCCTTTTTTTCTGGAACGCCCAAAATCTAAAGACATACCATAAAAACTGGGAATTCCGTTCATTTATTAATTTCGTATGTGTTTACATATTGGTGTCTGCTTCCACATGAAACTCGCTTAAAGTAAAATTAAAAAACCAGTTAAATGTGTATATATGAGCGCAAAAATTGTTTTTAGGGCATATCTTTAGATTTTGTTGGTTCCCGAAAAAACCCAAGTATGAGAAAGTGCTATACTCGACCTGCTCCAACAATGCAAGCATTGTGTTATTTGAAATGAATTGATTTTTTGGAGTCAACTTCCAGTGAGAATGGTTAAAATGCAGCCCCAAATGTTTACAATTCTAGAATTTAAATTTTATTATAAATTATAAAATTATAAATTTTTTTGCTTAGACTACTTTTGGTTCAGGGTACAATTCAAACTTGAAGTCTTCATTTGCTGTTTTGAGTCCAATCATGCAAACCTCTAGTGCGCATATGGGTATCTGCAATGCACACTCATAGCGCACCCACATCCTTAACAATTGCGCCCGTCTTTTGGTGGGCAAAGCTTCTACATACCCCATTGGGCCTTGCCTCACCTAGTAACACTTATACCATACAAGGGCAACTTATTCAAGGCATTGACTATGTCCGTCTCGTTCTAACCACCATATTTACCTTTGCCACAGTTATTTTGAGTGAAGTGTCTACTTGTCACAAAGTAGTTAACTTCACTAAAAATAGAGAGGCGTTTCAAATTGAGTTTCTATATTACATTTTTTTGGTAAGGGTCGATTTCACATCTAGATAGCTGATATGTGTCAGATAAACTAACAATTTAGATCCAATTTTTCATCTTCTTACTTGGAAGAAGGGTAAACTTAGAATTTCCTCTGTTATTTGTAAGTTAATCAGGTGTGTTCTCAATTCCACCTCGGTTTTCGTATAAACGTTTGAATTGGCCAATGTACTTTTACAAATGTATATGGAAGGTGGCAAAGTAATTGTGGTTGCTAGATCAAGTCTTCCTTTTTCTACGAATTAAATCCACTTGGCATTGAGCTGTTGGATTCAACTGCTTAAGCAATTCCGAGTTTACTTAAACCAGGTCTAGTAACCGTAGATATGAATGTCACCTTCCATATAACCTTATTAACATAGAGTTCAACGTACAAACGTTTATACGAAAACTGAAGTGGAATTGAGAACAGACCTGTTTGTGACATATAGTGATATGTAGAAGATGTGAAATTTGCCCTAAGTGTAAGCAGGCTCACTCAGGTTTTGTTTTGAAAGAATGGGAACTAGATATGTGCAGGAAACTTTAACTGTAACAATTAAGAATCGGAAGAAGGTTGGCCATTCCAATAACAATTTGCCATATGGGTCCATGAGTCGATATTTCGAATCGACTCAATCAAAGTCTAGAGATGAATTTCTGATGGCGCGTAAATTTCAGGCCTTTTTTTAATCTTAATCAGTTTATTTTAAATCGCCCTTATAATTCTAGAATAGTAACCGCTGGAATTTTGTGCGAGCTGAACTTCTGCTTCGAGGCTTATAACCTATTTTCACTGACACATATGTACATTTTTAAATTTGGAGATTCCACAGCAAAATTACATTCTAAACCGAAAAGTGAATGGTAACAGCAGCTGACGCTTTTTCACGTCTTGTTTTTGTACACACAAGTCGGGCGAATGTACATATATGTGTCAGTGGAACTAGGCTATTAATCAACAAAAAGTTTATTCATCAACAAAAATGCAAACACAATAAGGTGATCCTAGCTTATTTATATCACCGATATATAAGGGATTATAGACATATATATATGTAGAAATATCAGCAAATATTTATTAGATTCAAGGTTTTTGATAAAAAGCGACAAGAGAGCCTCAACAAGTTTTTACCAAGTTGCCGCCGCCCAAAAAAAAAGAGGAGTTAGTAAAACAACAAAGCAAAGCGTTAAACACTTTTTGTAAATTATATATAGATATATATTTAACATAGATTAACTTAGTTATAGCTACCAACCAACATATGTCTAAAGCAAAAAAATCACGATGTAATCAGCGCATAAAAAATGCCTTTAAAAAACCAACAAACAATTGCGTTAACAACCAAGCAACATTAATGTAAATAATATTTAACAGTATACATATTCTAAAATAAAAAAAGCCCTTAGTGTTAATTAGACCTTACTTATAAAAACATAACATTTAGTATATACTTATACATACTGACATACATACATAAATATGTATTTTGGTGGCTGGGCCTACCAAAAGACGTGCGCCTCAGGGCAGCTGCCTACAATCAAAAAAAAAACCCGAGACACCAAATCGTAAATAATAAAATTTTTTAATGTAACATATATACAAACAAACCCCCTTAATTCAAGGCCTTGCCGCCGTGGCCTTGAAACGTAATGGAAACGAAACACAGTAACATAATGCTGCCTTTTAAATAGCAGCCGCCGGTAGCGTACGATTTGGTCCCAGCCTCCTCCCTCTGCTTTTGTTTCAATGAACAAATTTAAGTAAAAAAATTAATATTTTCTCTTAACATTAAGCGAAAAGAGAGAGAGCATATTCCAAAACTATATGTGATTACAGCTATAGATGATGTCGATGATGAGAGGAAAAGAGAAAGCAACACAAAGCGCATTAATTAATGAGATCCCCGTAATTTGGGGAATTAGCTGGCTAAAATGAACAATTGTAAATTATAATTATAAAAATTTATTCTAAAGAGTTTATAGATCCCGATTTGGGGAATTAGCTGGCTAACATGAACAACAATTGTAAATTATAATTTAAAACATTTATTCTAAAGAGTTCTAGCCCCGATTAATATTACGACGATCATGAATGCATACAACAAAAAAACTTTTAAGAAAACCCGAAAAGTGCGAGAAACATAGTTAAGTATTGTGTAAACCAAGCCTTAGTAAAAAAACTAGTTCTAAAAATAACAACAACAAAACTAACAACTTATATTATATTTACAAATTATTATGATAAACACGGTTAAAATATAATACTTTCTTGTAAAATATATGTAAAGCAAACGACAACTTTGACCTTTTTCTATCCGATTTTTTTTTTGTGTAATTTAATGCATATTTTTAAATTATGATTATTATTATTAATATTATTATTGTTTTACCAATCTCTATTATTTTTCATATTGATTAAAACTCCAATTTACCACAAAAAAACCACACACACTGTAATTAATTAAAAATACTATGCTTGCAATTGTAAAATAAATTAATTTAAATAAAATTATGAAATTTAAAAATTGATCACCACTATTTTACTTCTAATTGGGGAAAGGAAAGACTTACCACATGTGAACTCTACTGGTGGCAGCTCTGTTGCTTTAAACGTTGGTTAAGTTGACTATCGCTTGTATATCCCAATCTGGTGGATTTCTATATTTATCTTAGGGACCGATCAAGATTGGTAGGCACATACAAAGATACGTTCAAAATTATGGGAGATTGATGTGTTTTTTAAGTGTGGGGGCAAAAATATAAAATAAAGATCTGCCTTTAAGTGTCTATGAAACGTACAGCACTTTGAGCGTATAGCTCTTACCACCTCTAAGATCCCGTTTGTTCGTATGGACGTCCGCCTGTCGTACAAACAAAGGTACAGTACAGTCGGACTTGACTATGTGGAATCGGCTGTCAATGATGATCAAGTAAACATATACTTTTTAGGGTCGGAGATGCTTCCTTCCAGCTGTTGCATTTATTTGGACAAACCCATTAACTATTTTTACGTTTGGTACAATTTAAGTGGGTGTCTTGGGACGCCCGGTACGAGCGAATCTCTTTACGACGATACATCTGATTGTAACTTGAAATACTGGCATAGATCAATTTTTTTTTTGGTTTGTTTAGATAAAGTCAATCTTGAAATAGGAACTGAAATGGCAATTTGCGTTTCTGGTAGGTTCAGATCATCAACTTTGGGAATGAAATGAAAGATATATGAATGAATGAAAGATATATGACAAGTGTAACAGCAGCTTTGGCAGCATAGAAGCTCAAGCGCCCAGGCAATGCATGGAGAGCGCAAAATATGTTTGGAAATGCATGGAGACCAGTTGTGCCATCTCCTTTCCCTCCTCCTCTTCCACCCTCTACACCTCTCTTCTCCATCTTCGTGATAGTCTAAGCCAGAGGTGTCCAAACTCACACAATCAAACATTGCGCTTGTGTGTTTAGCAGCGAAACACGAAGTAGACGTCACAACAAACAAATGCCACGAACAAATACCTCGTGAAGTAAAACAAAAAGCCGAACACGCTCATCGTAAGAGAGCGAGCAGCCGAGCGTGCTATTTATAGAATACACGTATTCTCTCTATACGTGAGTCGGCTACGACGCCGGCAGAATTATAAGTTCCTATCCCATGGGATAGGCTTTTGGCATTTTGGACCCCACTGGTCTAAACTCATAAAAGAATTTAGCCAATTTGCTGATTTTTTGGACCGTTTGGTCAACACCTATTGCATCTATAATCCGTCCACAGTTAAACAAATATTTTGCTTTTACACAACCCCAAGGGACACAATTCGAGCTTCTCTCAATCTCTTGCCGTGTGTGCCAATAGCTGGTGAAGTTGACCGGTTGTGTTAAAGCTTTTGAAGAAAAAAATGTTTATTAGATGTTCCGAGACGGGATTGAACCCACGACACAGGCACACACGCTACCGCATCACCACTCGGCTTTTTTTGTTTCTATTTGGCCGACCAGTCCGCTTTTGATCAATCTGGCAAGTTTAAAGACGCTACCATTGAAAACAAGCAAGTTTTTCTCACTAAAACTAGTTTTTCGATCGATCATTCCTATGGCAGCTAACCGCAACAGTCATCCAATACGGCCGGTTCCGACAAATATGCAACGTATTTGTACTTGAAGACTTCGTGCAAAGTTTGGTGAAGATAGCTTTAAAACTGACGGTGGAGATAGCATAGAAACAGACGGACGGACAGACGGACATGGCTATATCGACTCGGCTGTTTATGCTGATCAAGAATATATATACTTTATGTGGTCGGAGGTGTTTCCTTCTATGCTTTAGAAACATCTGGACAGTTTTAATATATATATAAGTAACAAATATACAAATATACAAACTTACGAATTTTAACATTTATAATATCAGTAAAATCAGTAAGATTTCTGTGCGTACAAATCGCTTTATATGAATTTTTATAACTAACTTAATCTTGCAGATAATTAGGTAATGGATGATTAGTATGGAACTTTGCAGCTTTGGTTTTAAGCTTACATTTAAGCTGTTGCTTAATATTTATTTATATTTGACCCAAACAGGTGTTGTAGACTACAACGTGTAGATGTTTTGTTCATTATACTCGGTACTAAAGGTGCCAAGTTTACTTTCCTTGTTTGCCCACGCCTCGTCCGGTCCCAGTGATTTAGAAATAAAATCATATCACCCACTGCTTTGTATAAATGGTAAGTTTAGTAATTAGCTATTTTTATCGATCTGCCAAATGAATGATACAAATGGGATGAACGATACTCAAGTTATGAGCGTATTAAAGTTCCCTACCACAGCGCAGCAGCAGCGCTTCTATCAGCTGCTACTGCAGAGTATATTACAGTCGGGTTTAACCGACTTTCTTACTTGTTTTTAGCTTTGCTATTGGGGGTTTGTCAAGAACCTTCTTTAGGCACTTCTCTATTAAGTAAATATATTCTCCACACTTCCAATCGTGATTTGATAAGGTGCAAAAAGAAAACAAATAACAAAGTCGGCCAAGCCCGACTATAATACACTCTGTACATCCAAATTTAAGTTAGCGACACAAAGAGGCAAAGAAGCCATAAAGTGTGTGAAGTGCTGCCCATCGCCGATGCGGCTTGTGCTTGCCAGCATAAATGTTTGTTTTCTATATCGATGAGTTTGGCGCATCGATAAAAAATACTGATTACTAAATATGCGTAGAATGTTCGAACCATCTATCTTTTTTCCAAATTGCGGAGGTGGCAGAGTGCGTGGCATAAATTGAAAATAAACTTTATCTGTCTGTAAGTATAAGAAGTTGTCAAACCTCTATCTTTTACCATATCTGAGATCTCTTCGATCATATGGACAGACGGACAGACAGACGGATATGGTTATATCGATCCTGCTGTTGATGCTGATAAAGAATATATACTTTATAAGGTCGGAACTGATTCCTTCTCCCTGTTACATACTTTTGCACAGACTTAATATACTCTATGTACCTCTGGTACAGAGTATAAAAAAACTTGAAGCCGCAGCAGTCCTCTTCAAAAAAAATCAATGTACATAATATCTCATATGCTAAATTTAAATTGGTATTAATAAGTACCTGCCATTTAACTCTCCCGCTCCCTAATCGATAAGCTGATAAGCAAATGGAAAGACTGAAGGACCTTGGGTAATAAATTGCGCCCCCTCCCATTATCAAATTGGGGGTCATTTGATTTAATTAACAACTAAGAAAAAGACAAGTTCGCCTCTTATTTCTGTTCGATACCAAGCGGATGATTGAGTTCACACCTGTTTGGGTACAATATCGAAAATGTTACGTACTAGCACGCTCGTGCTATCGAAAATAACCCATTATATGTCATATTTCCACAAATCGCAGGTGCGTTAGAGATAGAGTCCAAGTACAAGAACTCTCAAGTGGCGACACTTTGTATTCTGATTTGCACTTTGGCTATTGACGTGAGTTTTATTTGAGGTGCAAATGGGGAAAAGGGGGGAAATCGCGATGCCTTTCTGATTCTGATCAGAGATAGCAGTTGAGTATGGTGTAGGCGTATCGCCTGTAAGTGGGGTAACGAGACCATTCATGGATTGACTTGACAAGTGACCTTTAAATTGGATATAGATATGTGGTTCAACAGTTTATGATACTTGCAAGTCTGTGATTATGGACGTGTTTCCTTTAGCATTGGTCAGATGCGGATGACTCAATTCCGGGTTCAAACCGGTTCGGTTCATAGCCGGCTTGCAGCCCTGATTTAAACAACTAACAATCAGCATACGATAAGATTGCCAAGACTCGTGTTGTGTGCCAGGGCTCCGCGAAGCGAGTGAGAGAGGGTTAACTGTGATTTTCATTGCTCCCACTCCATAAACCATCGGCGGAAATTCTCTTTTTATTCAATCACGGAATAATCCCGGAACCAAAATCAAAGCCGAAACTAATCGATTTGTATCAAGCACCGGAATTACGTCTGACACCGCTATTGAATATTTTTTTAAACCAACATATTTGGAATCGGCACAAGTAAGAAAGTCGGCAAACTCGAATGTATACTGTTTATATATACATATGCCTGCTCTGGGCTGTTAATGAAAAAATCTAAAACTACCTGGATCTGCCAGCATTTTAATATCTCTGAGATCTGTTCGGTAATATGGACACGTCTATACCGACTCGGCTGTTGATGGTGATCAAGAATATACACTCAGAAAAAGATTTTTCTTTATTTGAAAAAATCGCCCCGGAATTGAAATCGCTCTAAAATTTAGAAAAAATTTGTGTATTTCAGAAATTTTTTGTGTCCAATTTTGGGGTAATCGCCTTAGGACTGATTTTATAGGAAAATTACTCATTTTTAGGGCGACTTTGGGGATTTTTAGGGTGAGTTGCTTTATGGGCGTAGAGACTTTCTGTTCCATACATTCTCACAAACTCATACTCTCTGTGCCATTGGTACAGAGTAGGGCTTACAAATGAAGTCACCCTCCCTTCTTATAAGACCCTATAAAATCAAGAGCGTTGTCAGACTTCGAAATGCCCGTTACTTATTATCTTTAATAATTGTCTGTTCTATTCGGTAGTCAATTTCAAACCCTGATCAAAGTTCGTCACCTTGTTGTGGGATTTTCCTGGGGTAATTTAATTGAAAAAAAAAAAAAGTTTATAAATCTTCATAAGTGGTCATTATCAGTTAGGTAGGTGGGTAGGTCTGTGGGTGACATAAATTTACACTTCGTGGTCTTCGCACAAATCCCCTGACCAAATCCAACCCAAAAGAAATAACCAGATAAGACAGCAGATAAAGCGGAAAGTGCAATGCAAGCCAATTGATTAGGAGGAGGTGGCCTCCTTATCGTCGTGGCCAAATCTTAGAATAATATTTATAGATTTCGGTTTGAGTGGCCACTAAAGAGCCTATAAAAGCTACCGTTTCCAACACAATGACCACACATACCTTAAAGTTTTCCGCGCGCTTTCAATGCGCACGCGTGTTGCGAGTTGATCGAGTAATACTTTTGGGGAGACATAAAAGGATTGGACTATGGAACGACTTAATATCCTGGCTGTGGCTACGCTGCTACTGCTAGTGGGAGTGGGTGCACACTCGAATACTGCTGCCAAAGTCCAATCTGCTTTGCTCACTGGCCACTCCACGCCCTTGCAGAGTAGTCTGGCTCATCAGTTCTTCACGCTGGCCGCCGAGCATGCGGCTGTACGCAATGTCACAGGCAGCAGTCAAACTGAAATAGCGCACCGCCTTAGTGATTCTCCTCCATTAGACACACACCGCGTTTACGATGATGATCGCTGCCAACAGGATGTTACCCGTATTCGAGATGCCATCAGTAACCTAGAGCAATGGGCATTGGAATGTAAGTCTGTAATGTCTTTCTATCCAATCAAATTTTTAATTAAGCGCTTCAAGTTTTTTATGAGCGCTATGATAAATTCAGCCATTCGCTGAATCGTAAATCAAATTTCAATTCGCATTGTAAATTCGCGGCGATAAGAGCTAGATTTGTCAGTATAATTGTGACTTCGCCAAGGCGGAAACAGTATGTGAAGTGGTTGAAGGTCCACAACCAATTAAAATATACATATACTTATGATCTGAAATCAAATTGGTCACTCAATATCGCTTAGTTAGTTTAGTTTTGTTTGAATTTTTACGACATCACCGCGGCTAACGACTTGCGTCCGAATTTTATTTATACATACATACATATGTATAAAATATTGTGCACTGGGTCTTACGACTGTATTATTACTGCAGCATGAAATGCTTCGAAAGTTCAGGAAAAACTGAGATAAGAAGTAAAAGACGGTAACACTCATGCCAACTATAAAGTGACATCCCCATGCGCCCTTGTGGGGATTATAAATCATTGTCGGTTATACAATACTTGGAAAATCAAAGAAATAATGATTGCTCAACCATTTGTACAAAAAACAATCAACACTTATCCTTATCGCTGCAAATCCCAAACAGGGTTCAGCATTTCAAGTGGGTGCGATCGCCCGAGGCCACAGAGCTTATACTAAGTTTTGCTTACACTCTCTTTTCAGTTCCGGATTCCTGGGGTCGCCTACCTATGGGTCTGTTTTGGGGCCATACAATCAGTATGGGTCAGTATGAAGAATGTGTGGCCGCCACCTCTACCTATGGCGCTGAGATACGCGGTCAATATTGCTTGGCCCGTCTAAATATCACACAGTTTTATACCCAAGTAAAACGTCGTCATGAGGAGTTCTCACGTATTAGCTACAAACAAACGGATCCGGAAATTTTTGAGCTGGGCATTTGTGTGCCCAGTAGTTGCCGGCCAGAGGAAGCGGATAAGCTGCTGAAATCCGCTATTGCAGAGTTCTATGGAACACATGTGATCGATATGGACTTTCCTATGGTGCAGGAGAAGTGGTGTAAATATGAGGCACCCGTTGAGCTGCGCGGTGTGGATATATTTGCCATGTAAGTTTTGAGCGGATGGTAAGATTATGTGGGCAGTGTTAGTACTTTTAGCTAGGGAGTAGGCATAATCACACCGGACCCCTCCCCCAACTAGAGCTGGAAATGGGTTAAAGGGATTAGATAATAAAGCAGTGCAAACAAAAATGAAATAGAAAATGAAATGCTTTTCACATAAATATTTTATTTATCTCTTGCAGTGTTTTTTTTTCGTTGATTGTGTTCTTCCTAATAGCCAGCAGTATATATGACTATGTACAGACACGCAATGGAGGTAAGTCGGCAATTCCTTTGGCCCCGGCTAAGACTAATTAACATAACATTTTTTTCAGCTCCAAAAAAACCATTGTTTCTTGCCTTCTCCGTGTTGCACAATGCACCTAAAATTTTCACAGTGAAGAAAGTCAACAGTCCGAATGTCATCCATTGCCTGAATGGACTGCGTTGCTTTAGCATGATGTGGGTAGTCTTTGGTCATGGCTACATGACCTTCTATGACCTGCCTCATATCAATCGCAACAAGTTCTACACTTGGGTACAGACTCCATTCTCTATGCTGGTACAAAACGGTTCACTGTGCGTGGACACGTTCTTCTTTATGTCCGGTCTGCTCATGTGCTGGGGTGCCTTCCGGGAGATGGAAAGGACCAAGGGCAAACTGAACATACCCATGATGTATTTTCATCGATATATTCGTCTAACCCCCGTGTTGGCTGTGGTGGTGCTATATATCATGTCGCTATATAAGTACAGCGGCGCGGGTCCCATGTGGTTTAAAATGGGTATTCAGGATGCGCGTTGTGCGGATACTTGGTGGGCAACGTTGCTGTATGTGCAGAACTATGCCTTCCCCTACAAAATTGTAAGTGACTAACTGAAAGGATGCGTTTTTCAAAACTAATATTTCCTCCCCCATTTTGTAGTGCGTCACTCAATCCTGGTACCTGGCTGTGGATACCCAATTGTATTTCTTGTCACCACTCTTCCTTATCCCTCTGTGGAAATGGGGCAAGAAGGCTTTAATACTAATTGTCATCTTTGGTCTACTCTGTTTGGGATGCACAGTGGCCACTTTTATAGTCAACGACTTTACCCTATTCCGCGTACAGGATGACCATGTGGATTTGCGTCAGCGTTTGACCTACTACCCCACCCATACACGCATTCCCACCTGGTTGATTGGTGTGATCTTCGGTTACTTTCTATTCACACGCAATCGTGGACGTCAAATCCCCTTGGCCAAGCCTTGGGTCATCACTGGGTGGGTGGTGGCCTTCGGCACTATGCTGGCTGATCTGTGGGGTCCCTTCTGGCGCATACTGCCCGATACTCCGGATTCCCCACTGGTGGAGGGTGCACTTTTTGAGCCCTTAAGTCGTACTTCATGGGCCCTGTCTATTGGTTGGATTGTATGGGCTTGTTACAATGGACATGGTGGTATAGTTAATGACTTCTTGTCGTGGGGCTTCTTTACGGGCTTTAGTCGGCTGACCTATTGCATGTATGTGATTCATCGCATCGTACAGCTGGTAAATGCTGCACGATTGCAAACAGATACCCATTTCTCCGACTATGATGCGGTAAGTAAAAGCATTTTCAAGGGTTCTCCTTCCTTATACTTTCCTTTCCTCCCCTATGCATTAGATCCTACGCTGGTGGCATGATTTTGGCATCACTTTGACTCTATCAATTTTTGCCACTTTAGCTTTTGAGGCCCCCATTTTGGGGATTGAAAAGGCCATTTTTGGTGGCGCCGGGCCTAAAAAGCCGGTAGATAAGAAACCCACGCCTGGTGAGCTAGCTAAAGCCGCTCCAGAACCAACACCTGTGGAAACTACTGAGCCTGAGCCGGTTCCAGAGATTACGCCTGTCCCTAGCCAGGCTGAGAATCCTTCCAAGGCTTGATCTGGATCCACAGCATCAAAAATAATCATATAACTATCGAAGTTAGTTTTTGTTTTTGTGTAAACCTGTTATTTTATTTTTTTTTTGTGTAGTTAGTTTTATTTATTTAAAAAAAATATTAAAGTGATATTTTTTGTAAAATTTTGTTTTTCTTGTTATCTTTCACTCTAACTTTATAATTAATGCTTCCAAACAGCTACCTATTTTTATACCCTTGCAAAGGGTATTATAATTTTGCCCAGAAGTTTGCAACGCATAGAAATATTCATTTCCGACCCCATAAACTATATATATTTTTGATCAGGGGGTCGAGCTGAGTTCATTGAGCTTTGTCCGTCTGTCTGTCTGTCCGTCTGTCTGTCTGTCCGTCTGTTTCTACGCAAACTAGTCTCTCAGTTTTAAAGCTATCGAGCTGAAATTTTGCACAGAGTCTTCTTTTTACTGCACGCTGCTAATATGTCAGAACCGACCGGATCGGATGACTATATCTTATAGCTGCCATAGGAACCATAGGTCGAAAAATGCGTTTTAGTGAGAAAAACCTTTTTGTTTTCAATGTTAACGTGATTAAACTCGGTCATTAATAATATTATATGCTTTCAAACAGATTTGCAAATTTTGGTCAAAATCGGACATAGGACCGATCGGTCGAACATGAGTCTTGGTAAAAAATTTTTTTGTTTAGTTTTGTTAGCGTCCTTAAACTCGCTGATGACTTATTTTATATGCTTTCAAATAGATTCGCAAAATTGGGCCGAAATCGGATGACTATATCTTAAGGCTGTCATAGGGCCGATCGGTCGGAAATTGAGTCTTAGTGAGAAAAACTTTTTTCAGACGTTTATCTGTCGGAAAATAGGTTTTAGTTACAAAATTTTTAGATTTTTATGTAAGCGTTCTTAAACTGTGACATTTGCATTTGCAAGGGTATAAAAACTTCGGCACAGACGAAGTTAGCTTGGCCTTCTCGTTTTTTCTCTGCTTTCTTTTATTTTCTATTCTATCCCCTCCTCCTTTCTATTATCCTTTCATGTATACATACAATAGCTTCCTTATTTCTTTCTTTTTATTATCCACCACAAAGTACCTGTGTTTTAATACCTCGCAAGGAAGAAGGAAGCATTTCCTTCCCCATTAAGTATGTATATATGGACATACCAGCTGTATACCTGGCGTCGCCCTGGTCCTTTGCAATGTGTGGATATGTTTTTTATGAGAGCGTTTACATTCATTTTGAACTGGCTAAAAGTTGCTATTAACATTTGAACCTGTTCAAACTTTTTTGATAGCAGTTTTATACTGGGAAAGTTCCCACACGTCAAATTTCCAGGTAAAAGTTTAAACAATTTCTGTAATTTGTTAAATGTCTAACACTCACAATGTAATCCTTCAGACCAGTTGAAGTAGAGTTCAGCCACTTTTGAACTGGTTCAGCCGGCTGGTTCGGCATACTTCATAGTACCAGCCTATTTGTCAAGTTTCTAGTTCATAGCTTCATCAATTTCTGAGATACGGGTCTGATACTGCAAACCTCTGAAATTCTGGAGAAGGTTCGGTCCGGGGTCTCAAACCTGTTAAAAGTTTTAAATTTTCAAATTCAAATCCAAATTTTTTTGAGAAGGATTTGTTTTTGTGATTTTAAAATTCGACTTATCCATTATTTCTTTGTCAAAGTCGTAATATGCAGAGTTTAAATATTATTTTGAAATGATCATGCTCCGATTCAGCACTATAAAACAAGAAAGAAAGTCGGTCAAGCCCGACTGCGGCAGCATACCCCCTTTTGGTCATAACTTGAGTATCGTTCAGCCGATCTTTATCAATCCGAAGTTTTTATACCTCCGCAGCTCGTAAATGTTTTTAAATAAAGGATTTGAATGTTTTTCATTCAACAATTATATTTTTGCTTCGAACAAGGCTTGTTGAGGGATTTTAAAAACTGACCCATAGATGGCGCCACCACTGTGACCATGTGGCAGCCCTGGCCACCTCTGGTCACACCATTTATCGAGCACCATCCCTAACGCGATAGCAGAACGACATCACGCGCCATCCCTGGCGCTCAGTTTCTGGCTTGGCTTCGGGACACGCGCGGCACGCGCCTGCATCGCTCCGTTCGACTTGACGATAATTGTTAGCTTATGTGATATTCAATAAAGTTAGTTACTTATCAAACCTAGTAGTTAAAACCATTTGGCAACCCAAAGTTCGCTGCGCCAGAACTTTCTTTTGGACATAATTTGAGTATAGTTCATCCGATCATTCCTTCCGCAAATCGATAAATAATCTTGATTACTAAATATCTATATCTTCAAAACTGTGGTAGATTCAAAACTGTAGATGGGATGGTCAAACTGAGGGGGCGGGAGGGGTATGGCAAAAATTTAAATAAACTTGATCTGCCTGCAAGTATAAGAAATATATGTCCCAAACATTTCAAGCTTCTTTCTCTTACCATCTCTGAGATCTCTTCTCTCTGTTGATGTTGATCAAGAATATATATATCTGTGTACCTTTGGTGCAGAGTATAATTAGTCTCTTGTATTAATTTTCCTTCTGTTTTTATTAACTTCCTTGCTCTCAGCAGAATACGCGATAACTTATATTTGTGCTCGGTCTACATTTTTTTTGGAGCTTTAGCTTTGTTTTACATATCCCGAGTTCTGAAGTGACTGTTTCCATCCGCGAGCCAAAAAGCAACAGCTTTTTTAAGCCGCTTTTTTCAATCCGCTTTTCTACTGCTTTGCGTTTCTACCCGCTTTGCAGTAAATTTGAAATCGATAAGCTTCAATCGAATCATTCGATTAAACTGTATCTGTTATGGTTTGATTGATGATGCAATCGATGAAATTTACACAAGTGACAAGTTTAACAAATTATACACCATGTTAAAATGGAAATGTTAAATTGTTGCCCTCTTTGCGACTACGAGTGCCGAAAACCTTGTGAATTGCGTTACCACATTAACACAAACACTGGTAATCGCCCATGAGAGTGCAAGGAAGAAAGTTGTGAAAAAGCATTCCACTCTCCATTTGGCCCAACATGTTCGCATTGTGCATTTAAAAAGGGCAAAGCCACGTGCCCGCCCAGTAACAGCAAATCAGGGTAACCAGCGTGTAGCGTAGTGTATGTATATTTATGTGCATAAATTTAAAAATAACTGTTACTACAGCTCAGCCTGTCATGGGTATCACTTACTATCGTTTTTTATCGTTTATCGATTGCCTATCAAAGTTTTCCCATCACTACCTGAAAAAATGGCTGTTTTACGTTCCGCTACGTTATACGCAACACCTGCTAAATATAAATATAAATAAATTTAAATATATATAATATAAATAAACAATAAAAAGGCGTTAAACAAAGTCGCGTAAGATTTATTTATGAATTACGTGCTCTTACTTTTCGTAACAATGGCAGAACAACAAGAATTTGTAAGTGTGTGTGTGTGTGTTGAAATTTCTACAAAACTGTTAATGTGTGGCGTATGCTGCAATAGCAGTTCTGGCTGTTGCTTGTAATTCAATTTGATTGAATTTAGTGTCCGTGATAGTGTCAGGTGAGGATCAGTTCGCAAATATCCCAGTTTCTACCCGAATTATACACCTGACACAATCAAACCTAAAATCCGAAGCTGTTATCAGGCAACAACATTAAGCAGGGGAAGTGGCCGCATGTGTACATATGTGTGTGTGACGCTTCATTAGGGAAAGTGATTTCGGGGTTGTGCATTTGTTGTCGTTGCTGCCTTAAAATGCAGGGTTCAAATTGCAGTATATACGAGGTTAGTGTACGGGGAGATAAGATAAACAAATTGTTTTCCTTGCTATATTCCTTTTGCCGCTCAATTTGTCAAATACTCAAATCTCCACAGCGACAATCGCTGCTGTCGAGAGGCGCAAAGAGAATTGTAAATACTGAGGAGTCTTAATTAGTCATCGCGCACTAGGGGACCATGATTCGCGATAAGAAATTAATTTGTAAGAACATACATACATATAAAACTGCTTTTTAGAGTTGTAAACTTAAGAAATTCTATTGTCGAATTAGTTCCTGGAGTTAATTAAGACCGGAAATGTTTTGTGGGGAATACTAATCCCCACCAAAACCTAGCTGCACTACTGTGTTTCGTGCCTTGTAAGATCCTGTTGGAAGTGAGCTTTCAACTAACAGTATCAAGGCGAACCAGAATTCTTGCCATCTTGTCAAGTCCTTCGATCAAGTGCAATATAGTGAAAAAATAAGAGAATAAAATCGAAACGAATAACGATCAGGGTTACGTTTACTGTTTTGGCTAATCACTTTTTTCCGGTTACGGTTATATAACGATTGTGGGATATGGGGTTACGATACAAATTATGGTTATTTATCTTATTCTGTTTCGGGTTTCGCTTACGTTTACGGTTATTGGTTCAAAACAGCGATGCCCAGCCATATGCTCTTTGGGTACGTTTTGTTTTTGTAATTGTAATTTTTGTAATTGCACCGAAGATCGGAAATCAATGATTGAATACATGCAGCGCGAGGAATACAAAACGACACACATGCAAACGATTTCGTGTGTATGCGTCGTATAGAACAAAAACCGGGTTTGTTCTCTTCTTGGATTGGTGTTTGCGCTCGCAAGCAAAATGACCAACAACAATTTCATGTGATTTTGTTGTTGCCTTACCCAATTTTAATCTGATTTTCATTTTGTTCGCTTATTGGTATTGGTGCTTTTCTTTGTGCATGCCTGGTTTAAAATATTACCTTGACAAACCATGCAGACAAAAGCGGACCCATTTGGAATCTCATTTATTCAGTAAATCTTCCAAAACCAAATTTCTTATACAGAAGTATAGCGCTGACGAATCCAGGCTTTTTACAAATTTGCATTGACGGCTAACTGAAGGGTAAGGGCAACGCATGAAAACACGCAATATTAATAAAATGATTAACTTTTTTCTTCCACCATTTCAACAATATTGCGCCCGTTATCAGTGGTACAGGAGTAAACCTGTTTAGTCCTAGTCCCAAATCGATTCAGAACTTGTATGATAACGTCTTTAAGATGGTTGGCCGTGTGATGCGAAAACATCTCCTCAGTTGCCAAAGTTCTCGAAACAACATATTGTATATTTATTTATGCCTGCAACAAAAATACAGTGACCTTTATAAAAGGTGCATTTGTAAGATGAGTATGTCACATTCCTACTAATAAATGACCCATCCATGTGACTCAAGCCATCAATTTTAAGGGAAACAATATTCCCATCGTTCTCGTTTTGAATTTTCTTTGCAAGAAGTCCTGATTGGCGAATGACATCATCTCTAACATTTTGCTGGTTGATCGCAGAGACTATAAGAGATAGAGCCATAGATAGAGTATACCGTACCCAGATCAAGTTTGTTTCAAATTTGAAAAATTCTTCCTCCTCCTTTTAACCGCGGAAAACAGTCAGAGCCTCAATTTTTAATTTTGAACTCTGAGTTTAAATTCTGAAAACCACAATAAGATCCGAGCAAAATCAACATTACTTGGAACAGGGTAGTTTGCAGTCGGGGTACTCGACTGCAGCACTCTTGTTACTTAAATTTGCCTTTGTTTTTCCCTATGAAACAAGTAATTTTTTTACATATACATATCTAATCATTAAAACAGAATAAAGTACTGTTCAAAATAGTAAAAGAAAAACGCAGAAATATAAAAGCGGTCAATTTTGACTGGTCACTAAAATGCACCTATTTTGCATAAAATTAGGAAAATCTAAATTTTTCTATTTATTTTGTTTGATAACTCCTGTTGCGACATGACCGAATTTGAACTTTTTTAACACAACGACTTGTTCTATCGATTCGTCCTAGCCTTCTGCTTTTGTTTTAAACTCATCTGTGTAAATGCAAAAAATTTTTTGCTCTGCGGGCGTGGGAGGACTGTTGTTAATTGTTGTTAGTTGTCTCTTACTTTGGGATGATTAATCTGCCAAGAACAACAGTATTTTCCTTCAAATGCAGAACGAAGCATAAATACATGTGTACAGTGTAAACATAAATGTATACATAAGTTCCTATATGTGTGAAAATGGGTCAGCCTGGCTGCCTTTATCAGCAGGAACAATGCGAAACCATCCACCCAGGAACAATACGAATCAAGTAAGAATGTCGGGCAAGCCCGACTGTAATGTACTTTTTACCTGCTAGAGTTTGTATATAACTGATAACTTTTTAATGTGGCGTCACTCGAAATGTGTGAAGTGATGCTCACTGCCAACGACACGGCTAAGTGTCCGTCTTCCGTCTGACTGTGGCCTAAGGAAAAAGGTACATTTTTAAGGAAAAAAGGAAAAGAAATCAATATAATAAGCAGAGCTGCAAACTTTTCGAAGTCAATTCGCTCAGTAGTCAGAGTTCTTGGCTTGAAAAGTCTGAGGGAACCTTAACCCGTAGCAGACGTATTTCGCATGCGTCATGTCGCGTGCAACAGTGATTAAAATTAAATAAAAAATAAACCACTAAATATTTTTGAATGAAATAAAAAACATTTTTAAGATACATCAATGCATAATATTTTAAAATTTGTCCCTTTCAAATATATCTGCAGGTTCCGCTGAAATCAGTGTTTGAACTGTTCGCCTTGAAATCGACTTCTGTTTTTGTCGCATGCGAATGCATTGTTTTTTTGTAATTATCTTGAAAACGAACAATTGCCCAAAATCAACTTTTGCACCAATATAGTGCTAATCAAGAGCTATAAGTTTCGTCTTTTGTCAAAATAAAATAATGTTTTGGCATATGTTTTTCTTCACTTTGAATGCGTACGAATGTCGCATTCGACATTTGAAACATGCCCATATGTACTTTTTGTATTACCTTTTCAAGTGGATCAACCAGCACGAACTGGGACAAAAGCCTTGTGCTTCTTGGTAAAAGTTTAACTTTCAAGATAGAACTATGCCTCTCATGGATTTTATATGAATTATGCAGCTGAGCGTATTTATTTGTGTTGTTTTTTGCTTTTGCCTCTTAAACCCAATCGCAATGTAGGTTGTTGAACTTTCCAGCAGCCCATGCTCGTTGTCCGCACACATTTACATGTGACCGACCGGCCGAGTGCCTCTCAGTCAGACTCTAACCAAAGTCTGGGGGCTTGAGGCCTGCCGCCATCACCATTGTTGATGATGTGAATGCTAGGGATACAGTAAAGATTAAAAAGCGAAAATTCTAAGTAAGTTATCATAAAATGAATTAAAATTAAGACAATGGTAGTAATTTATTTCTGAAACTATTCTACATAGGGTTTTCGGCTTGTCGCTGATCTTATCTTTCAATGAGATAAGTTTTTAACAAACAAGATCTAGCGAAATACTAAGGGCCGTTTTCTCATGCTGATGTTTTTGCAAATCTAGGTGGATTTTGCTGCATTTGCTTTGCTCATGTTCAATGCTAACCATCTAGATAAATTTCGTAGCAATCTACTTCACCCGCATTGTTTTCAAAACCATCTTCATGCTAATGCAAATTAAGTATTTTTATGTATCCGCGCATATGGTCACACTGAAAAATATTTGAAAACAAAAAATGACTGCTGCTAAGAACAGTAGTCTGAATTGTTATTAAGTAAACCAAAAATGGTTAATCTTGGATGTGCCTTTAATATACAAGAAAACCTGCAGACATTGCTGAAATTACAGATGCACATTCTGATTCCCTAGTTCATTGCTTAAGCTAAGTTTACACATCCAAATAATTTGGCTAAATTTTGATAAAAATAGCCATGATTAAAGATTTTACAGTATTAAAGTCTTAAACTATGGTTCCACGCAATAAATACGCAAATAATTTGATCAAATATGGCCGGAAAGTTCCACAATTTGGCATATATAGCCCAATTTTCATGAAAATTTGACCAAATTATTTGCCTGTGTGAACATAGCTTTCGACCTACTGCTTAATTTCCCATAATAGTAACAAGTCGATCCAAAAGGAAAACCTTCTCCTCCTCTGTAAAATTCTTGCTTTACTTTTTAAAATTGGCGCGCAATAAAAAAGTCGGTCGAAATCGCTTACCGTTGAAGTGAGCTTTTTCAAGTGTATTAAAACTTCGGCACAGACGAAGTTAGCTTTGCTTTCTCGGTAATATCATTAATGTTAACATTAATATATAGCATATAGCTGCCATAGGAACGATCGGTCGAAAAGGTAGTTTTAGAGAGAAAAACTTTTTTGTCTACAGCGCAAACGTCCCCAAACATCGAATTTATAAGTTTTCTATGCTTTCACATAATTCCACCAAATTTTATGAAAATCGGCCAACTATGTAGTATAGCTGTCATACAAAAGATAGGTCGGAAAAAAGTCTTAGTAGAAAAAACTTTTTGTTACTGATCAATATTATATGCTACCACACAACTCTGCCAAGTTTGTTTGTTGTCAATTTAGTTGGAGTGTTTAGATAGGTGTAACTAACTTTATTGAATATCACTTATTTGCTAACAATTACTGTATGATTGAACAGAGCGATGCGGCCGCCAGCCGCGGCAAAAGCCAAGCCAGACACTGATCGCGCGTTAGGGATGGTGCACGGGCTGTCGTGCTGCTGATGCGTTATCACGAGGAATAGTGTGAGGTTGTTAGTGGTTGATCAGGTATGGGGATCGTTGTGAATGAACATCGGCGATGATGAAATATGCGATAAAGATCCATACTCAGCTGCGCGACGTATTTTAATAAGTAGGAACGATTATCTAGCAGGCTGCGTACAATGTACGATCTGAATTCGTCGGATGCTTGACCAACGTAAGATCGGTTACATGTAGTTGCAGAGTCGGCTGAGTGGAGCTTAAATCGTCGAAATGTTGCGATTGTGGACATGCAGGTGCAAACAGTAGTTGTGGGCAGCATGGACTGCAGAAGGATGCTGCGGGCGTGAGAGTGTGTGCAGCCTCACTTGTCCAAAAAACCTCGATATGTTTCTATTGAGGATCTGGCTGGCTGGATCCATGGTGAGTGATTGAGTTGGAGTCGAGCGAACTGCAGGCTCGGTCAATCACTATGTTGTCCAATAGACCACCAGTTTTGTCGCTATGTTGAAAAAAATACTTCGATGGCGTGTATGTGTAGAGTGCGAGCAAATGTGAGGTAATTGATCCGCAAATCGAAAATCGCCACATTTGTTTTCGTGGAAAAAAACATGTGTGTGTGTCTGCCTTAGAGAATTGTTGCAGAAGTTTGAGTGTTTGTTGTTTTTCAATCGTCGCGTGTCACCACTTTGACTACTTTGTTTTAGTTGCCTCTTTAGATGGAGAGTTTAGATAGGTGTAACTAACTTTATTTAATATCACTTATTTGCTAACAATTAATGCATTATTGAACAGAGCGATGCGGCCGCCAGCCGAAACCAACCAAGCCAGACACTGATCGCGCAGAGCTGCCACAATTTTTAAAGTAGTGGCGCCATCTATTGCTGAGTTTGGAAAAAATCTTAGCTAAGAATGCTCTACGAAAATAATTTAAAATCTTAATTTATATAAATTATAGAAACTGCAATGCAAGGGTATATAAACTTCGGTCGATCCAAAGTTAGATTTCCTCTATTTTTTTTTGTTATGATTCTGCTTCGGGCCATAAAGGCATTCATGCTCATGCTTATGCCAATTTCTCGTTTTCTGTTTTGCTTTGAGATAATGCTGACTCCCGGAAAGCTGCGAACTGTTAACAAAGCTTTGCTTCGACTACTTTTTTAGGCCGAAAACTTTTTGAACACTCCTCGCATTCACACATTTTTAATTTTGTATTTTTATACCCTGCGTCATGAAGTTGTGCAAGTGTATGTAACAGCCAGAAGGAAGCATCTCCGACCCTATAAAGTATATACATTCGTGATCAGCATCAACAGCTAAGTTGCTTTGCCATTTCAATTTTTAAGTTTAAGCCTCGTGACTCAATATATATAAAGTTAGGCCCAATATCTGTATATTCTGAAAACCACTATAAGATCCGAGTAAACGCAACGAAGTTATGCAAGTGCACCACGCCATTTATTTGAAATATATTTATATTATTTTAAAATGAAAAGCAGGACTATCATAAACAGTAAATTCAAAATTATGAGAAGCACACGAAATATATTCAGTCGATGAAGTTAACTCACTATTAACTTAGGAAATCAAGGCCATAGGGACAACATTACTTGGAACGGTATTTTGCAGTCGGGGCACTCGACTGCAGCACTCTTACTTGTTTTTAATGAATTGTGCAACCAAATATTAGAAATAGAATTACAAAATCTTTTCCCGATTTCATTCCACAAGTTTTTAAAAAACAGGTAAAATTCAGCTACTCCAGAAGAAGGCCTTAAACTCTGATATTTCAAAAACAGCAAGGGAATTAAAACTTCTGCACAGACGAAGTTATCTTAGCCTTCTCGTTTTTTTTTTGTTTAGTATTAAGAGATCAATTAATTTTTTCAATAATCTTCTCCTGAAACTTGGCATTGGCTTCTTTCATGAGCTAAAACGTTTTCCCAATGCGCTCCATGACTTCCAGGCGCTGACTGCCTATACTCTTCAAGCTCTCAGTTATCTTAGCCATTTTATCGGTGCGCATATTGGTTGCCGCTACCATAGTGGCCTCGAATAAGGTCATCCCCTTTTTATGCTTACTTTAATGATTTGAATTTTTCAACACATTTTCATGCTTACAATACAATTGGCCGCTGGCATTGAGCTCATGCTATCGTTAGAAGTCGCAGAATCCGAAAGCACTTCTTACGATTCGCTTTAAGAGCGACTGCTGGCCACTGTTCTGAAAACAATTAGAATTTTTAAAGGGTAACTTCACATTTATTATCATTTGTCATTACTGAGGGCACTTTATAAAGTATCTACATACTAGCTGTCCCGGCGCCTGTTGCTACGCCGCTTTAGTATTTAATCTATAATCTTAAATCAATTTAAAATTTACCAAATTTCGCGTTTTGTTTTTACTTTTCGATCTATGTATGGTGAGTCATATGTAATCTATGTAATATAAACTCATACAAAAATTAAGTAATTTTCGCCATTTTGTAGAATTCTCGATCTGTATCATCCGTCTATTTGCTCGATTTTATAATAATTTAAACTCATAAAATTTTTCAAAATTCGTTAGTTTTTTTTACCTATATTGTCATGAAGACGGGTAAATATTCGGGTAAATAGATGTTTAATCTACAACTAAATTTTGCAAAGTTGGAGATTTTTTGGACTGTTCCATGTACACCTTCTATTTACCCGAATATTTACCCGTCTTCATGACAATATAAACTCATTATAAAATTTTGCAAATTTCGCGATTTTTTTGGACCGATTGGCCCAAGCGTCGTATTTACCTGTCGACAACTGGCAGCTATTAAATCTTAATGATAATCTAAACTTATGAAAAAAATTTGCAAAGTTTCTAGATTTATTTGGACCGATTGGCTTTTAGCTAGGATTTAATTGCTATTCTGATATTCGGGGCGGAAACCAATCCAACATATCAAAGATCTTAAAAATCCGTTCAGCCGTTCTGGAGATATAAGTGGTGTAACTAACACGACTTCGTTTTATATATATATAAGAAATATACATTTGGGAAAATACTCTTAGTGTTCGGGGCGAATGGCAACATATTTTCAGAATATAGAAAATTGGAGAAAAAAAAATGTACATAGGAGGCCTTGTCAAAAATATGTACATTTAGCCGAATGTACATCAGGTCGAACCTCAAAACCTCGGAAAATGGAAAAACGTAGATCTCAGCATTCTCAAAACTAATATTTGTTGTTTAATTAATAATTGTGAGAATTAAAAACTTTTATTTTAATTTTAAATGAGCGCGGCAGAGCCTTAACGTTTTGTAAAAAACTACTGTTTCTTGGTCGGCTTATTGAGCCCAATTTTTGAGAATACACTTGGCAATTGAGATACTAAAATTCCCATACGATCGATTCAGCATGTACGACTGCGTATAATTCTCCTATACCAAAAGCTAATCAGATGAAGGGAACTAATCTTTGAGCGTTGCTTAAGTAACTTGACTTACATGACATAGAAATGATAAAGATTGGATGAGCGATACTCAAGTTATGACCAAAAAAAAGGTCGTTGCCGCAGTGCATCAGCAGCGCTGCTTTCAGCTGCTACTTCAGGTAGGGAGTATATTACAGTCGGTCTTGACCGACTTTCTTTCTTGTTTTTATATTTTATTTTCGTAATGTACATATATTTAAGTACACACACAGAAAATTTCAAGTCGATCGGGCAATTATTTTCAAAGTTACTCGCTTATTTGTTAAGACGTAGGACGTAAATTTTTGTGCATGTATAACAGGTTTGCAAAACTTAGTCAATCTCTGGTGACTATATCCTATATCTGCCAAAGGACCGATCAGATGGAAAACGTGTCTTAATTAAAAAAACCTTTTTTGTTTTTAATAACAACGTTCTTAAGCTCAGCAACTATAAATTTTATATGCTTTCAAATTGATCTGCGCAATTTTGCCAAAATCGAATGACTACATACTATAGCTGCCATATGACGGATCGGTCGGAAAATTGATCATAGTCAAAAAAGGTTTTTTGTTTTCTACGGTAGCAAGCTAAATTTTTAGATAAAAAAAAAACCGTCAGATTCTTAATGATTCTGAATTTACCAATATCTTACCCATCGGTAAGATCAGTTGTTGCGAACAGAGAGACGAAGTTGGCTTTGTTTTAGTTATAATGGTTCGACACACTTCATTACTTCTGCCACAATTGAATTTTAATTGCATAATATTAAACTACCGACTGCAGACTCCGTTTAATGGTCATTTACAATTAAATTGTCACCTCATAACTTGCGTAACTGTACAATGTAAGCTTTAAAATTGGAGAGTCCCACTAATCCCATTTGAACCACTTTCTAAGTGGAACAGAGGTGACTTAAACTAGTTTGCTGGAGCAAATATGCATGTCGTGGAATTTCTTTTCGAAATAAACATACGAAACTCATTAAAAAGAAAGTTTTGTGATGCTAAAGTTTTTGTTGTTGTTGTGATTTGTCTCAATGTCATGCGCCTCAGACAGAGTTTCAGTTAAAGTAATCCACGCAGAGTGAGCCGAAGACTTAAGAAAACCTAATAATAATAAGCAAAAATAATAACAATAATCATGAGAAAATGGGTAGAAAACAAATTCCAATAAGCGAACAGCAACTGCGCAAGCTAAGTGTGTACATATGTATGTATGTACATATGTGTGAATGTCTGGATAAAAAGCAAGTGAAATTTTTGCAAGCGACTATCGAAAATGGCGAAATTTCTTTACACTTTCATAAGAAGTCATAAAGTAATAGTATTTAGCAGATGAAGGGAATAAACCAGCAGCTGCAAAAAGCAAATACATAAATTAAATTTAGCACATAAGCTGCTCAGCGAGCCATGCCTTTGCCAGTGACTTGCGGGGAGAAGCAAGACCTAAGCTTGATTTTAATTTTAAGGTGCCTGCCCAACCGGATATTCAATATACTTAAGTGAAAAATGCAGACTCTACATAACTTATTTCACAACTGAAAATTTTATCAGTTAAAGGTTTTGCTATGCTAGGAGGTTGATTTTTTTTTTCACACAATGCTTATAGTAAAAACGAAATCTACCTAAAATTCTACAAAAATTTCACCAATAAACCATGGCTCTAAAATGAATTCCTAGCCCTCGCAAGTCGACCTCAAATTTTATGACATTTTAAATACAGATCCTTTTCTAAGTGGACTGGAAAAATATTTTTTTTATTTTTCTACTTATAAATCGCACTTCTACGAAGAAAGTATTTATACATGCTTACGCATAACATATGTACACCACCTATGTTAGCTTACATGGCAGTCAAAACATTATTTTAGGTAGCAAGGTATAGCTTACTTTTCTTCACTGCATTTCAATGCCCTTGCATATGGTATTATAAAATTGTACAAATGTTTCTAACGCAAAAAAGGGAGTATCTCAGTCACCATAAAGCTCCATCAGCTGAATTTATTTAGCCATGTCCGTTGTCTGTTACTATGCTATCTCCTCCGTCTGTTTTAATGCTATCTTGATTAAACTTAGCACGAAGTCTTGAAATATATAGAGGCTGCACATTTGTCGAAATCGGACGGATAAGATGACTGTAGCACATATCTGCTATAGTAACGATCGGTCGAGAACAACTTTTTTGTATTCAATGCTAGCGTCTTTAAAGTTTTTGTTTATTAATATTATCTGCTTCAGCACCATTTTTTCGAGTTTGATCAAAATCGGATGAATATATCACAAAGCACCTTTATAACAAACTGGGCATCCAATTGGTCACAGAAGAGGCGCCAAAATTAAAAATGTTTTACGAAAGTCATTTAAACCCTCTATTTATATATCATATGAACTGCAAGAGTATATATAAAGTAAGTTTTTTTCTATTTCTGTTAAAAATCGAGAGCGCAAGTTCAAGTCGGACCTGCGAGACTTCAATATACCTTGGGTAATAAGTATATAATACTGTTTTCAATTAACAGAGCTGACATTAACATTAACTTAGCATATTGAGCGCCTGTATATTATCCGATCTTAACGAATATCGGTCTAGCTACAGATAAAGGGGATGGAGTGTAAAATTTTGGAATACAAGGGTGTATACACTTTGGCAAGAACAGAGTATATAACAGTCGAGCTTGACCGACTTCCTTACATGTTTTCTTTAGCTCAGACTCTCTATGTTGCGACTGCGCAGCCGCCTATCTGGGACCGATCGCGTTGTTGTTCTCCCGTTGTTCATTGTTTGTTGTCAGTTTAGTTGTGGCTGCGCGTCGCGTTCATCTTCTTGTCTCGCTTTTGGACGATTGCGCGTGTCGGGTTTTTTTTTATGTTACTGGAAAAGCATTAGAACATACATACATATGTACATACATATATGTATTTTTTATATTACAAAATGTATTGTGAATGAAAATTGCACCAACAAATGCAAAATATGTCCGACAATGAGGATAGCAGTAATGACAACGACAGCGGCTGCCACCAGCGTGCGTTTCTGTATCTAGCTAAGGTGGGTTGTGAGCTTCAGTTTCTTTTTTCTTTGCTTATTATTACAAAGTATATATTAGTACATATATGTATGTACATTTATATGTTATTTTCATTTTACATACTTTCAATGTTTTCTGGCCTGTCCTGAATTAGGCTGCTCGACAGTATTAACCTGTCTTTTATCATAAGCAGCAGCCGTAGTGGAGTTGTCAGTCTTGTTTTTGTGGCTGTTGTTCCTCTATTTATAGACCAACTTCATTAGTTTTTGTCGATTTTGTTGCTGTTGTTCTTCTTCTTTTTATAGACAGACTTCATTAGTTTTTGTTGTTATGGTCTGTCCTTTTGGTTTATAACAAGGCTCAACAAGGATGTAAATTTTTTTTTGTTTTTAGCATTTTTCACCATTTAATAATAACAAATTGATATACCAGTTACAAAAATCGAACAAAAAATCTCTCCCTGATTACCTCGGAAAACATATCGCGCGAGCGAAAGCAAATGACCAAAAAAAAATGTTGTAGTGTCTTTCCGTTATATTGGCTGCCAACTGCTGGTCTAGTGTTTGTAACGCATAGAACGAAGCATCAGCATGACAAGCTGAGCTCATATACAGCCATGCTCTCATTTTCTGCTAAGTTTAATCAAAATCGGAGGCCTACATACTACAGCTGTTATATAACCTATCAGCAAGAAAGATGATCTTAGTAAAATTCGTAATACCCTTGCAAAGGGTCTTATAGTTTTGCCCGGAAGTTTGCAACGCACAGATGTATTAGTTTCCGACCCAATGAACTATATATATTCTTGATCAGCATGACGAGCTGAGTCAATTAAACTTTGTCCTAAGCAATCTAGTCTCTCTGTTTTATTGCTATCGAGCTGAAATCTTAAACAAATTCTTTTTTTACCTGCACGCTGCTAATATGTCAGAACCGACCGAATTGGATGACTATATCTTATAGCTGCCGTAGGAACCATCGGTCGGAAAATAGGTCTTAGTGGGCAAAACTTTTATTTTTCAATGTTAGCGTCCGAAATTTTGACAATTTTGAATATTAAATGCATTCAAACAGATTTACAAAATTTGGTCAAAGTCGGATGACTATATCTTATGGCCGCCATGGGAGATTTTTACTTTGGGGCTTATTTCACGGTGATGGGCTATGTTAAGAAAGTGACTTTTTTTGTACCAAACGTCGCACAGTGGCGCCATTTGAGTTTTTCCGTTGCAAAAATCATAACTGAACCAATAGAGATAATCAAAGAGTTTAAATGGCGTATGATAGATAATTGTCCAACTTATGCAATAAGTGTTTGGACAATATGCTACCCCTTCTATATGCTTACTTATATCTCAAAGTTGAGATTTGATAAGGCATCGAAAAACCATGTTTATGTTAACTAAAAAAACTGATTTTTAAACATTTTAAATTTTCTTTTGTTTCTTTTTTAAGAATTTTATGTTTTAAAACTATTACCCATAAATAAAGAAACAAAATAACATAGTAAAGATATTTCGAATTTATTTTTCAAATTGTTTCAAAATAATTAAATTCGAGCATCTATAACCCGTTATACGCTGTTATACGCTCATCTCTAAGTTTCTTTTTCTCTCTCCCAAAGATTGTGTTTGTTTGAATACAGCGGTGGTTGTCAGGATGTGGGGGGTGCCGGTTAACTTTTTTTGCTCATAACTTGTGTATCGTTTATCCGATCTTTATCAAATTTTCAGAGGGAAACAATTAAATTGAACTAAAGTTAGCCAATCTTACATTTAATCATAACCCATTTCGATATATTCGGTTTCACGGCTGCGCTAGCGCGAATTTTCTAATTTTGACATTAAAAAGTGCCTATAGATTGCACTTACTTTTGCTATCTAATGGTTATAAAAGAATGCATAAGAAACCATGAGAAACTTTGTGATTGCAATTAATCGTAAGTTTGTGCTTCCCATTATAACAGAAACCACATAAATAAAATGATGGAAAAAAGTGTCGCGCTCGCAATGTCACGTATCGAATCATATTTTATTTTGGAATAAAAAAAATAAAGAAAATTTTTCGATCAAATAAATTCTAATATACAGTTAAATTATTCAACAACATTTGAAAATTAGTCGCACTAAATGGTTTTGACAGATCTCGCCGAGTTTTGCTTTTATATTGATATCCAAAAACACCAGTTCCATTTTTTCTCGCATGCGAATCGCTTTTTGATTGGCTTTATCTTGGCACCAGCAGTAGGTGTGCTCTACTTTTTATACCCGTTACTCGTAGAGTAAAAGGGTATACTGAAGTCGTGCAAATGTATGTAACAGGCAGAAGGAATCATTTCCGACCATATAAAGTATATATATTCTTGATCAGCATCAACAACCGAGTCGATATAGCCATGTCCGTCTGTCCGTCCGTCCGTCTGTCCGTCCGTCAGTCTGTCTGTATGAACACCTAGATCTCAGAAACTAGAAGAGCTAGAGCAACCAAAATTGAAATGTAGACTCCTATTGTCTGCACGCAGATCAAGTTTATTTCAAATTTTTGCCACGCCCACCCCCGCCCCCACAATAAAAAATGTTGAATAACTGCCACAATTTTTGAGATATCGATCTCAAATTTAAAACTTACATTTATATTCGCAACATCTATAAGCCCTGAAATGCATGAGTAACGGGTATATCGAAGTCGGTTAGAGCCGACTTTAACTTACGCTCTCGTTTTAAACTCATAATTATTATTTACGGTCCCTGGTGTTTACTAACAACATACATAGAGAATCTTGTCCAATTTAATCTAAATTCTTTATGCTTTGAAGCGATTCACAGTTGAAGAATGTTGTTTTTGCTTCTTTACATTGCACAGTTATAAGAAGGAATGGATGTTGATTTTAGTGGTGCTGCTAATGGTTACAGTTTACGATCACTACGGCACCCATTTACTATAACCAGAACAAAGCCGGAAATTCCACCATTTCTGAAAACGATTTTCATAGAAAAAGAAATATATTTGATATATATTAATGTATTTCCCTCCATATTAGTTAGTCACCAATTGTACATTCCACTTTGCTTCGATGAAAACATTACAAAAAGTGGAGGGAACCTAATCTTGCAGTTTGTATATTTATTTAAATAAATGATTTGCATACAACAATTTAATTTTTGCTTTAAACAATGCTAGTTAAGTGATTTCCCCAACTGACTAACAGATGGCGCCTCTTCTGTGACCATTTCGCTGGACATGCCGATTTTGATTAATCTGGCAAGTTTAAAGACGCTGCCATTAACACAAAATAGATTTTTTCTCACTAGAACAAGTTTTACGGCCGATCGTTCCTATAGTAGCTATACGATATAGTCATCTAATCCAGCCGGATCCGACAAATGAACAGTCTACATGTGCATACGAAAGTGCTCAGTAGCAGCGCAGTCGACTCACCGACAGTATAAGCTCTTCGCTGCCCTGATTCACCAACGATGCCGCGTGCAAAATGGCATTCGATAGATCACAAATGCAAAGAAGAATTTTCATGCTAATGAAGAATTGAAGAATTTTCATGCTAAACAAGTAAGAAAGTCGGTCAAGCCCGACTGTACTATACTCTGTACCTGCAGTAGCAGCGCTCCTGCCGCAGCGGCAGCGAACTTTCTTTTGGTCATAACTTGACCAATTGATGGCCCCACTACTTGATTCTCAAAACTGACCAATAGTTGGCGCCACTACTGTGACCATTTGAAAACTGAAAAATAGATGGCGCCACTACTGTAACCATTTCAAGACTGACCTTTGATTGGATCTGACTTTTCGTCATAACTTGAGCATTTCTTTCTTCGGAGAATCGGTAAATAATGTTAATTACTAACTATCTTTAGAAGGTACGAACCAGACGTACATGGTTTTATCGACTATATACTTTATAGGGTCGGAAATGATTTCTTCTCCCTGTAACATACTTTTGCACAAACTTAATATACGCTGTGTACTTTTGGTACAGAGTATAAAAATCGCGGGGTCATATATGGTTTATTTTAAAACAAAATTTAAAAAATTCAGCTTTTATACAAAAATATGTATATGATTATTTATTATATATATATTTTTTAACGACTTAACTTTAAAATTTATTTACCATTACCATTTCGGAATTTAATAAATAACTGCAATTTAAGGGCAATTATTAAAAATATTTTAATAATAATTTCAATTTGTAGAACACCCTGAATAATCGTAGTTCCTTATAAGAATAAATATTATTCATAAATTGTAATCAGAAATTGTTTTTACAACTCAGCTTTTAAGCAAACAAATCACTTTATACACCACCTTACGTACGGGGTCATAGCAGCAGCAGCGGTGATATATCGCGGTGGTCCGAGTCTCAGTCTCGCATGACTCAAATTTTTGGTATGTGACAGGCAGTTGGCAGGGAGTCAGTCAGCGGTCGGATTTGAGCCCCGCCAGGTATTTGACTGGTGTTGACTTTTAAATTGCTTCTTAGAATTTGTCCAATAACCATCAGCTTGTGTTTCTCTCGCTGCAGTTCAAGTTAACCAACTGACGTTGTCGTCGACTGAGACTGGGGAACTCTACTATAGTACGCTGATAGCGGGAATCGACTGAGACGGATCGATGTGTGGCGACGCGACTAATTCGCAGTCTTTTAGTCATGAACAAAATGTTAAACGCAACGTACCAAGTGGCGGGTCCTAGCACAAGCAAGTGATTTCCAGTGCACTTATCAATGATCGAAAAGTTAACACAAACTGAAAACAAAAATGGGTCATCTCTGTCAGCGTCGACGCAGATGTGAGCAGGTGGGCATACAAAAATTGATAGAATTTGCTTTTGCTTTATTCATGAAAATCTGAAGATTATTGTTTTCGGTGTAAGCATCATCCGCCACCTGACAAGCATTTAATAAGCATTTTTCGGGTGTGCGCAATATTCTGTTAATATACACAAATGAAAATCATTTTATAATCATTGGAGCACACATTCACCATAAGATTTGTATGTATTGTTTGTATGTATGTATTTATTTATTTACAAACAGTTCCTATGGTGTATGTATTTAAATTGCTTTTATTGTAAACTATTTCAAGTGTCTAATTAATATTATTTCGCTTATATGACAAGCTCCACTCTTGGAAATATTTAACAAACAGAGCTAGAATGGAAAGAATTGGATTTGCTTTTATTTGAAACAAATCAAAACTGAACCAGTCTGCTAATAACCATGTTCAGGAAAGAGAACTCTTAAATATCCTAGGAGCTGAAAATCGTCAAATGAATATTATAATATCAAACAAGAAGTGCCGAAGTTTTTATAGCGTTGCAAGTGCTCGTTTAAAATATCAGAGTTTTAGAACGCTAAAATAAAAATCTAAAATATTTTCCTACTAAAACCAAGGCTGCAAATAAGTCAGGGTGGAAAAGGGGAAAGCAGATCTCGTACATTTATGTACACAGAGGGAATAAACCTGTTCAGAAATAAAGTTGCCGTCAACTGAAAACAAGAACGAAATATTCTCAACGTTTATGAGGACAAATGTGTTAAATGTTCTTGACTACTGTTTCTTACACTGTTTTTGAAAACGTTTGCGCTCATCTTGAGTCCAATGTTCCTTCATTTTTTCCTCTGTGTACGTAAAAAGTGAGGCTTCCTTCTAAAATGTTTAAGGCCTAGCACTTTTCACGACGTTTTCAAGTCCTATTTGTGTTGTTTACAGTTCGACTCAGCTTGTCGTCCTGATCAAGAATATATGTAGTTTATGGGATCGGAAATGAATATTTGTATGCGTTGCAAACTTCTGGGCATAATTATAATATATATTATATATCATATAAATTATAATTTTCATATGGGATAATTTTCTTTGTGGATCTGTTCTATCTATGTAGCTAAAGAAGTTTTCAAATGGGAAAATAAATTTTTTCCGAAACTGGAAATCTAAATTAGAAAAGCCGTCTCGTCTTGACATTTAAAACAAAATTTTGGAATTGCTGTTTACGGCTAAGAGTTTGGCAGTGGAGTGGAACCAGTAAGCCATGGATAATTATTATATATTTACATTAAATCTTTATATGTATTACACTAGTTCAAACCTTGTGGTGGATTTCCCAGAGTTGATAACTATGAGCGCGTTCACCAGCACACACCAATCATCCAACATAAATCATCAATCAACAAAAAAGTGTTTGGCTGCAGGTAAACGTGTTTGATAGAATTTTCAGGCAACAAAGTAATTGATGTTTTTTGTTGGCGGAAATTTTGAATTTTTGACAACAAACTGCAAAATAGAATTTAGAACATACTATTAAATTTATATGACCGTCGTCAATAGCATCCACTGCTCCTGGACTCCCCCTTGAATTTTCCTCAAGAATTTGTTAGCCATTTAATGTTTGTTGTAAGCCCGGCGAGAATGTGCACAACAAACTCGAATAACCAATGGCTAGATCTTTATCCTATGTCTCCTATGTCGAAACGGTCATTTACCTATAAGAGGGACTCCTGTTTTTCCAGGAGCTGGTTTTAATTAAGAGTTACGTTGGCAATTAGTTTATCCACGGCCACGTAAAGAAGGGTCTGCAAGTGTTAATTTTAATAAAGTATTCAATGGGCAATGAGCTGAGAGTCCTTAACGATGCACGGGACATTATGAAATAATCCTTGAATTTATCCATTTTATATTTTTGTAATGTCACAACGATTGAGTACGCGGGGCTGCTTCTTTTTGAAGAGGCGGCTTTTCAAGCTTTCCTCCTCCGCAACAACCAGCCTTCAGAGCCTTGCACGAATTTCCGTGAGCTACTTGCGAAACCACGTCCTCTGCCAACTCATTAATTAAAAACAAAAAGGTTTCCACATTCATTTTGCATTTGCCTTGACAAAATTACTTCTTTGTTTACTACTGACAGCTGTGTGCTATCGATAACAAATCACAATCAAGCAATTCTAACAAACTATTTCTTTGATGTACACACAAAAAAATCTGGTGGGTAAAATTAACTACGCTGACAGTAACTTTTTTCGAAATTTTTTAAGCATGTGGTTTTGTTGTTGCTTGGTAACTGTGCTAACAGTAAAATCTACAGAAGAAATTGTAAAGTTCACGTATTTATTTTAGCTCGTATTTTGTTGTTGCATTTAACAACTGTACGCTGAGTAAATTCAACCACAAATATTTTTTCACATATTTTGTTGTTTTAATAAGTTACTGCTAACTACAGTAACTTTACCATAGAAATAGTTACTCTGACGTGATTTTTTCATCTCATACTTTGTTTTTGCAGCAATTTACTGTACCCACAAGTAAATCTTACCGCTCAAATAGTATAACTTTTTAAATGAATTTTGTTGCTTCACGGATTAACTCTACCAACAGTAAATCTAACCGCGAAAATTGTTGATTGAGAAAATTTCAGTTTGGCCCTTATAGTTATATTGTACTTTCACTGAATTTGAACTTTAGAATTACTAGTGGTCTCATTTATGCGACATTTAAGAAATTTTTCGTGCATGTGGTTAGGCAGATTCAATACAAGTAATATGTTAGACGCGTTTCTATTAACGCGCGCCGTAGCGTAACTGGTAAAGACGTCCGTCCAATCGTGTTCAGTCCAAGGGCCCAGAGTTCGAATCCCCCCCCAAGTAAGTAACAATTTTTCAAATAAAATAAAAATGTGTTTAATTCAAACAATTGTTGTTTCAGAACCAAAATTGGTGGGTGGGGGTATTAAGGTTGCCTCTTCTGGTCTGGGATATGATGATGAGCTCAAGTAGATTGGAAACTTGTGACAGCGAAAATAGTATCCAACCCTACTTTTCTTCAGTTGAGTAACAGCTGTTAAATTACTATTTTTATGGTAAAATTACTGTACACACAGTAAGATAATTTATAGCCTATTTCCACTGGCTTCATTTCTTATCATTTTCATTTCTAAAAATGATGCTGTTTCCATTGAAAAATCGTCATCATTTTGATATTCGCAATGCCACGTTGACAAAAACAGCTGAATGGTTTGATTTAAACAACAGGCGCCACTTTCAAACTCACGGGGACTTTTTGCAATATTTACCCAAAAAAATACATACCCGGCAGGAAAGCAATTACCCTGGGCGAACGCATTGTTCTTGCCCTGAACTATCAGCAGAAAGCTATATACACAACTTTTTTTGACTAATTTATATTTTAAACAAAACTGCGCCTACTTTTTGAATTTAAATCAACAGTTTATTGGTGATGACACTTTCTATTTCCAGCGAGTAACGAGTAGCGCCAGAGAGTAGCGAGTACTTTAAAAAAAATATCAAATTCCTTCGTGGGGAATGCCATCATTTTTGAGAAATGAAAGAAATGAAGGGCAAAATGCAACAACAATTTGTATGGAAGAAATGATATAATTTTCTTCATTTCTTGTCATTTCAAAAAATGAAGCTACATTTCTTTGGTGGAAATAGGCTATTACTTACTGTACGCATCGGTTAATATTACTTATTTTGTGGGCGCATTTCTAAACGATATTTTCAGTTAGATTTACTATTGCAATAGTTCTCTTTGCGTAAAGGTTTATGTGATAGTTACTGTAAAATTTTGTGAATTTTACCGACTTTTTGGGTTTCTAACCCAAAATATCGGTTAAATTTAACCACAGATTTTTTTGTGTGTATTCACATCTAACACAATCACGAAAATCATGATTGCACATCATGCCTGTTCACCTGCATAATCTAACAAAAATAGTCGATTTTTTGTCATCGATTTATGCTGGTGAACGAGCTCTATGTTTATATGTGTTAGCTCCAGCCACGATTATAGGTATATAGGGTACATTGTAACCAAAACAAAGCTGAAATTCGCAGAGTTCTACGCGGACAAGGTCGCAGCTATTCATAATTTCTTATATTTTTCTTTTTGCAGGCTGTGAAACAATTCATTGATCTCTGCAACAATCTTGGAACAAACTCCAACACAGTATCCAGGACAGGAATAGTAGCAGTCACACCATCCCCACCCAATTTATCCGCCTCTACAGCAACTTCAACTGATACAACACAAACATTAATTGACCCAACGCCCGCGCATATTCGGCGACACATCTCACGCACTACAGCCGTAAAGTTTTTATATGCCCGTAAATTTGATATACATCGGGCTGTCTCACTTTATGAGCAACATGAGCAAATACGCCAAAAGGAATATCTGTATAAGATTGAACCGGATGTGGAGCCCTTGCGCTCTGAACTACAAACAGGCAAATTCACCATACTGGTTAGAAACATAGAAGTATCTAGTTGATGTTCTAGATCTAACTATACATTTTCGCGTTTTTTTTAGCCGGCTCGCACTTCCAGTGGCGCAGCAATTGCCCTGTTCACCGCAAACCGTCACAGTCCATTGAATGTTTCGCACACGACAACCTTGCAGGGTATAGTCTACCAATTGGATAGTGCACTGCAGGATGCGGAGACACAACGCGCTGGACTAGTATTCATCTACGACATGAGTGGGTCAAAATATTCAAATTTTGACTACGATCTGTCACAGAAGATTCTCACCTTGCTCAAGGTAAGTTTGTGTATGCAAGATTCTGTGGCTGACGCAAACTTTAACTGCCAAGCCAAATGACTGTTATCAGATTTTTATATGGAAGCTAAACAATATATGGGCATTTTCACAGCTACGAACGTGCCAATCGTACGAATTTTTTAGCCTTCATTATAAAGTCGGCTTTAACCGACTTCCATATACCCGTAACTCATGGAAATAAATGTTTAATAGCCTGGGACAGCCGAAAAGTATGGAACATTTTTTAACTCGGGCTATTTATTATCCTATCTTTATGAAAATTTCAGTAATTATAGATATTGCGAATATAAATGTAAGTTTTAAATTTTTTGTTTATTTATTTGTAGAATAATAGTTAACAATTTTCTGTCAACATTAAAGGGTTACATAGTATTTAACATGCTTCACCATCCAGATAGGGGAGTTTTTATACTCTGTACCGAAGGTACATAGAGTATATTAAGTTTGTGCAAAAGTATGTAACAGGGAGAAGGAAGCGTTTCCGACCCTATAAAGTATATATATTCTTGATCAGCATCAACAGCCGAGTCGATATAGCCATGTCCGTCTGTCCGTCCGTCCGTCCGTCCGTCCGTCCGTCCGTCCGTCCGTCCGTCCGTCCGTCCGTATGAACGAAGAGATCTCAGAGATGGTAAGAGATAGAGGTTTGACATGTATGGGGCATATATTTCTTATACTTGCAGGCAGATCAAGTTTATTTTCAATTTTTGCCACGCCCACTCCCGCCCCCGCAATTTGGAAAAAACGTCATATCTCCTACAGTTTTGAAGATAGATCGTTCGTACCTTCTATAGATACCTTGTAAACAAAATTATTTATCGATTTGCTAAAGGAATGATAAAGATCGGATGAACGATACTCAAGTTATGAGCAAAAAACGGCCAGTAAACACCCAGCACCACCCCACCCACCACCGCAGCATTCTATTGAACGGCAATCTTAGTGAGAGAGAGAGAGAGAGAGAGTGAAACTTAGAGATGAGCGCGTATAACTCGTGAGCAAATGCGAGCTGAGACGTCAAGGGTACAGAGTATGTTATAGTCGGGCTTGACCGACTTTCTTTCTTGTTTTATTGATATGCCTCGGCTCACATCAAGTGGATGGAGAAGACAGGTTCAAGAGCGTGGAGAGGATAAAAACAATATGATATTATTTCAATTAATATACTGAGAACATTCAGTTAACAACAAATGGTAAAAGATAATATAATTCGCACATACACCGCGAAAAGGGTCATGCAGTGCTAAATTCGTCCTACACATGCTCAGTGCAAGAGGTTGATACGACCGCGTAACTCTTGTTGGAACAGCAAATTAGAGCAGGCTGAGAAGTTAGCACGAATCAATATCGCCATTGATCAGCTTATGTACGAATATGACGCCATGACAAGTCCTCCGATTTTTCAACGTTGGCAGATTTATTAGCCGTAGCCTATCAGTATACGATGGTAGTAGGCGAGATCGAGATCGATATCTTCAAAATTGTGGGACATGGCTATATCGACTTGTCTGTTGATGCTGATCAACAATATGTATGCTTTAAATTCATTTGCAAGATTTTAGTATACCCTTTTTACTCTACGAGTAACGGGTATAAAAATAATTACTTGGTTACAACCCAAAGGGCAAAGCAGATCTTTTTTAATTATCTTGGCTTTTGTGCTTCTAATTCTCGCACTAGAGAAAATGCTATATTCATTAGAAACAGCTAGTTCCTACAAATGAGCAGCCTTCATATAGTAGACGTCTATGTGCCAAGTTTCATAAAGCTTTAAAGCCTGGCCGGCCAGACCTTAGCCGCCGCACAGTTTAAGATATTGCCAATCTAGGGGGACTTAAATCAAAAAAAAAAGCTTCAAATTTAATAATATTTATTTTAAATGTTAAAAAAATGTCCAGTTGTTATGAAAATAAACAAAAATCACAGTGAAAATATCATGAACAGTAATGAAATAGTCATTAAACAGACCACATTGCAACGCTTGCAAAATTCCATTTGACAACTCGCATCAGTCACAAAATTAAAGTGATTAAAATTTAGCAGTGAAAGTCTTTTTTCCAAGAAGAGCTATTTTTTTCTTATTCTCGCTCGAATAGATGAACTGCAAAATTTTCAATACTGGGTTTTAATACCTTTACTGGAACATTTTATATAATTTTTTTGAGTAATCACCTAAAAACTAAGAAAATTGGAAAAAAAAAATTGTTGCTTTTATAGAGTCCAACTTGTAAGTTCCATCGAGTTCGATGATGTCACCACATGGAGGACAAGAACATTTTTTTCTTTTTTTAGCTATCTTTTCCAAACTTTGCACGAAGTCTTGAAAAACATGTAGGCTATATATTTGTCGTAACCGGCCTGATCAGATGGTTGTAGCATATAGCTGCCATAGGAACGATCGGTCGAAAAAACTAGTTTTTGTGAGAAAAACTTTTGTTTTCAAAGGTAGCGTCTTCTATCTTAGTATTTATTAAGATGATATGCTCTCACATAATTCTACAAAGTTTTATCAAAATCAGCCGACTTTATGGTATACCTGCCATAAGAACGATCGGGCAGGTATACGACGATTTGGCCAAAAACCACCTCTAGTGAGAAAAACTATTTTGTTTCCAAAGGTATCGTCTTCTAGCTTAGTATTTATTAAGATGATATGCTCTCACATAATTCTACAAAGTTTTATCAAAATTAGCCGACTTTATTGTTTTTAGTGATAGCGTCACCAAACTTGGCATTTATTAATTTTAAATGCTTTCACACAATTCTACAAAAATAATCAAAACCGGGTGGCTATATCGTATAGCTCCCTTAAAAAAATCGTGCTCTGGCTAAAACTGAAAAATGCGATGTTGTATGGGAAGGGGGAGTAGTTTTTGTCCGATGTGGTTCATCTTAGAAATAAACTTACGTATGGCCAAAAAACTCTTCCATTTCAAATTTCAAGTCGATATCTCCTAAACCACGGCAGCCGTGGATTGATTTAAGTCCCCCTAGATTGGCAAAATCTTACATAGTGCGCCGGTGGCCGAAGTCACTCTTCACTGCATCGTTAAGCGGTAGGCTGCACGCTGTCAGTTTCTGAGCACTCTAATTCAGTGCCGGCCAAATGAAGAGCACAAAAAAGTGTGCTTGTGTTGGTGTGCAAGAGAGCTCTCTCCAGACTTCAGCCGTTTTACTTGCCATTCAATGTTCACCGATCAATCAATCAAACATGGTGCCAACTTTTTAGTGCCCTCAAAGAGCCAGATCAACATATAACAACAAGTAAGAGCGCTGTAGTCGAGTTTCCCGACTACAATATACCCTGTTCAATTGAGACACACATACAAACACACTCACATACACAAACGCATACGAGCGCACACACACACACACGCGGCCTACGTAGGCAGCGCTGCCTTCATGAAGTTGCCATGAAATAAACTTGATCTGGGTACGGTATACACCTATGTGCATGCAAAAATTTGTGTCTCTATCTCTTATAGTCTCTGAGATCGACGCGTTCATACAGACAGACAGACAGACGGACAGACAGACAGACGGACATGGCTATATCGACTCGGCTGTTGATGCTGATCAAGAATATATATACTTTATAGGGTCGAAGAAGCTTCCTTCTGGCTGTTACATACATTTGCACAACTTCATGATCCCCTTTTCCCATTTTTAATGGGAACAGGGTATAAAAACGAGAGCGTAAGTTAAAGTCGGCTCTATCCGACTTCTATATACCCGTTACTCATCGAGAGAAATGTTTGCTAGCCTTCCTGTGTTTCTGAGGGGGGACTGCCGAAAAGTATGCAACATTTTTTTAACTCGGGTATTTTTTATCCGATCTTTATAAAAATTTAATGTGTGTGAAGTGCTGCCCATTACCGTTGCGGCTGGTGCTACCCGTCATAATTGTTTGTTACATTTTAGCTCGACAATCGTTCTTCCGATCTTTATCATTCCTTTGGCAAATCGATAAATAATACTGATTTAGAAACATGCGTAGAAGGTACGAGCCAGCTATCTACAAAACTGTGGAGGATATGTCGTTTTTTCTAAATTGCGGTGGCGGGAGGGGGCGTGGTAAAAATTTAAAATAAATTTTCTCTGCCTGCAAGTATAAGAAGCTTATGTTACATACACGTCAAACGTCTATTTCTTACCATATCTGAGATCTGTGCGTTCATACAGACGGACGGACGGACATGCAATATAGACTCGGCTGTTGATGCTGATCAAGAATATATATACATTATAGGGTCGGTTCCTGATGAACTGATTCCTTCTCCATGCTACATACATACTTTTGCACAAACTTAATATACTTTGTATACCTTTGGTACAGAGTATAAAAAGGTTAAAAGAAGCTATAAAAGACAACCTTGAAGCTAGACAAGCGGCACTTGACGCACGATATTAGCTGTAGACGTTTTAAGCAAGATGCTTGAGTCGCGACCACCAAAGACCACTCAAACAAGTAAGAGTGCTGGAGTCGAGTGCCAAGACTCCAAAATTCTCTGTACCCTTGATTAATTTGCCGAATGTATACATGCACACACACATAACACACACGCACACACACACACGCACGCCCTAGCAGTATACTGCCTATAGGCGCAGCGAGGCTGCCGCTGTCGGTGATATAGTACTTCCCTGCTTCACCAAGCAAAATTGTTTCGTGCATATCTTCGGTTTTTGTGAGTGTGTGTGCAATGCACTGTGCATGTACACATTCGGCTAGCAAATGAATCAAGGGTACAAGGAATTTTGGAGTCGGAGCACTTGACTCCAGCGGTCTTAATTGTTACTCTACGGGTTTTATATAGATTTGACAATTATTCTGATTCCGTATTTAGTATGCTCCCTTCCGCTCCATGTAAACCCGACGCAATCAATTAAACATTTAAATTCTGCCAAACAATAGTTAACGTAGTAAAAGACTTAAAAATGCTTTCGATTGCATTTCACGGATATAGTTGAGCATAATCACTCAAGCGTCCCATTCTGAAACCAAAGATAAGCATGCCCACGCACACAGCACGTGCGGGGGCAGTTGTCCCACGCAAAAAAAAGAAACAACAAGAATCCTGGAAAAAAATGAAAAAAAAAATCCTCGTGCGTAGTTTGAGTTTAGGGTAGGCGGATGTGGGAAGGATAAAAGTCTATCCACTTTTATCCTTCCCACAACAGCAGGTAGTAAAGCGCTTATTATTGTTAACATTTAATTGTTATTTGAAAATTTACATGAAAACATGTAAGAAAGTCGGTCAAGCCCGACTTTAATATACTCTGTACCTGTAGTAGCAGCTGAAAGCAACTGAAGCAGAAGCTGCTGCTGCTCTGCGGCAGCGAACTTTCTTTTGGTCATAACTTGAGTACCGTTCATCCGATCTTTATCATCCATGGCAAATCGATAATCAATTTTATTTACTAAATATCTCTAGAAGGTACGAACCATCTATTTACAAAACTGTGGGAGATGTGACAAAATTTTCAAATTGCGGGGCCGGGAAGGGGCGTGGCAAAAATTTAAAATAAACCTGATCTGACTGCAAGTATAGGAAGTATATAACCCGTACATGTCAAACCTCTATCTCTCACCATCTCTGAGATGAGCAAACTCATACAGACAGACGAAAAAAAAACAGATAGGTTCGGCCAAAGACTTTAGAACTCACAAAGATGAGTAACGGCCATGCAAAATAAAAACGCATATAATAAAAAAACAAAAATCTACAATGGAAATGATTTTGTGTGGGCGCTCTTAAATAGATATGCTCGGCAGTATGCTTGCTCTTTGGGTTTGTGTGTGTGTATATGTGTGAGAAAGAGAACGAGTGGAAGGTACTGTAAAACTTAACCAGCAAAAAATAGGGGCTTACAACAAAATAGAGGGAAATATCCAAAATTTAAAGAGCACAAGATATCAGCAAATTGATCGAGGTCTACTCAGTTCTTAGTGTTAAATATTATTTTTAAGCATTAAGTATTGCCAAATTATTTAAAAAAAAAACTACATTTAAAAGATGTCAAACCACTGCGCAGCAATCTCTCTTTCACTTCCTCTGGCTCTTAAAGGGTGTCATGACATGTACTGCGTATGCGCAACTTCTTTCTCATATTACGCATACGCGGCGTTTCATCCATCTAAAAACTTAAAAGAGAAATTAAATTTGTAAGTGTAAGCAACCTGCAGCAGCAGAAGATCAAAGAAGCAGCTGATTCACACGCACTTTCCCTTTCGCTTGCTTTTAGCTTGCGCTCTTCGCCAGCAGCTCTACAGCTCGTCTCTCTTTCGTATGCTCCCCCTCAATTTTCACTACGCGAGTCGCTTCTAGCTTTATTTCGCTTGATTAACTAATTCAGTTGACGTGTTCTATTTGAACGTAATAGACTGATTATAAAATAAAAATCTTAAATTAAAAGTGAGCTTAAACATAAAGTATACGCCGTTGGATTTGTTTTTGTTTTATTTTCGTGTTATTTTTACAACGTGCTTTTTGCTATTGTTTTTTTTTTTTTGTTATTGGTGCTGTCTGACATTGACGCAAATGCTTAGACCTATTTAAGTAAGTGTGTATGCATGAGCGTGTGTGTGTGTGTTGTGAGTTTGTTGTTGGTGAACTGATAATGCAAATTTAATATGAAAACAAAAAAATTATTCGCCTTTTGTTATTTAATGAATCTTTTTTTGGAATATTGTTTAAATTTCTGCACTACATAAAAAAAATTGGAGTTTTCGAAATAATCAAAACAGTTTATCAGTCTCATAATCGATAATCCTCGATGCAATGCTGCTAAATTAAAATTTTGTCCAGATGTCTGTAACCCGAACACTTAACTACTTACTTAGTGGATTCATGATGAATCTGACCAATTTCTTTTGTTTGTTGGCAAGTAAATAATGCAATGGTCAAATCACGCACCACAAAAAGACAGCTGCACAGAGGGAAACCCCTAAAAGTGCTTGAAATAAGCACAGTTCAACTCAACCACCGTACAGAAAAATATACATATGTAGCATCTTAGACGTCTGCCAATAAGGCGTCGTTGCGATGGTGAAGTGCGATAAGACGCCATTCCATTCCATTCGTGTTCAGTGCAAAAGGTCCTGAGATCGATATTCAGACTAAGCAAAGCTAACAGTTAAAATTTTTATAATATGTTTATTTGAACCAAAACAAAACACCAAAACATCACGATGTACGATCAAATCGACTTGAGTATTTGCGTACTCAAAAAAATCTGCTTGATGTGAGAACATTCAACTCCAAATCAGAATTCCCACTCTTACAACGTTTTAGACACTGCTCATCTTAAGTCCAATGCTTTCGGATTTTTTGCTCTGTGTGCTATCATGCAAATCGCCAAAAACTACCCTGCGCTCTTCCTTGCTCTGTTGCTCTCTTTCTCTCGGAAAATGGCACCCTTTGCCACGCTCTCCGCAATTCCGTTTATTTTTGTAGTCAGGGTTGTGAGAGAAAGCACCACCAAAAGAAAGCGAAAGCGCGTGCGCTGAGAATACAGCGGACTGTCGCAAAAAAAAAAAAAATGAAAAAAAAAATCCCTTGTCAGACGTAGTTCAGCTTTGCCCGAAACGCGCAACAAACAAAAATACATTTACCAAACGACAACACTTATCAAAATAAAGTTGGAAACAATTTATACATTTTGCACCTAAAACGTGACAAATAAAAGTACTTAAACTCTTTTCTTCCCTTCAAGATGAAAAGTGGAAACTTGCCAACCAAATGAAAATTGTGTACTATGTGTGCGAGTTTGTTGGTGTGTGCGTGTGTGTATCTGCATAAGCTTTTAGTTTGTTGAATGCTTAACAAATTTAAACAGAAAAAAAATATAAAAAGTGGCATCCCCGGTCGCCCCGGCCGAACTGATTGAATGAACGTGTCTATTTGTTTTGTTTTTGTGTTCTGTGCAATTGTGTAATGTTGTGACAAATCACTGAAAATCAACTAAAGTTATGTAAAAAGTAAACTCGAACCAAAATCAACAATTGAAATTGCCTCGCATTTAGCATTTAATTGTGCGAACATTTTCAACAATAATTAACCAAAATTACAATAAAAATTTAAATACTTAAGGCGAGAGACCAAACAACAACGCCAACGCAAACGCTTGAATTCAGGTACACAACGTGTATATATAGTTTTCTATATGTACATATATATAAACTCGTACATTTAGTTATTAAATTGAATATTTGCAGAAACAACAAATACACTTCAAAATTTGTAAAGATGTCACAGTGCACAGTCCGGCGAATTTGGTGTCTTAAATCGAGCGAGAGTAATTTATTAATCTAAACTACTTTCATGTATTAAGATATTTCACTAAGGTCATTTTCGAAACCCCATTTTACCGAGCATTATTGGCTTATAAATGGAGCCGTAGGCCCCTTTGCTTTCGGAACATGTTATTAAAAGTTTGAAACTTTTACACAGCCGTCACCTACACTGCTACTGGCATCATAGGCAGCCGTGAAAAAGCTTTTCTAACTTTACTGTTCGGATTTGGCGTCAAACCGTTTTATTCTCTTGTGCGTTAATTACCAAACGATCAGATAAACGATAGTTAAGTTATAGTCAAAACAAATAATTATGCTGGGCAGCAACGGCCAGAACGGCCGGACCAGCACTCCACATTTAAAAGCTATCACTTAAATACAAACTTTGTACAGAGTATATTACAGTCGGGCTTGACCGACTTTCTTACTTCTTTAAAACTACATTTGAATCTATTCTTCATGTATATAATCATATGTATGTTTCGAAGATGGATCAGGTTGCTTATTTATTTTCGGACTCGACTTAGTACGGTGTTAAAATATTTCAGATAAATATTTTCAGATGTCAAGTTATCAGAAAATGTAGATTGACACCTACACGAGTCTAGTACTTGTCAAAGCTTTTAAATTGAGAGCAGCAAACGGTGAAAAGATAAAGACTAAATAGCAACGGAGGGCCGATACACAGGACTGAATAATCTTTGCTTTTACGGGTTTTACTTGGCGGCCGTAGCTTCCAGGCAACCAATGCTGACTTTGAGAAACTATTAATGTGATTGCCGAACGCTGTTCGTTCTATTTAAAGGCCTATTTCAAGAACAAATAAAAATTTATGTCACGAAATTGCCAGTTATTTATGTTAAGTGGATTGTAAGCTATAGCGAGACCACAATGTTTTAAAAATCCCTAAAAAATACCCAAAACGGCAGCCAAATGGTAGGTACACTGATTTGGCGGCCGTTTTAATTCAAAATGTTTAATCAAATTAAAGTTCAAACAATTTCAAAATCACATCACAGCTTTTAAAGTCACATGATGTACTACCACAAGTGTGCGCGACTTCGTGATCCTTGGTAGAGAAAGTCTTGGGGTACTTAAAATTAAAGAAATATGAAAAACTAATAAAAACGAGTGCTATTTTATGTGCTGATATATTTATTATTTTTTGTACTTTTTTGTTGTATTTGATGCTGTCCAGAAAAATGTGCTGCAAGTTATTTATTTTCAATTTAGTTCAGTACATCGGCTGTGCTTGCCATCCACACAAGCTATCGATGTCGCAACGCTATGATTATTTAGTTTCTCTTCTGGAAATCAAGAAAATGAATAAATGGATCATTAGCTGTTCAAATCTGTTTTTATACTCTGTACCAAAGATCCACAGAGTATATTAAGTTTTTGCAAAAGTATGTAACAGGGAGAAGGGATCATTTCCGACCCAATAAAGTATATATATTCTTGATCAGCATTAACAGTCGAGTTGATATAGCCATGTCCGTCTGTGTCTACGAACGCACAGATCTCAGAGATGGTAAGAGATAGAGGTTTGACATGTATGGGACATATATTTCTTATAATTGCAGGCAGATCAAGTTTATTTTTAATTGTTGCTGCTCCCCCTCCCGCCCACGCAATTTGGAAAAAACGTGTATCTTCCACAGTTTCGTAGATAGATGTTTCTTACCTTCTAGATTCTAGAGATATCTAGTAATCAATATTATCTATCGATTTGCCGAAGGAATGATAAAGATCGGAAGAACGATACTCAAGCTATGAACAAAAAATGGCCAGTTCAAACCACCACCCCCCCACCCATAACCAGAGGCAATCTTAATGAGAGAGATAGAGAGAAACTTAGAGATGAGTGTATAACAGCGCATAACGCGCATAAAGCGTATAACGCGTAAAACTCGTGAGCAAATGCGAGCTGCGGCATTAAGGGTACAGAGTATGTTATAGTTGGGCTTGACCGACTTTCTTTCTTGTTTTTATATGAAGTTGAACATAAAAATTTATTTTCGTGAGTTCTTGAAGTCGGCCTTAACTGGTAGTTACCTAAAATATTATATTTCTTTGTTAGTTGTGTTGATTTATATGTAGCCATCCATGACCAGAATTGTCTTTTTTCTGACCGTCCGTATGTTCATCTGCCTATCTCAGAGACTATAAGAGATGGAGCCACAAATTGTTGCACGTATGTAGATAGGTGTGTGTGTGTGTGTCAATTATACAGGGTATTTTGGAGTCTGGGCACTCGACTACAGCGCTCTTACTTGTTTGAGTGGTCTTTGGGGTAAGTCATCACACTTAAAACAAACCTACCGTACATAGTACCGGGGCTAGAGCGAGGATTTGCCAAAAAAAAAATTTTTAAGAGAGATAAAATGATCAGCTGACAACCTTTTTTGTAGAATGGTATGTACGCAGAAAGCTTGTACTCAAGTATGCATTCTCTCCGGCAATAAGCTGTAGACGCCACTCTCTTATAAGGTAGCTGTAGACGCCACTCTCTCAAGGGTCAAGCCGAGCCTTTATCAATGTCTTCGCTTGTGTGTTTCTATTTTTTCCAAAGTGATCTACAGATGAAAACCGAATACAAACGGACACGATTGAGAAGATTTTTTAAGAAAAAAAAAATTTATTAGACGCTGCACCACCAACGGCCCCACTTTCTTGTGCTAAAATTTAAATGCGCATATGCCAAGAGAAAATGGCAGAGAACCTCGGTTTGGCCCTTTGAGCTGTTGAAATCATATAAATGGTTTATATGGGCTAACCAGCCAGCCGGATGATTTAATTTCATACCTTATTTCATATTTTTGTTTTTATTGCATTTGATTATCGACAATTGGCGTAGTGTCGACGATTTCCGGTACCGGCTGATTAGACCCTCAAATATTGAATTTTTGTTGTTGGTGAGCGACCCGCTCGTCCGTTTAGTTTTTGTTATTCATCTGTCTGGTCTGTTGTACGTGTGGCTTTTGCCTTATTCGGTTGGACGCCGACGTTAAATTCATTTCATGCCCAAAGCTGGCGACAATCTTCAAACGCACTACCAACTTTGGCCATGGCTAATTTCACAAACTCATTTTCATTATTCTTTTTATTTGTAAATTTTGTTTTTGAATAAAGCAAGCCCATTTGCGCCTATTTGCCGTCCGCCTATCGTCTTCTTTTGTTTGTCAAGGTATTTGAGCAATATTTTAAACCATAACCAAAACCATGTGGTTTCTTTTATGTCGCATATGGGCATTTACAGAGCTGCGCACGTGACATTCGTATCAGGGCTACAAACCCAACAAACAATTTTTTTGAGAAGCTCCAGTTCACTGGTTCGAACCAAAATTTACCAATTTACGAAAATTTTAAGTTCGAAGTTTTTGGGTGATGGTTTTGGCTGAAACCTCGTTTCGGCTCAAGATTTTCCAAATTTGTTGTGCGAATCATTCAATAAAATTTTAAACCTAGGATCTAAAAACGTAGACTAATATGGGTGTCGATTTTAATACTAATTCTATACCTCTCTGTAAAATGTTTCTCACTAGAATGCTTCCTTTAATGCGTTACAAACACCTGGACAATCTTAGTATGCAAGAATATAAAAAGTTTTTCTCACTAAGACTCATTTTCCGACCGATTGTTCCTATGGCAGCTACAAGAAGTAGACATCCGATCCGGGCGGTTCCGACATATTAGCAGCCTGCAGTCGACACTGGTCGAAGATGATTTTATGAACACACGGCAAAAGATTGAAAGAAGCTCAGCTTGTGGGTTTTTGGGCTGTGTAGAGGGTTTGTAGAGGATATATTAAAATTGTCGAGATGTTTGTAACGAATAGAAGGAAGCATCGCCGACCACATAAAGTATATATATTCTTGATCAGCATGACGAGCTGAGTTGAAATAGCCATGTCCGTCCGTCTGTTTCTATGCTATCTCCTCCGTCAGTTTTAAAGCTATATTAACCAAACATTGCACGAAGTCTTTTGAAATAAATACGCTGCACATTTGCCACAGGAACTATCAGTCGAAGCAAACGTCTCATGTGCCGAACAGTTTGAACGCAGCCTACGGCAGGCAGCATTTTATCGTTATTCTTCTATGAATTGGACAAGCTAATCGTATTTAAAACAACAAAAGCTGGACTACTAGACTATCATGTGACCATTTGCTTGCCAGTTTGTTATATGGCAGCTATGCTACATATTCATCAGATTTTGATAAAACTCGCCAAAATTGTGTTGAAACAGATATTAATCATAAATGAAAGCTTAAAGACGCTACCATTGAAAACAGAAAAGTTTTTCTCACTAGAATTTCTTTTTCGACCGTTTTTCGTTCCCATGTCAGCTATAAGCTATAGTTATGTATCATTTGGATCAAACTTAGCAGAATTATGTGAAAGCATAGAATATTTATAACGAGAAAGAAAAGCTAGCTTCGACTGTACCGAAGTTGTAATACACTTGAAAAACCTCGATTTAAGCGATTTTGACCAAATTTCGCAGATTAGTTTAAAGACATATTATATTAATAATGACCGAGTTTAAGAGCTCTTACCCAGAGCGTGCAGCTCGATAGCTTCAAAATTGATGGACTAGTTCGCGTAGAAACAGACAAATCGACGGACAAAGCTTAATCGACTCATCGTCATGCCGATCAACAATATATATACTTTATGTTGTCGGAGATGATTCCTTCTATGCGTTACAAACTTCTGGGCATAATTTTAATACACTTTTCAAGTGTATAAAAACAAGAAAGAAAGTCGATCAAACGCGACTATAAAATACAAAAATTGAAAATATTCTTGACCTGCCTGCAACAATACAAAAATTTTTTTCCATACATCTCAAACCTCTGTCTTTTACCATCTCTGGAATCTCTTCGGTCATACGGACTGACAGACAGACAAGGCTATATCGACTCGGCTGTTGATGCTGATCAAGAATATATATACTTTATAGGGTCGGAAATGATTACTTCTTCCTGTTACTTACTTTTGCACAAGCTTTATATACTCTGTGTGCCTTTGGTACAGTCAAAAATAATATAACAATTCGCATATTTGAACCGAACTCCAAGAGCTTCACTCATTTACTTATGTAACGTATTGTTTGAGCATGTCAATTGGGGTTTGATGTCAGGCACAGATTCTTGACGATAGGGTTTTCATCATGCAATTGAATTTTTCACTTAATAGGACACTGTTCCGGGAAACTGACCACAAAAACTGTAACTGGCAAGTCATCTTCCTTTTATTTCTAAATTTCTTCCTTAACTCTACTTTAAACTAGCTATGTGTGTGTAAACACACATATGTACGTCTATATAAATGATCTGCGTTAAGTGCTTTCCGCCGGATGACGTCTTCAAGTGGTGTCTCAGCTGCCTTGACCCTGGTCACTGCCGCTATTAATATTAAATGCTATTACAAAAGGTGGCATATTTATGACACAGGCGACATAGGCTAAATATTTAAATATGAGATCTACGTGTGGTCCGAGTTGAATATCATGTTCAAGTTTGAACACTGATCAAGAATATATATATATACATATATACTTATTTTTTATATTTTTTTTATAAAATCAATAAACAAAAATACAGGAAAGCTAACTTCGGCTCGAAGTTTGTATACCCTTGTAGCTTGTATGATTTTTATAAATTCGTAGCCTGATTCCACTGACACAAATATGTACATTCGGCCAAATGTACACACTTTTGACAAGGCCTCCTATATACATTTTCTACACCCAATTTCAATGGCAATGACAGTTGTCCTATCAAACTTGGTGGAATTATGTGAAAGCATAGAAAACTTAGAAATACGATGTTAGGGGACGTTTGCGTTGAAGACAAAAACGTTTTTCTCACTAAAAAAACATTTTTGACCGATGGCAGCTATATGCTACAGTCATCCGATCTGGCCGGTTCCGACAAATCTGCAGCGTATTTGTACCAAAAGACTTCGTGCAAAGGAGAAGGAGACAACGAAGGAGATAGCATAGAAACAGACGCACGGACAGCCGGACATGGCTATATCAACTCAGCTCGTCATGCTGGTCAAGAATATATATACTTTATGTTTTTCAACTTCATCTTGAAACCCGTTTCAAATTTGGACAAGTAATACAGCACAAAGTTGTAGCTTAGACCATAATAAACAACCCGTTAGAACGAACAAACTTCATTTAGTTACTCTTTCACATAGTTATAGGCCCACAAGCACGTACAACTGTCATAAAATCTTGAAAAAACGAACATTTTCGGTAAAAAAGTAAAAATATTCAATTTTTTTATTTACTGTTTTTAATTTATGTTTTCACACGATTTTCTTGATTTAATACAAAACAATCGAAATTTTTGACTGTGTCGGCCAATTGGTACCAAAAATTGCCATTTTGCGAGTTTTGGTTCCAATTCTACATGCTTAAGGGCCCGTAACTATACGAAGGACCAACCGAATGAAGTTGGTATGTTCCAATCGTTTGTTTATTTAAGTCCAAGCTACGTTTTCGTCCTGCATTGCTTAGTCAAATTCGTTGCAGTTTTCAAGACAAAGTTGAAAAATAGTACAAAATGAGGGGAAAACATGCTTTTAAGACATTTTTGTAATTTTGAGTATAAAGATGTGGCTTTTTTGATTTGCTACTTAAGAATGCCAAGAGCAACGACTTTCTCTAAGACGTCAAAGCGAAATTCCAAATAGTTTACGAGATATGGAGTTGCGAATCCAAATCAGAAGCTGAAAACTTTAAAGTGCAATAAAAAAAAAACGGCAGCTAGCCAGACCAAACCCACAAGGCTTTTGTACTATTATCATACCCTTTCAGAATTTTTTGGTCCCGACTCTTTCATCTTTTTAGTGTTGCACAGTGTAATTAGAAGCACAGAATGCAGGAGATTGAGAGAAACTCAGCTTGGCCCTCTGATCTGTAGAACCAAATATTTTATATCTGTATTATTAAACTAATTTCTAACGAGCCTATGACTTCCAATTGTGTTTCTTCCAGGGCGGCTATCCGGCGCGCCTGAAAAAAGTGTTAATTGTGACAGCGCCGCTGTGGTTTAAGGCACCGTTTAAAATCTTGCGCCTGTTTGTGCGCGAGAAACTTCGCGAGCGTGTGTTCACCGTATCTGTGCCACAGTTGAGTCTGCACGTCCCTCGCAAAGCGTTGCCTGTGCATCTTGGTGGCACGCTGGACATCGATCACGCTACATGGTTGCTGAACTGCCGCCAATCGATGACGAATCGTGAAGACGAACTGCTTGCCAATATTGTCGGTGCAGGTGGAAGCGGTAGTGGAACAGTTTCCACGACAAATGGTAGTAGTGGAGGACCCACAACAACGATCATCAGTGCAGTGCATCAATTAGTCGATAACAATACGACCGTGGTGACGGTCAGCAATGGATCTGCTGGCGACGGGGTCGGGTCTGAAGTGGTGGTGGCCACCAATAGCAGCACAGCAGAACCCAACGAGAACATCACAATCAACGGTCTGAGTCCAACTCATCATCATCGGGCCGACAGCAGCGAAGCAGGTGGGGCAGAGAGCCAACCGCTTAAACTTAATACGAGCAATGGAGCCAACGGATCCACAACACAGGCCACAACTGGTACTAGTAGAGCCGCAGCTGGATCTGGTGAATTTTGGTCAGAAAATCCGCCCAGCAGTGCCTCGTCGGGCTTCAGTGATGATGATAGTTTGGCCGGGCAAGAGGGCGATCCCAAACCCATTGACCTTATTGTGCAAATGGTAAAGCAACGCGGTCGGCAGGGACTGATCAAAGAGTATACAGATATCAGGAATCGAGCGCCCGATGGCACTTTTCTGCATGCGAGGTGAGGGATCCAATTGAAATCATCAATCAACTCCTACATATATTAGCGATACACACCTATAGAGAGAGTTAAGTTTCTTGCTCACACAAAGCTCTTAAAATGAAAGCAAGAAATCTTAAAATGAAATAAACAAAAAAAAAACCCAGAGCCGATAAATACAGCTTGACGGTGGGTCGATTTCGGGTAGCTGCTATGCGAATTTTGTTTCGCTATTCGTGCGATTGGCGATCGCATTTTACTACACAGCACACGAAAACAATAACACAATTGAGCGGTTCTATTTGTGGGCATTGCTGGTCTATATTAACACAGTGGCACAGTAACTGCTATCAAACGATTTATGCTTTCCTTCCATTCACTTCCGTTTTCTCTTTCTAGAATGCGCTCAAATTTGACAAAAAATCGTTATACAGATGTACTCTGCTATGATCATAGTCGAGTGGTGCTGGCACGCGAGGATGATAGCGACGATGCCGATTATATAAATGCGAATTTTGTCGATGGCTATAAACAGAAGAATGCATATATTTCTACTCAAGGTGAGAGATTCAATCGATTGACTTCGCTTGTGGGGCTTTCAAACATTCTTTGGCTTCTTTGTTCATTTTAGGTCCATTACCAAAGACATCCCAGGACTTTTGGCGCATGATCTGGGAACAACATTGCTTAGTTATAGTTATGACCACACGCGTCATGGAGCGTGGTCGAGTGAAATGCGGCCAATACTGGGAGCCGACTCAAGATAGTTCCTTAGAGTTTGGAAATTACCATGTGCGAACAATTAGCATTGAGTGCAACGAGGATTACACGGTTGCATCGCTAGAATTGAGAAACATTAAGGTAAGTGCGCAAAATCAGAGATCATTATATTCATAACGATTATAAAATCTTCAATTTGGCCAAAGACTGACGAAATTCGCAATGTCTCACATTGGCAATTTACCAGCTGGCCGGATTATGGAGTGCCCAGCTCGGCTATGGCCATGCTGAACTTTTTGCAAAAGGTGCGCGACAAGCAAGCGCAATTGGTGCGTGCTCTGGGCGATACATGGGCTGGTCATCCGCGCGGTCCTCCCATTGTAGTTCACTGTAGCGCTGGCATTGGACGAACAGGTGAGTCGAGTGAAGTTTCGGGATGGTATCGGTTTTAGTAATGCTCGAACAGAAATCAACCGATCTCAAATACCCGATCGGAACCCTAAAGTCCAATTTCGTGCGATTTGCAAACCTGTTTTAAGGGGACTGTATACCTTCAGGTGTAATTTTTTAAAGGTTTACAAAAAATTAAATTACACAAAAACTAAGTGATATGTGTGTATTGTGGTAGGCCAATTTGTTTAAATGTTGGGTTTAATGCCGTTGTTCCTCATGCCAAAAAAAAGTAATGTTTTTTTCATATTTTTCTCCTACGCGTTACGTTTATTTGTATCACATTAAAAGCAATAACATAAATCATACATTTTTATACATACATACATAATATATTTTGTCCTAGTGTTAATTTAGTTTTGTACAATTATCATTAAGTCGTCCCATTGGGCGATTCGTTGTCTGTTTGATTTGTTTATTGTTACTTCCAGCTATCGCTGCCGAGTAAATATAATGGATTTGGCCGAAGTCTTCTTTGTGGTTCAGGGCTCTCTTCTCTTTCTTGAATACGTAAGCTCTCTAACGTCAGTCTTGTTCGCTCTCTCCTCTCTATGTCTATTAATCTAACGTTGTCGAAATCAGCTGTATGATCAGCTGACCTCAAGTGTTGCGCTAATGCTGCTGTCTTCTTTTTGTTTTGATATTGTTGTGATATTAAAAAGCGGTTTTTTTATGCGTAATTTGTGTTGTTGTTTTTGTTGATGCGGTTGTTCTGTATTCCGGTTCAAAGTTTCCCAAACATTAAAAATCATAGCCCCATGGTTGCAAACATTTTTTGAGAACGGATTATCTGAAAGTATAACTGGTTGATTGGTTAAGAACTGATGTAATTCTGGTCTAAACTAGGATATTTTGGATCGTTCAATAAATAACCGAGTTATGGGGTTTCAAAGTCGAAATTTCGAAAATCTACTTTTTCCCCCCTTTATTGGTCGTAAGTCTGTTATTTATTGACCGATACCAAATATCCTAGTTCAGACCAGAATGGTATGTATTAGGAGTAATTAAAAAAAAAAGTTAGAAAATCGGTCAACAGTGAATCAAAAACAACAACAACAAAAAACAATGATAAAAATCGGTAAAATAGTTCTCGAGAAATTTGGGTCAAAGTGCGTCAAGAAATGAAAAAAAAAAACCAACAAAAATTGATTTATTTTTAAATATACGAGGGTCGATGAAAATTTGATTCACACACGAGGGGGTCGGGAAAAAAATTGTTTTTGTTCATTTTTGTAATGTCGGATTTGCTTAAAAGTTTTGCAGGATGTTTTTAAGACTATACTCAACATACTCTGCATAATCTACATACAAAAAAAATCGAAAAAAAACATTTTCTGAAGGTATACAGTACCCTTAATTTATTGAATTTTGAATTCTAGCAAATATAAAATGTTGTTACTTGGTATTTTTTTCTGAGGTTGTAATCTTGTTGTTGCAGGCACCTTCATCACACTGGACATATGCATATCGCGTCTGGAGGATGTGGGCACAGCGGATATACGCGGGACCGTGGAGAAGATTCGCTCACAGCGGGCCTACTCTATACAAATGCCGGATCAGTATGTGTTCTGTCATTTGGCGCTCATCGAGTATGCCTACTCCCGAGATATGCTGCAAACTGTTGATCTGTCTGGCTTTGATGAGCGCGAGCCGGACTCTGAATAGGCGCAGTAGCAGAGGGAACAATAACAGCAAAAATTGTATACAGATAAATCTTATTTTTTATTTTGATGATTTGTACTAGATGTTCATCCTTGAGACCAGACGGAAATGAGAAGGGAGTAGTCGTAGGAAGTAACCAATTTATGATTATTTTATTTTTTTATTATTATATCATTATTCTTATTATTACATACCATGCTATCAAAATTGAATAGCGAAAACATTTTATATATTATTTAACTTAACTTTTAAGTAAACAATTAGCTAAAGAATCGAAAAAAACAGCATTAGCAAAACAAAATCAAATAAATTAACTGCAAATAAAACAAAACAAAAAATGTTTAATTGACAATTAACAAAGTTAACTAAATTATAAGAGGGCAACGAACGCAAAAATTAAGGCAAGGTCAGGCCAGGTGGGAGGAGGAGGAAGATCAACCAGACCCAAACCGTCCGGAGCCAGGGGAATGCAAGAAGGGGAGAGCGAAAGGATTACAGAGTCACAAAACAAAACAGTTTTAAATGCATTTCTTTTTTAAAAATATATATATATAAAACTTACAAAAGTAATTAAGCAAATTGCTGCAAATTTCCTACAATCAACTGAATAAGAAAAAGTATATTTGAAATATAGGATACATATTACATTAGGCATTGTTTAAGTGTTGTTGCAAATAGAATAAAAAATAGCCCATGTAAACCAACCACCCAGACCAAACCCCAACCAGAGTCTATGTATGCTTTGACCCAGAAAGAGTCACTTCTTTTGTTTATGTTTTTTTTTTATATAGAGAATTAAAATTAAATGTACCAAGCAAATAAAACGACGTTTGTAGTGAATTTTACTAAACTTAACAAATGTTTTTGTATATGAAAAACTAAACATAAATATGCCTTTTTTTCCGAAATTTTTCATATGTCAAACAAACAAATAACAAAACATATTTTGTATTACTTTTTTAAATAAACCAAGCAAAAAACAAATGAAAAATATATTTAGTTGTTGTGTGTAGTGAAAAATCAAAAAACAAATGGCAAACTTATAAAAAATACCATTATTTTAAGTATATGGATGTCAGCAAAATGTAAGAGTATTATTATTATATATACATATTAAACAAAAGAACTATTATTATATGCATATAAAAAATACGATATTCTTGGCAACTTTCATACGTATGTGCATGTATATAAATATTACAGTATTTTTGGCGCGAATTTAACAAAAACAAAAAAATTCACTTTGTTCGCCGCACTAACACATGAAGAGCCACACACACACATACATATAAATACATATAATATATATAAGGGTGAATTGGATGGATGAAAACGGCTCACGTTAAAAAAGTTATGCGTACTTTCTGCGGACTTACGTTATTTTGATATAAGATGATCTATATATCTGCTCTAAGAGTAAATTAATCAAAAACATCACATTTCTGCATATTTTTATTTTTTATTTGCTGTCCATAGGACTAATACTCCTTCCATTCGAATTCTATTCTTAATTCTATTTATATTATGCTCGGTGCTTTATCGTGTAGTTATTTGACATTAACAACCAGAATAAATATACTAGCAAAAATCTGGTATCAATGTTGTATATGGAAACTTGCTCTTTAAAATTGTCATAATCTATCGAATCAAAATCCAATAGGTTATAACTAAAGTTTCCCAATGGTTACTGTGGCAGAATCGATTTCGATCGTTTTTAAATTCTCGTACTTTTCCGAGAGATAATCTAAAATATGAAAAAAATTCTTTATTATAATTTATAAATATTTAAAAATTCAAATTCAATTGAATTGGTGCTTTAATTACGAAACAGCATTTAAAGAAAATTCCAAAGGCAACTACACAAATTAAGATGTAAAAAGTCTGAAATGTCTGAAAATGAACCTTTTCATTCATCTAATTTTTTACCGGTACTTTCATATACAAACACAGACACACCCATAAAAGCACACATATTAGTATATCATTAGAATTGTAAATGCTGTGATCAACAAATATAATGAAAAGAATAACCAAATTTAAGCTACTCCTGCTATCCCCTAGCAAATCTACCAAAAGTCATCTACAAAAATGCACAATTTTCAATTCTTTAAAGGCCTTTCGACTAGTAAAAAGAACCTAAACCAGAACAAAATATTTCAAATTTGACAAAATGCTCTATTTTTATAAAACACGACGTTACACACACACACACACACGCAAGCCCGAATAAACCAAAAGAAAAACATGAAATATTTTTGGTAGTCTCCTCCTAAAAACTTGGGGAGTTGGAAATGAATTTATTTAAACCATATCTACAAAGATATACCAAATTTTTTTCAAGTGTTAAATTAGCTAGAGTAACAGAGACATACAACAGTTTCAACTTATTGGGGAACTACACGACTAAGAAAACTTTGTCAATGAACAACTTATTGAAATAATTCTCGATTTACAAGCAGCAAACTTCAAAGGCATATTTCAGCTTTTTAAAAGCTATCCCCAGAAAGTTGGATGCAGCCCACCATGTAGCCCCATTTCTCTCTACTCTGCAGCTTTGCTCCCGAACATACATTCATACATACTTGCAAGTATATATATATATATATATATATATACATATATATATCTATGTTAGTAAACTTCTGCTAATCCAAGCCCAAAAAAAAAGAAAGGAATCTGTACATAAAGGTCAAACGCAAAATTTAACAGTCCAAGTTACAGCCTAATGAAAAGCATAAAACAATACAAGGAAATCTAAATTTAGAACAAATGATCACATAATATAATTAAGACCATATTGTTATCATTTCATTAACAGAACAAAAAAAATTTAAATCTATGTAAAGCGAATTGCATTTGCAAAACAAAAACAAATTGTGTATAAATATATAGAAAAACAAAACATGTATTTTTATTTCCTTTGAGCAGGAATGTGGAAAATATTTACCTTAAGAGGTGGAAGCAGCTCAACGGCATGAGTGTAATTGTGATTCATATAGACGCAGATGAAATGGTTCACACGTTTCACAACATCAATGTATAGTACATTTAGCTCGAACAAAATAATTAATTATGACATGGTGACAGAAAATGCTCCACAGGACAGGAACTCTGCTGAGCTGCTGCTGCTTTGACGACATAAATGCAGCAATTACCATTGAATAATCGGACTATATGTCATATTTAAGTGGCCATTATGTAAGTAGCTTTATTTAACTTGAAACAGCTAAATCTTCGAATCGCTTTCGACCCAAAAAATACCCAAATCGTATGGGAATTGGGTCGATTTTAGGTTAGAAGCGATTAGTAGATCACATGGAATATATTTAATTTAACAGGTGAAAACTTACCAATTGAGCAGTCCAAATTATTAGGCTCACTTTGAATAATTAAGCGACATTTACCAAAAAACAAATTGTTTATCAACATCGGCATCTACAGAATAGATTAGTTTGTCGTTGAGTGCATACGAGTATGCACAACTAGCAATTTCGGATCCTGACGCACAATAACAAACTATTTGGCGATTGGGGAGAGGCGGGCATAAATTAAAAGTAAGAGTGTTTGTTTTATTTGTTGCTTTTGAAGTAAAAGGCTCACATTTATTAAATTTGTTTATAAATACATTTACGCACATATTAATTCATGATTTTTCAATTTTATCCAAAGGTAGTCAAAAAAGCGCTTCGGTCTCTCTCTCTCTTTCCCTGTCTTTCTCTCTCTCTTTAACTCGCATGCGGTCTCATTCTCGATTTTCAGTCGATGCCAAACACATAAGTTCATTTAAATTTGTCGCGATTTTTGGGATGAAAATAGAGTCTAGAGGAAATTTACTTTGTGGGCCAAAGCAGCGCTCTGGTCCAAATTTTTTATTCATGCGACAAAATTTTTTTTATATTCTTTTTATTTGTTAATGGTATATATAATATACTCTCTATATAGATCAATATTCCCAGATGTGTGCCATGGTTTAAGCTGGCTATGCTTTCTCCGGAAGAACACACTTGGGAATACAAATTTAGTTAAAGTTTATAATTTACGGACCTTTTCTTAACTATCAACTAACATTTATAATAATAATAGAAACTCACTGATGATCCAGCCATGCGGAATACACAGCTAAATAACGCACACATCTAAAGAAGTTATACATTAAAGCTAACATTTTTGTTGTTAATCAAGAAATTACAAGCTATTAAGTATTGGCGTAGAATGTTGTATTTATGGAAAGCTAATAAGCATATTTTTTGTTTTTAATTTTTGATTATATTGAAAATTTGTCTAGACAATTGGAATCAGATCGAAACAGTCAAACTAAAGGTTAGCTTAGGTCAAGTATTAGTACTTGAAAGACTTAAATTCTAAGAGGGATTTGTGTTGTTGTTCAGTTTCATCAATGGGTTCTCAATCTTAGGACTAATGACTGGCGCTGGAAAAGTGTTTTTTTAAGCTATTTGTAATAATAACGGCAAACTTAGGCGGCAAATAAACAGTATGCAGTGTATAATCTTTAAAACTATATGAAAATCGATGCCACAAAGTACGTAAATAGCGTGTGTCTTTTGCTAAGCTTTTTATAAATTCAACAAATCAGTTTGCGCATTTCCATTCACAGGGAGATGATGTACAAGACCGTAAATTTTTTACAATATTTTGCCAAAAAATTGGACAAATATTTTGCCATAATAAATTTAACAGTTTAGGGACAGTTCTAACAAAAAGTTTCTGTTTAAGCTGGTGACCCTGGATTTAGATTTACAACTGTTTTTCTGTAGCAGGCTCAGGGTCATGGTCTCGTACTAGCTTTGCTGGCCAGCGATTCACTCAAACATCCGAGCAAATGTGATTGCCACAATCAAATAGGTCTAACATGTCATACTATCTATAAATAACTAGGCAATATAAAGCGCAACACAAGAATCTATGGGGGAAATATCACGTTTTCGTTTCTTCATCCTCTCTACTCAATGCCAAACGTATTGGTCTCCTCCACGGCCAACAACAGCTTCTCGTACAGCAATTCGGGTGTGGGGTAGGGAGGCAAATCCAGACGATTAAAACAGGTATGCGCCCGGGGCAGCGCATTCGGTTTGCCCCATTTCTCGATACAAAAGCGGCGCGGTCCCGTCGAGCCTCGCAAAGCAGAGAATCCCTCATAGGGTATGCTGGAGGTGCCGGTAACAAACTGCAGCAAACGTAAGCGCTGTTCATTGCTAAAACGTTCAATGACCTGCCAGAACCAGACAATCACCTGATGGTTGTCGTGATAACCGGATCGGTACTCGGTATTCAGACGCCAATCGTTTGTATCAATTTCTGCGGTCCCCGCAATGACCAGCTCCAATTCGCGTGCATCAAACACTGAGACCAGACGCGAGTCGACCACCTCATAAAATCCTCTAACCAGGCTTTCGGTTTGCTCTTGTACTCCACGCTCCAAGCGCCATTTGATCATACGCTCCAAATACTCTTTTTTGTTCTTCTCGTTGACAATGAGATTCTTTCCGCCTGGCTTAAGTTCCCTCTCCACCACCCGTCCCAAAAGCTCTTCCGTCACGCAGAACGTCAGTCCTAGATCGATACCCGTGCCTATATCATTGTCCCGAATCCATTGTAGCGACTGATGGAACTCATTGTCAAGCGATTCCAGATCACTCAAGGCCACTGGCAGTCGTAGAAGGGCTTTGTAAAATGGTCGCGTGAAAAAGGCATCTAAAAGGTACTGATGAACCAGGGCCAGGCCCAGTACACGTCCACTGAACCGAAACCAATCATGACAATTGTCAACAAACGCCGACAAAGGTGAGACCTGAACCGTATAAGTATCATTGGCCGAGTACTCGAACAGGCCGTAGTAAGGATTAAAGAGTTCCCGCGACAGCAAAAAGAAAAACTCCCGCGATGGTCCACCATAGTCCAGACCCTCTTCCGTATCCCAAAGCACAGCCAGGCGTCCTCGCTGCAAATCCTTTTTATTTGCGGACATTATACGACGAAAGGCATCCTCCAGCAAATGACTGCGACGTATATGCAATCTATAAAAAGAAAACGAGAAGATTGTTAACCTAAACTACCTCGGGCGGATAGTGTACTTACTTCAGCTTGTGTGGGCCCTGGCCATAGCCTTTTGACTCAAGTTTGCGATAAAAACTGCGCAACTTGGCTTCAAAATCACGTCGAAATGGCGGCGGTGCTCGTTGGGGTATCCTGGAGCTGAGCACTGGAGAACCTTGCGGACTGCGCTCTTCAATAGGAACATAGCTCATGATCTCCTGCTCGAATAGGCTGTGCGTGGGGGAAAAAAAAGCGCATTAAAATCACCGCAGCTGATATCAGACCACTATACTAACACGACCCCAATTAGAGGCCGGCCTCCACCACATGATTAAGAAGCTTGTGCATGTCAATTGATTGTCTGCGTCACTAAGCTGACAATTTATCAATATGTACTAACAAAATAAAAGCTACTACCAGTTAGTCAGTGAGCTACTGACATTATGTAGACGCTGGATTGTTTGCATTCGAATTAAATCAACTTACAGTCATCTCTAATTGTTCGAGTAACTAAAAATTTCGCTCAGTGCACATTAGTCAAAGACGTTTGACGTGCCGACATTTTGGCATCTTTTTAGCATGATTCTATCAGATACCGTCCATCTTACCTTTTTTTGCAAAACAAATTTTAAAATGCATTTACCCTCTATAGAAAGCTAAGAGTGAAGACATGCCGTCTTCTGAATGAAAAGCTGTAAATACATTATATTATTGTAATCTGTACCAAAGGCACACAGAGTATATTAAGTTTGTGCAAAAGTATGTAACAGGGAGAAGGAATCATTTCCGACCCTATAAAGCATATATATTCTTGATCAGCATCAGCAGTTGAATCGATATAGCCTTGTCCGTCTGTCAGTCCGTATGAACGAAGAGATCCCAGAGATGGTAAGATATAGAGGTTTGACATGTATGGGACATATACTTCTTATACTTGCAGGCAGATCAAGTTTATTTTCAATTTTTGAAATGCCGCCCCCGAAATTTGGAAAAAACGTTATATCTCCCACAGTTTTGTAGATAGATGGCTTGTACCTTCTAGAGATAGTTAGAAATTAGCAATATTTATCAATTTTCGGAAGGAATGATAAAGATCGGATAAACGATACTCAAGTTATGACCAAAAGTCAGTTCCAATCAAATGTCAGTTTTGAACTGGTTACAGTAGTGTCGCCATCTATGTGTCAGTTTTGAAATGATCACAGCAGTGGCGCCATCAATTAGTCTAGTTATGACCAAAAGAATGCAGCAGCGCAGCAGCAGCGCTGCTACTGCAGGTAAAGAGTATATTAGTCGGGCTTGACCGATTTTCATATACTAAGATCCCACAGGCAACAAATTTTCCCAAATGTTGACGGAAATTTGGCTAGCCATGATTGCAGATTTTGTAGGACTTAAAAATAAAACTTTGGTTCCATATGTAAAGAATTGGATTATATGTGGCCGAAAAGTACCCAAATTTGTCCTATTTAGCCAAATTTTCATCAAAATTTGCGTAAATTATTGGTCTGTGGGACCTTAGCTTTACTTGTTATACACTTGAAAAGTGTATTATAATTTTTCCCAGGAGTTTGCAACGCAAAGAAGGAATCATCTCCGACTACATAAAGTATATATATATTCTTGATCAGCATGACGAGCTGAGTCGATTGAGCTTTGTCTGTCCGTCTGTCTGTTTCTACGCGAACTAGTCCCTCAGTTTTGAAGCTATCAAGCTGAAATTTTGCACAGAGTCTTCTTTTGGCTGCACGCTGCTAATATGTCGAAACCGCCTGGATCGGATGACTACTTTTTGTAGCTGCCATAGAAACGATCGTTCGAAAAATAGTTTTTTGCTTTCAATGTTAGCGTTCTTAAGCTCGGTCATTATTAAAATTAAATTTTTTCAAACTGATCTGCGAAGTTAGGTCGAAATCGCTCACCTTTGGAGCGAGAAACCGATACAAAAATTTTTTTTTAATACCGAAAACCGTTTACCGTTATTAATGGAACCGATAGCACCGGAACGAAACCGAAACGTTGGTACCGGTACTGTTTCGGTTTTTATACTCTGTACCAAAGGTACACAGAGTATATTAAGTGTGTGCAAAAGTTTGTATCAGGGAGAAGGAATCATTTCCGACCCTATAAAGTACATATATTCTTGATCAGCATCAACAGCCGAGTCGGTATAGCCATGTCCGTCCGTCCTTCCGTATGAACAAAAAGATCTCAGAGATGGTAAGAGATAGACGTTTGAAAAATTCGTCCTCTCTAGCAAAATCGCACTTAAATGTGTTTGAAACCATGAAAACATTCTTAACTGGTGGTCAGAATCCTCCACAAAGTAAAGTAGCATTCTCTTTATTAGTTATATAAGACGTGAACGTATAAAACTCGAAGGTAAATTCAAAAACTTATAATATTATATGTAATATAATATATATGAGTATATAATCTAATCATAAGTTCTTACATGTCAACTACGTAAAACAATACGAAATATGAAATAGTCTATATAGGTAATTTTACTTTAAATGTAAGTTGATTTGGATTCGTTTTATTACACTGGAATAAAATGATTTGAAATTATCTCAAAATTTAATTTTTCCAATATTAAAAAAAAATGTACTTTTACCGGTACGTACCGGTGTACCGAAATAAAAATCCAGGTACCGTATCGAAACCGAAATTAATTGAAAACCGAAATAGAACCTTTAACCGATACATTCATTTCGGTACGTACCGGAACCGAAATTCGTTTCGAGATTAAGCCCTGGTTAAAAATAATAATTTTTTATGAAAATATTTTTTTGGTCTCGATTAACCATTCTGTGGAAATGCCCTTATAATATGCGCTCAGTGTGAATAGTATATTAGGATCTATGTCTTTGAGATATTGGGCCCATTCAGCAGATAAATTTGTGATTTATGATTGCCGATTTTACCTGATGAACACAGGGATTGGCGATTGCGATTGGGAAATTTTACATTCATGCTTGCTAAAAAGGAATCGACAATCGCAAATTGTAAATCAGTAATCACTAATCGGATTTATCTGCTGAATGTGCCCATTGTGACTAAAAACAGTTAAATGTTTAAATATTTCAAACAGTCGGTAACACTGAGAATTTTAATATGAATACTTGCGGCAGAGGTTTGTTGACACAGCAATCGGTAATCGCTTGCGGCAATCATAATAATTGTTGTATTCCTTTTCTGCGATCGTGATTGGAAAAATCGGCAGGTAGAGACGGGAATTATACATATACTTGTACATATGTAAGTCATATGAGTCTCTCAGAAATTGTACATTTAGCTACAATGCATTTCAAATTCAAATAAGCGGAAGAATTTTCTAATTAACCTTGTTGGGTTGTGGTCAGAACACGGCAGTACAACAACAAAAGACTTTTTCTCTTAGCCTGGATTAGAATAAATAGCTAATCTATAATTTTAATTTGTTTTTTGTTGTGCGTTTACTTTGGCTAACCTTCAACTTGAAATTGAAAATTGGCCAATTAATGACGCAAATTATGGGCGGGGTGAATGGGGTGGGGGCCGCAACTATGGAGTGACAACAGTTTTGCATGCAATTAACGCCTAATTTTTATTAATTTTTTATTTTTGGCTGCGGAAATGACTAATTTTTGAATTGGTGACTATATCAATTTTTTTTTCGCAATTTCGTATGAAATGGAAACAGATCAATTAATGGCACCGTGTCAAGATACTTTCAAATTGGACGAAATTAGATTGGCAGGAAATTACAATTAACTTAAGTTAATAAGTACATGCTGATGGTGGTGTCATCAATATCATCACAAACCATCAGCCCAACATTGAACAAAGCAAATGCGTTGTGTTGATTCTCATTGTTTTGTTAATATAATTTCCATTTGGGTGCATTGAGCGATAGGCCGGACAACTCTTTGCATAAAAAATAGGGCGTGGTCCTGTATATTATACATATATGTTTGCAAGTGGGGCAATGGGCCATTGGACTGACTGCATATCAATAATGAGGAAGTTCAAGTGGGGTATACTAACTTCGTGCAACTTCGCGAATTGATTTTGTCCGTCTGTATTAATATGTATATCTGAGGACTAGAAGAGCCAGAGCAACCAAATTTTGATGGTAGACTTGTGTAGTCTGCACACAGTTCAAGTTTATTTTAAATTTTCGCCACGACCCCTCCCACCACTGCAATAAGAAACTACAACTAACTCCTACGCTTTTGAAGATATCGAGCTCATAATTTCAATAAAGCGAGTAAGCTCATTATCTATAATCTGCTAAATTTTCAGAAAGATCGGATAGTATACATCGAAAATATCCCAATATCAACTTCTGATATATATTTGCGGTCAGAATGCGCTGTCTGCTAACATAGTGTTAATATGTTAACAATAACAAACAATGCTAAGTTAAATAATTTAAGGGAAGTCTTTTAGACATTTCTTTCACTGAGTAACGGGTATCTCGAAGTCGGCCAGGGCCGACTTCAACTTACGCCAAGTTCCTTTAAAATATTGCTTATCACCCACATCATCATCCTCGTCATCTCCAATTTCATTTCACATTCAGCGGACACATGATAATGCACTAACATAACAAATTTTCGAAAATATTATGTTAAATATTTTACCCCATTTGTCGTGAACATTTGAATATGAGTAAAGTGGGGTCGCTTATTTTTATGCTGGCTAACTGACTCACTCACTACACCACTTACTTGTTCCACATGTTGTAGCTGTAGACAAACTTTGAAAATAGACCCATTTCAAGGGTTTGGTCTTTTTAGGGTTGTAAAGAGTCTGGTCTAAATGGATATCCAATTAGCGTACCAGTAAATCGAGACTAAAAACAAACAAAAAATAAGTATTTTTTTCAATTTCTTTAATAGCGATGTCAAACTTCCAGCAAAGTCGGAGGTGGGCTACTGACTGCGAGCTTTTGTTAATGTTACTGTTAATGCAGTTGCAAGCAAGTGTGAAAAAGAGAGGAGCAGAGAGGACGATAATGCTGATAAGGCTTCTGATGATAAAGAAGCCTTAACCCCATTTGGAAATTGAGAAATTATTTTGATAAAAGCTAATTTGGTTTCGAAATTGTTGAGGAAAACTAATATAATATATGCAAAACTCTTAAGAATACCAACTACTTGTGCAAATAGTTTTATCATAGAACTATGAAAAGATCGCTTAGCATAGCAATTTTTAAATTTCTGTCGCAAGTTTTACCTAGTCCCTAAAACATTTACAACAGTTCATACATTGATTTTTTGTTAGAAATATGTAAGCAATTTTTTATGTTTTTTATAAACATTCAAATTCTAAACTAATTTATTATTTCTTACAAACCGATATGTAATATGGTCGAACCACTTGACTCTCAACAGACAAGTAATATTTCCCACAAACTATCACATAAACAAATTATGAGTGTCTACAATTTGTACAATTTGTTGGTTTGGCATTCCTGCAACCCTAAACCTCTCTAAGAGTCTTTATTCGTAGTCATATTCTGGGTGGCGGCGCATATTAGAGCTAAACGTGGGAAAGCCAGCTATTATGCATTCTGCATATGATGAAGAAAAAAGTGCAATGCAGGCGGGAATGCAGCAAACAAAGGAATTCGGATGCATCCAAAGACAGGATGTACAAGATTGGCATGGGTAGACGCGTAAGAATGTATGTGCTTGGAAGCTTATGTTAGACTAGAACTCTGAAGAAATAAGAAAAGAATTTAACTGAGGTAATAGTTTTCCATATAAAAATACCATAGAAGCAAAATATTTAAAACAGAAATGATCAGTTCTGCGGTAGCAAAAATTGCCTAATTTTAAATCCATATTTAAACTCAATTCATTCTGATTCAAGGAGTTTAAACATAAGAAAAAGAATGCAAACGGTTTGGGGGAATCGGTTCAATGGTTCACAGAGAATTTTTAGTAAATGTTTACTTTAAGGTAATTAACCCCTAAAATTCTGGAATTATTTTTGCTCGATATTTTTGCTCAAATTCAAACAAACGTACGCCTTCCATATAAATAAAGAATATTTTGAATATAGTTATTTGCTAAAACAAACTGAATTAGAAAAGCATTTGTGATCGAGCAATATTATATTTGAATGGCAAAAATGCAAACTTTGAAGTTTAATTAAAAAAGAACTATGGTCGACCGTTCATCGAGGAAAAAGAATTCCAGTGTTTACCTTAAAGTAAACATTTACAGAATTTTTTTAAGCAAAGCTTTAAAGCGAGGCTGAACAATCCCTACCGCGAAACACCCGCACATGAGCACAGCTTCGCTCGGGGAGTCCTGCTCCCTTTACAGAAACAATTATGCAATAGCTAATGAGTGCCCTTAATGCGGTAGCTCCTCTTACGACACCACTCACCTCTTCAAATGCGCAGAAGACCCCACACACTTTACACCAGTCCACCTCTGGACACATCCACCCCAGTCAGCCTCATTCCTGGGACTGGACGTTGGAGCCTCGATAACTCACAACTGTATCATCCCGCCCTTCCCCCTTCTCTTTTAATCTTAATTTTCACCATCTTTTCTCTCTTCTCTTCACATCCACCCCAGTCAGCCTCATTCCTGGGACTTGACCTTAAAGACTCGATACCCCACGACTCTATTATCTCCCCAACTGTGCAACTGTTTAGACGGCACTTAATTACTGTGACCAAACAATAGGAATGAGTAAGGCCTCTCCTCCGCACACCACACTTACACGGCCCAAACGATGTATGCAGCCTTGGACAGAAAGCCCATTTTGTTGCGCTCCCAAAGCTTTCAGCACCAAATAGTTAACCATAATAGTTTTCTCGATTATTTTCGACTTGGTGTTTTCGGCACTCACAAAAAAAAACAAAAATTCTGCGACTCGCACGCTCGCGGGCACTTGAGTTGCTTCTGTTGGATAGGAGAAGCTACACCGCTAATCGAACGTAGAACGGAACCGGCGTTGTTTTTGGAGTCATAGATAAAGAAGCGCGCAACTGTCTGGCTGGTAGGGGTTGGCGGGCGACTTCAATTTCGATTTGGATTAAAATTTCTATGCTCTGTCCGCGAATGCCCGACAGAGAATGGTGCCGTTTGTCTAACGCCTAACCGATAAATACGCAAACCAAAAAATGAAATCGAAATTAAGCGGCGAAGAAAATTATTTAATTAATATTTTTTCTATTTTCGTCGTATGCATTGGAAGTAAACGATCGACGCTAAGTGCAAGCCGAATGGCTGGGCCCGAACTCTTTCTGAAACGTTCTGTGCGCACGCCGCCGACAACCAAAGAAACGTAGTCTAGCGCAGAGCACAGCACAGTGGTTGAAGTTAACACAAAATAATTACGCATTGGACTAACGAATGGGCATTAAAAATTCTTTTATTTTTCATTTTTTTCCTAATTATATTAATTCTAAAATTATCAGGGCTCGAAGTCAAACCGCTCCGGATTCAGATAATTCAGGATTTTTGTGAAGTAGCTGCTACAAATGTTAATTTTGGCATTTTCCCCTTATAAGTAAATGCAAACATATTGGTATTTTTTTTGTATTTTTACGTTAAAATGTTCATATATATTTAGAAAATGCTTAAAAAAACTTGCTCACATAGTGCTCATTCAGCTGATAATTTCGATTTTCGATTTATGATTGTCGATTTTACTTGCTAATTGAGATTGGTATTTTTGCCAATATTTATTGCTGAAAAGGAATCAAACAAAAAGAATGAGTGCTTACCGATGTTAGGTCAGCCTACCTTTGTCCAAACGTTCACAAGAGCTGTTTTTCTTTTGATAAAAATTACTAAGGTATTAGAGTATCTTAAATCCTGCTATCAATGCCATTCAGCAGAGACTCATCAGCAATCGCAAACCGTAAGTCAGTAACCGCAAATCGGAATTATTTGCTGAATGGGCCCAATTTCAATTCAATCCCATTTTTTCATCTGTATTATTGGATGCAAGAAACCAAATATTTTTGATCTTAGAACAAAAACAGGTTGCATAGAAAGGGAACTAAAAATTTAAAGCATTAATGATTCCTTTGCATGTTTATCATCCAATGAAAATGAAATAGAAAATTTAACTTAGGAACTAGAAAACAATGAAAATGTTATTATTTGTAGTCGGTGAAGTTTGATGAGTTTTGGAAATACTATTATTGTAAAAAGCTTAAAAATGTCGCATTTGTTGTATTAGATGAAAGTTGCCTATAACCTACAGACAAGCCCGACTGTAAAATACTCTGTACCTGGGAAAATGCACTTTTTTTTCCTTTTTCGAACCCACTTTTTCCGAACTTTTTCCGAACCCAAGACTTCGGTTCGGTTCAAAAACATTAAACGCACAACAAAGAATGGTAATATATATCTTGAATATGCTTTCAACGTCAGTTTTAGAGGAGGACGACATCGAAAGATATCTCTGCGATATGGCGCTCACTAAAGTGATATTAGAGGAGTCTTCGAATCTTGTAAATGATAGTCGACTTAAGTTTCAGTTGAACAGGCTTTTTCAAATATGAATAAATTGCGAGTATTATTTTGTATATTAAATAAATTAATTGGGTTTCTCTTTTAATTAGAGAAATTGTGAGCTGAGCCGAGGTACGAAACAAAACCGTCAACAAAAAACCTGAACCTAAAATTTTCGAATTTGGTAAATTTGTGTGCGAACGTACGAACTGGAACTCCGGACAAAATTTTTTGGTTTGCAGGTCTGGTTAGAAACCGGTTTGCATCCCTGAATTTGATAGCGCTTTCTCCATCGGATAGGAACCACTGTACAGTGTCAGCTGCTGCTTGAATGGCTTTGTGGCTTCTACTCTTTTTTTGATTGTGACTCGACAAGGTGTTTAAGGAGGGGGTGCGGACTGACTCATTTCGAGTGCACATTGATTACGATTAACAATGAGTGAGTGACGACTGTATGGCGTTGGTCATGGTTATAATTATGTGCTCTTCTTTCCCCTTCGCCAGCACTCCTTGGGCCACGCCTGGTCATTTAGCACGCCCCAAAACGGAAGCGCAAAAAAAAAAAACAAACACTGGTTACTGTTTCAAACTAATACTGCACGCATACGCATACCCTATCACCCGAACTCAAGCTCAGACCCAGTCTAGACCCAATGAACTGTAAACCAAGCGCGACGACAACAAAATTTGTCTTCTATGGGTCTTCAAAAAGCAATACAATTTAAAAAAAAACTTCAGTTGTGACGATGATGAAGTTCAATGAGAAGAATAATGACGACACCGCCACACCCCCATCTCACATGCTCCCAACTGAAACTTAAAGGTTCTGCTTCGTTTTGTTTTGCCCATAAATAAAGCTTGATTTTCGTTCGATTTTCTAAACTTGAAATTGGGTTAATTTTTTTTTTTTTTGGTAGGATTAAGATTTAAGGGGAAAAATTAAATTTTATTTCGCGCGCAGCTGTTTTGGGGCGTGTTCTCCAATAAAACAATTTGAAAAATTTATAAATATCTGACCATTTATCACATATGAGCGAGACTGGGCCGCATATGTTAAGCATTTGCTGAATTTAGATGCAAATTCTTAAGGGCCGGGATTTGTAAATTGAACAGCACAAAAACAGTTTCGTATGATTTTTTCAAAAGCCAATAGCAACAAGTTTGTTGACGACAATGATCTTCAATGCAGATTTTGTTGCTAACGCAAAGCTAATAATTTCGTTTGATGTGCGTTGAGAAGTGAATGAAAAAAGTTAGCATGGCTACATGGCGGGATAAAGTATCAAATCCCACGCGTACCTACTTAAGAGTTATCTACTACTTAAGAGTTATCTCTTAGTATGCGACTATGAATGCAATAGTATACAATGGCGTTTTAAAACGTTTAGTACTATTTCTAGCCTACAATGTTGTACGTAGATTGTTTGTACCTTTTAAAAAAATATATAGGTATTTTCATGATGTCGAATGCGACCGTCGTGCGCATCAAAGTGAAACAAAAGTCAAACTAAATACCTTAACTTATAGCACTTTCGAAGCTCATTAATTAGTGGTAAAGTAGAGAGCACACCTAGTGCTGGTTCCAAGTTATAGCCAATCAAAAAGGGATTCGCACGCGACAAAGAATGGAAGTCGTGTTTTGGGCCATCAATATAAAAGCAAAACTCAGCGAAATCTGCCAAAATCATTTACTGAGACTAGTTTTGAAATTTTGTTGAATAATTTTACTGTATATTAGAATTTATTTAATCGAAAAATTTTTATTATATTTTTTTATTTCAAAATAAAATATGATTCGATACGTGACATTGCGAACGTGACACTTTTTTCCATCATTTTATTTATGTGTTTTCACTGAAAACTTTTCAGTTATAATGCGAAGCAAAACTTACAGTTAATTGCAATCACATAGTTTCTCATGGATTCTTATGCATTCTTTTTGAACCATTTGTACCCTCAAAAAGAGTTTAGACAGCACTCTATATAAATAAATAAATAAAAAAAAAAGTAGGTCCAATCTATAGGCACATTTATCAAAAAAATTCTCCTATATTAATGTCCAAATAAGAAAAACTAAAGCGCGGACGTGCAACCGAATATTTCGAAATGGGTTATGAATAAATGTAAGATTGGCTTACATTAGTTTAATTTTATTGTTTCCCCTTGAAAATTTGATAAAACCGAGAGTTTTTAAGCACTTTTAATTTTTTGGCCTTGGTGGACCTTTTGGTGGAAATTCCCATATACAGTAATCAGCATTATTTATCGATCTATCAAGTTTGGGAACGATTAGGTTAAGGATAGTCGAGGCTATAAGCAAAAGAAATAATGTTGCAGTGTCTTCGTGAATCCTGGCCGTCATATTATTGAACACACACACTTACATAGCCGCAGCGGCGATAAGTAGTACTCCACACTGTTCGTTTACAAGTTTAACGATGTGCAGAGTTCAATACAGTAGGGCTTGACCGCCTGCTTTACGTTTTTGGTTATACCCGTTACTCGTAGAGTAAAAGGGTATACTAAAGTCGTGCAAATGTATGTAACAGGCAGAACGAATCATTTCCGACCATATAAAGTATATATATTCTTGATCAGCATCAACAGCCGAGTCGATATAGCTATGTCCGTCTGTCCGTCCGTCCGTCTGTCTGTATGAACACCTAGATCTCAGAGACTAGAAGAGCTAGAGCAACCAAATTTGAAATGTAGACTCCTATTGTCCTCTGACGCAGATCAAGTTTATTTCAAATTTTTTCCACGCCCACCCCCGCACCCACAATAAAAAATGTTGAATAACTCCCACAATTTTTAAGATATCGATCTCAAATTAAAAACTTACATTTATATTCGCAATATCTAGAAGCCCTGAAATTTTCATCAAGATCGGATGACAAATAGCCGAGTTAAAAAAATGTTGCATACTTTTCGGCTGTCCCCCCAGGGGGACACAGGAAGGCTATTAAACATTTGTTTCCATGAGTAACGGGTATATCGAAGTCGGTTAGAGCCGACTTTAACTTACGCTCTCGTTTTTAGGTTAGCAATATAAAGTTTGAAAAGTACAAATTTTAAGTCATACCACCACCCACAATTTTTGTTGACCGTCCAACATGAATTAAAATAGTCTCATTGAACATGTCTTAACTTCCATACAATGAATTCCCACCCAGCACACCCTTTCATCGTTCAAGTGGCACTTCTATTTGGGAATGCAATGAAGCGCAACAATCATTTTTCGCCTAATTGAAATGCAATTAAATAGCATAATCTGAAAATCTCAGCTTAGTTGAGAGATTAAGATTAAGGCCACGCCAAAATGCATGTGAATATTTCCTCAATATTTGTGGTCGAGTTGAGTTGAGTCAGTGTTAATTTTTGTGCACAAAATACGGGCAATTAGACAACAAATATTGGACACCAAATGGCTTGGGGTGTAATTCGTAGCCTTGACGGTGCTCGAATCGTAGAGGTGGTTTGAAAAATTAGCGAAGAACCTTCACAGCGATTTTTAAACGCAATTAAAATTGCGCGCACATACACAAACATATGTAGTGTGGGGGCACTGAAGCAGGACGCCGACCAACAAAAGAGTGCCCTCTTTTCGTCAAGTGCAGTTGACTTTGGGGGAATGCCACTTGATCTAGTTGGACTTTATGAATTTCTAAAACCATACAAATTGCTTGTTTGTGTTTGAGAACTCACCTGAGCAATATGGTCAATTGTAGGTCATGACCCAGACGCTCTAAGGCTGGTACACCTTCAACTCTCAATATATTGATTTTCTCTCGCAACGAGCGGGATACCGTGTGCTGACCCTGTCGTTCGCGCAAAATCTCCAAAATATTTGGTTGACGCAGGAAGGCAATGACCTGGAAATGGGACAATCGAAATGGTTAATAAAATGGAGCAAGAACCACCATAAAATTAGATGTATGTTGTGCGGTCGATCGCTTTCGTTTCAATATTCATGAGACTAACGAATGCATTTCACTCAATGCACATCAAACAAACAGTTTCACTCAATTGAGCGAATCTCTTTACGAATACCACTAACTCTCAAACTGAATTACCTTCTCATTGTAGGCAACTGGTACTTCCTCATTCCCAACTGCAGAAGCTCCCGATCCCCCGCTTCCTGACGCCGCTGCTGCCCCTTGACCCAGGCTCATGGCGCAGGAAATATCCGCCATAGTGTTACAATTATAACCATGTCCGTGACGATGGCTTTGACCACTGCTTGAGGGTCTGGGTGGTGGTAGTGGTGGCACGCCCGACACTGATCCACCCGTCGTTGAAGAGGCAGGTGTGGAATTAATGTGTCCACTGGTAGCTGATAAGCAATTCCCATCCACCAGATCCGGAGGAGGGAAATATTGTTGCTGCTGCTGTTGCTGCCGATGCCTTACCACTCGAGGACATTCGACGGGCAAGCGGGGATCCATGAACGATGTTTTTCTGTGCTGATGATCGATAAAGAATTGCTTCCCAGATTGATCCAGTTTGGTCTCCCAGCAGGAGGGTAACTCCCGAGCGAGCTGGGCAAAGGTATTTACTAAAGCGACCAGATCTTTGTTGTACTGATAGCGTTGAAAGCATTGCGGATCTCGTCGTATCCTCATGACCATATGCTTGAGGGCAGCATTGCGGTTGTAGATGGTCAGTGCCGACTCGTTCGTATGGAGCAGGGAATAGAAATCAGGGCGACAGAGCATCAAAATGGCTGGATGAAGGGTTGTAGCAGAGGCAGCAGCTGCTGGAGGGTTTGCCGCATACAGCTGTGTGGATCGATTCTCATTTGTGATGGTACGCCGTATGCTCTGATAGCGTCTATCCAGTTGCTGCCGGTGATGCTGTTCACGACCTAAGGGGCCAGCTGAGGAAAGTGCGGCTCCAGGACGCTGCCAGGAGGTGGTGCGAGTGGTGTGATCAATGTAGAAAATACGACCATGACTGTCCATGCGAGCCTCCCACGCGGGTGGCAAGGGTGGATCCGCCGTTGCTGATCCTTCTATTAGGCCTGCTCCAGCGGCAGCGGCGGCAGCAGCAGCTGCAGCACTACGTTCGGGTATGGAGGGCAGGCGGGTGCTGCTGATGTGCATTACATCCTCGCTGGTTGTGGCAGTGGGTGACGCAGGCGGCGTGGTCTGCACATAAATATAATCCAATTGACTAGAGGACTCTGCAGCCGCGGGATGCTGGGAGTTAGCTGTCACAGCCTGCAGGCGAGCATGCCGGCGGGCATGATGAGTGGGTGTGGGCGGGCAAATCAGAGAAACTGCTCCGCCACCACCAGCTCCTCCTCCTATTCTTTTCAGCAGCCTTTGTTGAGGTCTCTGGGACTGGTATAAGGCATCTGCCCCGCCCACGCCCCTTCCACGTGTAGGTGAATGCTGATCCGGACTTAAACTTAAGTCCAAAGGCGAAGCACTTCGCGTGGAGCACCCCGAAGGTGGACTTCTTGGTCTTTTTGGTGAAAGCAAGAGGCGTGGAGAGGGCTGCTGCTGCTCTTCATGACTACTAGAGGTTCTGGTCAAAGGTCGATGTTGTCGCAAATGTGGAAATTGATGGTTATTTGAGCTATTGGCGGCCATTGTTTGACTAGAGCAGCCAGCTCCTGCTACTGGAAATGTTGGAAACTCATAGCTGGGCACTTTTTGGGTGCTGATCGTGTTGATATAACTATCCGGGCCTATTTTCTTTTTGATCAGCGGCTTAAACCGCATGGGTGGTGTGGCCAAAGGCGAGTTATTTGAGCTCCCACTACCAACACAGACCCCTTCCTCTGCCAGACGCTCATCAGTGTCCAATATATCAAATTTAAACACCTCCCCCTGCAGCTTGTAGATCCTCCCCTCGGCTCGAGGCGGCCAGGAACGCTCTAAGGGACGATGTTGCGGCTGCTGCAATTGACGTTGCTGCTTCTGTCTTTGTACATGTAGAGCGGCCGCTGCCCCCAGCAGACTTTCAACCGCTGCCGTCTCCGCTGCATCTTGTTCTTCATCCTCTGGCAAAATCCGCTCCACCTCCTCTTCTTCCTCCTGTACTTCGGCCACACTCAGTGGATCCACCATTTCAGCGGGCACTGTCTCAAAGCATTCGCGGGCTACCCACAAATTAAATTGTTCACCATTAACCTGGCAGGTAGTTGCTCCACCACTTTTAATTTTCTTCTTGGCCCCACTCAATGGGGTAGAGCCACCGCTCTGCGGGGATAGGGTCCAGGATTTGCGTCGAGCTCCGCCTCCCACGCTACTGCTGCCATCACTGGCTATGCTGCCATTACAGGAATTAGTAGGCGATAAAGTGGTTAGTTGTGCTGGCGTCCCCTCACATGATTTGGTAGAAAGCAAAACCTGATGATGCCGGAATTCTTGTGCCGGGGGTGGTCCTGAATTACTAAGTGTAGATGCTTCGTTGTTCGTAGTCAAGTCTCTTGGAGCTGCAATACAGAGACCAAAAAATATAGATTAAAGCTGTACGCAACGAAAACAGAGATAAGTTATCACTTTGATTATCATCCTTAAGCCAGGCACATGCACCCAGCGCCTCTGGGTCCCGCTCCTCCTCCTCGGCTCTTACTTCTGCGAGTTCGGCTTCCGCATCCGCATCACTGATGCTCACGCGTACATCATTGGCATTGGCTAATGTTAATGCATTTTGAAAGGCCTGCTCTAGTTCCTGTTCATCGCTCTCAGTTCCATTGCGTACGTCGTAAAAGTCATCATTCTTAGTGTCATCTTCCTCCTCCTCTTCTTCGTCTTCCTCATCTGGCCTATCTGCGGTTTGTTCCACTAAGCAAATAGAAGTTAGGCCCACAGCAGCTGGCGTTTCCATGTTGCGGAGATGTGTCTACCGCCTCCACCCACTCCCCACCCTGATTCACCAACAACAACTACTGCTGCTGCTGCTCTACTTTCGATTATAGATTTTTTTTGTTTCGCATTTCGTTGCCGGTTGTCTTTCCGTTTGGGCTGGTGCACCTTTACACTATTCCGCATGCATCTGGCTCGGCCATTAATCGCATTTAAAAAGTTTAAAAAACGAAATTTACTTCTTCCTTCGCCTTTCGGGGAGTGCTGTGCCCTTGCCAGTGTTGGCTAATGCCACCAATTGCCCATCTCTATTAGTGATGCGAAGTTTGGTTCAAATCGCTATCCGTTGGAACGAGCTTTTTCAAGTGTGTTAAAACTTCGGCAAAGACGAAGTTAGCTTTGCATTCTCGTTTTTAATTAAATTTTGAACCCAAAAATCAGTTTAAACTTACAAGTCTGACCGCACAACATCCCTGGCTGAAATACCACAACACTCATACAGTGATACACAGACGGTGATACAAGATGGCTGAAGACTTTCACATACAAACTACTAAAATCTAAGTTAAGTTATTTAAATAAACACGAGAGACAACTTAATCTTCACAGAGGTTTGACACCTTTCGATAAAAGTTAAGCGCTTCACCAGGAAAATGAAATGATTTGGATTTGATTTTTAGCCTATTTCCACCAAAGAAATGAAGCTTCATTTCTGGAAATGACAAGAAATGAAGAAAATTATATTATTTCTTCCATACAAATTGTTGTTGCATTTTGCCCTTCATTTCTATCATTTCTCAAACATGATGGCATTCCCCACGAAGGAATTTGGTATTTTTTAAAAAAGTACTCGCTACTCTCTGGAAATAGAAAGTGTCATCACCAATAAACTGTTGATTTGAATTTAAAAAGTAGGCGCAATTTTGTTCAAAATATAAATTAGTCAAAAAAAGTTGTGTTAAATACAGCTTTCTGCTGATAATTCAGGGCGATAACAATGCGTTCGCTCCGCGTAATTGCCTTCCTGACGGGTATGTTTTTTTTTTGGGTAAATATTGCAAAAAAATAGAGGTCATCCGCTGGAAGATCTAAATGACCTCATACTTTCTGTGTATTTCCTCAAAAGAGATAAATTACATTCGGTTGATCATCCGTGACGGATGATCTAGTCACTGTCACAACATATAGCTTTTTTCCGCTAAAAGGCTGGGTCATGATACATCTAATAAGGTATGGCCAGAGCTAAGAGCTAAGAGCTTTTTCTGAAAGCTCGTGCTGCAAATAGAATTTCGCAACACATTGAAGACTTGCAAGCTGAAACAGAGAGCGAGCTGAGAGCTGGCCATACATTATTAGTAGTAATTCGTTCATTAGGCGTGTTCAGCAGAATAATTGATCCCTGAGCAGGTATCAGAAAAACATCGAAAATCGAATAGTTTCTGCTTTTGGAGGGAGCAGTATCACTTTAAAGTAGCGTACTATTTCTTTGATACATGCTCCTGTATCATGATACCGCATCTCTCGAGTTCAGTATTAAGATAATTGCAAATTTATACTTGATCAGGGAGCAAGTTGTTCTGCTGAACACGGCCATTGTAAGACGCTTCATAAAATCAGCAATTAATGCTTAGTGTGGCCAGCATGAGTAGACAAGCAGGAATTAGTTAAAGATGATCGGGATACTCACATATGTATGGTCTCAATTTGTAGAACTGTGTTATAAACTATCCCAGCAAGAAATCGATACCGAAAGTCACCAATACAACTATACTTTTTTTGAATTCACAAATACTATAACACATGGGTTTCAGTATAATTTACGTAGGTCTAACATGACGCCTAACGGCTTGGCAAATTCTTCCTCATCTATTTATTGTTGCAGTTAGGCCTAACGTATTCTATAACGATAGACGATAAACAGCTGTTTAGTTCTTAAGAACTTTGGCCATTTCTCGCGTGGTCGTCGAAGTAAACGGTTGGTTGAACTCACCATTGGTGTTAATAAATAATAATAAAAGTAAAATAAATAAATAATCAATACAAATGAATAAAAAAAAACAATTCATAACTTAGTGTCAGCAGAAAAACGAAACTTACAAGCTACATTAAAAAATTATGAACAGTTAGATGACTTTGCAAGTTCCAAGAAGGATGAATTCCAAGAAAGAAAAAAATACAAAAAATGAAAGTTCTGAGGCGGATAATGCTGATAGTGAACTTTCAGATCTTTGCTCCAATATTTCAAGCTCATCGTCGGTAGAACCTCCTAACATTAGAACGGAAATAAAAAAACGAGCAGGGAACTATTTATATTTAATAAAATATTCCCAGGTAAATATTACGTTGTTATTTAATCTCTATTCAGATTTGTTCGGCAAAGACGACTTTCTTAAGGAAATAAGAAAATCCACCGAGCTGTCTCACAACATTCACAAACAAAAGCTGCACGCATTAAAGAAAAATAATTACTTGTAAAATTATATACATATGTATGTAGATTAAAATTGTCACGAAATGTAAGAATAAGCAAATATGAAATAAAATGGCAAATTATTCGTTTTTAAATTGTCCAGAATTTTTTTAGTTTTTGCTAATGTATAAGTATTGTATAGGTTAGTACTGACTAATTTGCTTACCAATTAGAGCTACCAGTTAAAGTCCTAATATAAATACTCAAACCAAATCAGTTATTAATACCAGTAAGCTTATTGGTTATCTAACTAGTAGGATAATCGGTTAGAATCATCCCGACGCCCATTTGCGTTTGACCAGAAACATTCCGTATTTAACGGTTAGCTATAACAGTTAACTGACAAGTATTTACCAGTTAGATTTCTTGCTGGGATAAGGGGCTTCTACATAGAGCTATCTGTCACATAAACTAACAAATAACAGAGTACATTTTAAGTTTATCTGACACATAGCAGTAGAGCAGGGCAAAACATCGATGTTTTTAGCGATGTATCGATGTTTGGAAGAAGTGGCAAACATCGATGTTTTTACTTTTTTACCATCTCTAAAAGCGTCGGCAGAGGAAGCGGTAAATTGTACGAGGACTTATTAAAATTTGTATTGTATAATATACATGCTTTAAATAAATATTTCTCAATTAAATAGAAATAAATAGTAGAGCTTGGAAACCGATGCTACTACGGGCTCAGTAGGGAGTTCAAGAGCGGAGCCTTTTCTCGAAGAACAAAAATAGCGCTATACAAGTCGCTCATCATCCCAGTCCTGCAATACGGCGTAGAAGCATGGACAATTTACAGCAGCGATGAGGAGGCGATTGGCGTGTTCGAACGAAAAATCCTTCGTAGGATCTATGGACCTTTAAAAGATGGCGATGGATACCGCATTCGAATGAATCACGAACTGTATGAGCCCTATAGGGATATCAGTCTAGTCAAGCGCATAAAACAACAGCGGCTGCGCTGGTTAGGACATGTAATCCGGATGGATGAAGAAGCTCCAGTAAAAAAGACGTACAAAGCGAAGGCGGCTGACTTTGTAGGACAAGGCAGGAGGGGTCGCCCACCACTAAGATGGGATGATCAAGTGCGTAAAGACATTTCCAACCTTGGTGTGAACAACTGGTGCCAGGCAGAAGCGAGTGGAGGACATTCATAGCAGAGGCCGAGACCGTCAAGCGGTTGTGATGCAACATCGGGCCAATAAAGAAGAAGGTGTTGGACTTGCCCAGTCGCAGGATCGAAAATATGGACAAACTATATTTTTACCAACTTTATTACTTATTTTGACCAATTTTTAACTTATATGAAGTATTACTATCAGAAACATCGATGTTTTAAATCGATGTTTTTCCAAAACATCGAAGACATCGATGTTAGTCAAAAATCGAAAACATCGATGTTTTCCCTGCTCTACATAGCAGCTATGTATTTGTAAGAAGAGAAATCGGCACTAAATCTACATACATAAATGTTCATTGGTGAAATAAGGCGTACTACTATTACTTAAATATACATATGTAAGTAGCATCCTAGATGTGTAACAACAAGCGTGTGTGGGTCTTAAAGTGTATAGCGATGACCGGTTCCATGAAATAAGGAGAGCAGCATTTAAACGCTTGTGAATATCATTTCCAATACAAGAAGAGGAGACCTATCTGCTTATACCCGATGATTGATGTGAAGCACATCAGGTGTGCCTGGCCAAATCAGTTTGATCCATACATCAACATTTGGCCCTGATCGACAGACACACACAGAGACAGAGCTAGCAACCGTACGGAAGACCGTTTCTTTTTCTGGGTTCTAAGCGGTTGGACACTATGCAGGAGTGATCTATTTGGAACAGTTAAAATTCTTAGTAAGCGGAATCAGCGGTTGAGGTGATGCGTGAAATAGTTACCCTACAAATAGGCGGAGCCGGCAATGCCATAGGCGATGCCTTCTGGCATGTCATATCCCACGAACACGGAGTGGATTATGCGTCCGGGCGTTTTGGCGGCACCAGTGCCCTGCAGCTGGAAAGAATTAATGTTTTCTTTAATGCCACAGCCAGTAAGCGTTTCTATGCTCGAACGATTATCATCGATACGGAAGCAAGCACCATACAGCGTTTGAATGCCAGCAGCCAGTTGTATAGGCCAGAGAATTTTGTGGCCGGCTCCGAAAGTGCGGGTAATAATTTCGCCCGAGGGTATCATACAGATGGTGCCGAAATTCTAGATCAGGTGCTAGAAAATACCAGGCGTGAAGTGGAGTCTGTGGATTCATTACAGGGATTTCAATTGCTGCACTCGATAGGCGGTGGTACGGGTTCCGGCTTGACTTCATTGATAATGGAGGCTTTGGTTGAGCAATATCCGGATAATCTGTTGTGCAACTATGTGACCATACCTTCTCCGAATATGTCTCAAGTGGTGGTGGAGCCATACAATGCCCTATTGAGTATACCCGCTCTGGTTAATAACTCCCACTTGACTTTCTGTCTGGACAATGAGGCCTTGTTTCAGATATGCAATCGTAATCTAAAGATCAAAATGTCTGGCTATGAGCATATTAATCATATTGTGGCCCTGACTATGTCTGGAATTACCACCTGCCTGCGTTTTCCCGGACAATTAAATGCGGGATTACGGAAAATATATGTGAATATGGTGCCCTTTCCGCGTTTACACTTTCTTATACCGGGTTTTGCTCCGCTGGTTACCTGCAAGCAGCAACAGTTTAGCAAGGGTACCGTCTCCGAGCTGGTACAGCAAATCTTCTCAAGCAATAATCTACTATGTGCCATTGATCTGCGCAAGGGCAAGTTACTTACGGCTGCTGGCATTTTTCGGGGTCGCATGTCGCCGCGCGAAGTGGATCAATTAATGACGGGAGTGCGAAATAAGAATCTACATAATTTTGTGGATTGGATACCAAATAATATAAAGACGGCCATATGCGATATTCCGCCTCGTGGTTTAAAAATGTCGGCCACTTTTATAGGGAACACCACGGCTATAAAATCGCTGTTTCAGCGCCTGTTGGATGGGAGTACCATCATGTTACGCCGCAAGGCCCATTTGCATTGGTATACGGGCGAGGGCATGGAGGAGCAGGAGTTTATTGATGCGCAACAGGAGTTGCAGGCGATTATTGATGATTATCGTGGCAGCGGTGATGTGGGCGATGAGGATGGAACGGCGGGACAAGCAGACGATAGCGATGATGCGGCTGCTGCAGCCGGACCCACTTGTGCCTATTGCGCTGATTGAATTGTCATTTAAAAAAAAATTTCTAAAAAAAAAAAACCTAAACATTCTCCTATAAGCTATTTTCGGCTTCCTTATTTTCGCGTAGGTCAAAAGCCGGATCTGCTAAACTTGAATTGCTGCCAAGAGACATTTACGAGAACTTCGCAAAAGACCGTCGTTCTTTTTCCGCTTAAATATATATGTATGTACATATCTGTGTATATTTTTAGATCTATCTTGATGCTTCTTTTAAAAACTAAAGGTTTTTGCACTTAGTTATTTATAGTGCTCCGCATTCCTCAAATGCCGTCGTGAGGTGACAAAAATAATCCACGAAGCGAATGATATGAAAATGCTCATGAAAATTTGCAGTCGTCGCAAGTTGCAAGTGGAGCACACTGGCACGCACACACAAACCGCAACCCCCTAAAGGGAATTTATCCCCTTTAAGTAACTCTCTCGTTTTTAATAGGAAATATTAGCTCTTGAGCAATCCTCGATTGGAGTTTGGTATTTCTTCACGGTGCTGGGAAGTGTTTTTTTTTCAAACGAACGCCATAGCTTGCAATATCGCTTTTCACTGATCGTCTGTTTGAGATCAGCGAATATTTTTCTTTCTAGAAGTTTTAAAAGCACTGAAGGAAGCGTTTACAAACCCAAAAAGTATATTAATTCTTGATCAACATCAATAGACGAGTTGAAATATGCCTGTCTGTCTGTTCGTATGTCTGTATGAATAGCTCAGAGACTAAGAGCTAGAGCAACCAAATGTTGTACATATGTAAACTCCTACATTCAAATCAACTTTGCATTAGAATTGTGTTAAATGACTTATTCAATTTAAAAGATATTAAGCTCATATTTTACACTCTATAATGTACTAGCTTATACCCGCGACTTCGCTTTCATTTGTGTATGTAGCTTTGTCACCTTTTCCATTTTTTGTATGAATTAATGTATTGAAAATGAGTTTAAAGCTAATTGGGCGATAATGAAAAATTTACTTCACCACGCAGGTGGGTGGATATTCAACAAAATTGAATATGATGTTTATGGAATTTCTATATTGAGCTTTAAATATTCGGCCCTGTTCCGAATTCTGAGTTGATTTTCGTGTAAACGTTTGCAGGTAGAATTCTAATTGAACAATGTTACATGGTAGTTGACAATCATATCTATAGTTACTAGATCCGGTTTGATGAAAATCGGAATTGCTTAAGCAGTTGAAACCGATTGCTCTATGTCAATGTGGAATCAAATGATCTAGTAACCATAGATATTCTTCTCACCTTCCATATCGATTTGTAAATTTTAATTAAGAACGAGAAAGGAAAGCTAACTTCGTCTGTGCCGAAGTTTTAATACTCTTGAAAAAGCTCGCTCCAAAGGTTAGCGATTTCGACCAAACTTCGCAGATCAGTTTGAAAACATTAAATTTTAATAATGACCGAGTTTAAGAACGCTAACATTGAAAACAAACAATTTTTTCTCACAAAAACCAATTTTTCGAACGATCGTCTCTATGGCAGCTACAAGAAGTAGTCATCCGATCCAGGCGGTTCCGACATATTAGCAGCGTGCAGCCAAAAGTAGATTCTGTGCAAAATTTCAGCTCGCTAGCTTAAAAACTGAGGGACTAGTTTGCATAGAAACTGACAGACAGACGGGTGGACAAAGCTCAATCGACTCAGCTCGTCATGCTGATCAAGATTATATATACTTTATGTGGTCGGAGATGTTTCCTTCTATGCGTTACAAACATCTGGACAATTTTAATATACCCTCTACAAGGGTACAAAAAAGTTTTTCTTGCAACAATTTTCCGCCAAATTTTTCGGTTATTCCAAAATTTGAAAATCGTATTTTGTTATGAAAAGCTTTGATAATATGTAGGTTTGGAGATAATCGGGTGATAAAAAAAAACACAATACACACAAAAAATGTTTCATACAATAGTTTACCGCGAACTTTCCTTAATTAGTACCCACTTTCAGAAAAAGGTACTGGTACTCTGAAAAACTCAGCTTCCTATGTTTTCAAAAAAACAGTTTTTTTTTTAATTTGAATATTAACGTATTTTAAGTAATTTTGAAAGCTGAATGTGCAGTCCTAAAAATATAAAAATTTGCAATTTTATAAAATGCGGTTAACGGTAACACTGAAAAAGTATAAGAAAAAGCAGTTTTATTGATAAGAAAAAACTAATAGATAACACATGTTTATTGTATCTAAATTATGGTTTAACCTTGGCTGACAAATCCAAGACTAACTAAAATATTGAGGAGAAAATATTGTCCAGTGCTAGGCGCTTATCAGGACGTAAGGCAATAAAGATGAATTTACTTAGATTACATCTGGGAACAGAAAAAGAGATTAGTATATGTTTTTTTAAAAAGAAAATGTACATTTCAAATGTAAGCATAAGTTGCAGAAAAACCCACAATCCGGGTTGAAACCTGCTTATATATATTATTTCACATTTTTATATTATTTATACACACCTGATATATAACCATATTACCATATTAATAGGTACACTCATCAACTCTGACTTTAAGTTAACAGAAAACTGTTTTATTCATTGTTTCAAACTTAAAATTTGTTCTCATTGGTTCTTGAACTCTTTTTTTTTTCAATAAAATAAACTTAATTGTAACATAGAATAATAATATAACATAAAAGAGATCATTTTGTGTTTCAGATACGTTTTCAGTGTGATCATAATAATAGGTACACGTCATGTGTTGCTAAGAAAAAAAATTTTAATTTCCATTTTGTGTTCTTTTTTTAGGTAAATTAGTATTTCCTAACTTAGTATCCAGTGTATCCACCTCTATTTTTGGCCACTACTGCTATTCTTTTTAGCATACTTTTAATAAGAGCCTGGCAGGTCTCTACTGGTGTCTCATACCACAGTTTTTGGACACCTTCCCATAATTTTTGTTTATTTGAAAATGAATGCTTTGCCAATTTCTTTTTTAAGTCTCCCACAAGTTTTCAATGGGGTTAAGGTCGGCGGATTGGCTTGGCCATTTCAGAACGTCAACTTTTTGGTCCTCGAAAAATTTAGATAACAGCCTTGATGTGTGTTTAGGATCATTATCTTGCTGAAATACCCAACGTAATGGCATATTTTCCTCAGCATACGGTACCATAACTGTTTCCAATATGGAAACCGTATTCTTCAGCATTCATTTTGTTCGTAGTCTGATAAATTGGATCTACGCCGTACCAGGAGAAGCAACCCCATACCATTATATTGCCACCTCCATGTTTGACTGTTTTTTTTTGGAAACCGTGGATGGAATTCCTTTCCATTAGGGCGTCGAACATTCCTTTCACAGTCATTCCCAAACAAATTAATCCTGGTTTCATCGCTCCATAATATGTTTCTCCATTTTTTCTCCCCGATGCATCCTACCCAGTCTTTATGGTCCCGTGCAAAAGTTTGCCTCATGGTTATATTGTTTTTGCGCATAAGTGGGACTTTTCTGGCAATTCTTCCTGGTAGGTTGGCATCTTGTAGTCGTCTTCGGATAGTTGGAACACTAACTGAATTCCCAATTTCGGCTGCAATAGCCTTCGATGACTTAAATGGGTCCTTTTTGCTCAAAGTTATGATGTAGTAGTCAAGGGTTTCTGTTGTTTTCTGTGGCCTTCCACGGGTTTCCTGTCTTGGTTTTCTTTCTAATGCATTTTTAACAAAATTCATTAATTTGGCGATGGCTCGTAAAGATTTGCCTTTTTTTTCTCAGACTAAGAACCAATCGAGCTTCTTCTTTAGTACAATGAGAATTTCGCCCCATTTTTTCTAAAAAAAATAATTACTTAATTCTCTATAGTGACAGGAGCTATACTTAATTTACCTTTAGATACCAAAAGATCACTGATTACAAAATTATTCACTTGATACTTGTGAGAAACGGAGACTGTACCTATTATTATGATCAGGCGAAATGTGTGGTGGACTCGCAATTTATAGAAAAGCTTTGATATACGGGGCAGCCCCTCTTTTAACTCTTTGTCACAGTGTGGCCAGACATTGACAACAACAAAAAACCAAAAATTAAAAAGATGTCAACACTAAAAGTACGAAAAAACCATCTATAATTAAAAAATTCCGGTGTGTACCTATTAATATGATCAGGTGTGTATATATGTATATAATATATATTTTTAATATTTTCACATTTTCTATACCTAAATGTCCCATTGTTACGAAAATGAACAAAAAAGAGACCAGGAATTAACAACTCAGAAGTAAGATCGTTCGTACCTTCTAGAGATATTTAGTAATCAAGATTATTTATCGATCCGCCAAAGAAATAATGAAGATCGGATGAACGATAGTCGAATTATCAACAAAACAAACAATTATGATAGGTAGCACCGGCCGCAAGGGCGTTGGGCAGCATTTTACACACTTTATGGCTTCTTTGCCACTATGTGTGGCTTCTAACTTAACTTGATCAGATATATTCAAATTTTGGGGGATACAGAGTATATTATAGTCGGGCTTGACCGACTTTCTTACTTGTTTTATATTGTAAACTAGTTCATTCGGATCTAGGGTCAATCGTTTTCTATGGTAAAAATTGAAATTGCCCTCCGAATCCGAGTGAGAAACGTCTGACTGTACCGTCAGACGAAATTAAATAAGGCTGAATGCCAAAGAAGTAAAATTGTTACGTTCTAAGTCCGCATTTACACGGTGAAGCGAACTGCGTGAAGTTTTTGAAAAAGCTCTTGCTTGTAGGAAAGAGATGTAGCGTTGTCGCTTGCCCCTCTACACCACATTCCACAAACGAAAGCTTTTTCAAAAACTTCATAAAGTTTGCTTCACCGTGTAAATGCGGAATTAATTGTAATTTAAGTTGTTTAAATTAAGAGATTAGAGTTCGACCCCGCCTCGGATATATATGTTTATATATATTATACACTTTCGTGTTGCAAATTCAAAACTATAATTGTCGCGCCTTTAGTGTGACCAGTCCGAGAGTACTCTATACACTTCAGTATGTGGGCATATTGCGACTACCCCTCGCTGGTCACACTGCTTGGCTTGGCAGAATTTCTTCAGTTGAATAGAAATCTGTGAACGAATCGAACGTGGGCACCGCATGTGAAATTTTGTACGGTTCGTGTGCGCTGCGAGTGTGTTTTTTTTTGTACCTACCTACCCAACCACCACCACCAAGCAAAGTGTTAGTGACGTGCGTACCACAAAGTTTTCAATATTAAACCCTTGAATTGAATGAGCAATTCAAATACATGAATTAAAATACAACAAATTCATACAAAAAAAAGATGTAAATGCAGCAGAACCGTACACGCACACATACACACACACATTCATATACACATCCACACATGCATGCGAGATGCACCAGAGCTGCGGGAATTTTGTGTTTTTTTTGTTTCCTCTTTTGGGCTGCTGCAGTTGCATAGTTTTTGTTGTTGGAATTTCTTTAGTGTGACCGCGCGAGCGCAACTTCTTGTATTTATTTTTGAGTGTTGTTTTTCCACCTTTGTCTAAGTTAAACCAATAAAATCAAAATAAAATTGAAAAGATCCCCCTAAAAGCGAAATCACAACATACACACACAGCATGTTCACCGAGGAGGGCATCTTTCCCATAGGCGATGGCCTGCTGGATGTCGATGCCGAACGCCTAAAGGGATTACTTGTATCGCATGACATCAATGAGATCTACGAGGTGGAACAGACGCCGTTTGCCAGGTGAGGAATTAAATACATATTTTTTTTTTGTATTTTGCCAAAAAAAACTTGTTTTTTTTCCGTCTAAAAAAGCGAAAATGTTAAAGAAAGTCAGTCAGTCAGTTTGACCAAAACTGAAAAAAAAAACTCTGAAAACTTCTGCGACTCAAAACTTGTTTTTTCTTCTGTTGCTCAGTTGAATTGTGAGTGAAGCAGACTCTAGCTTAGTAGACGCTCGCATATACTCCGCAGGCAGACACTAAGAGAGGGTGAGAGAGAAGAGCAGGCACAGTGTGTTAGGGCTTAGTGTTTAAGGTACCAAACAAAATTGTCAAAAGTTTTTTAATTTTTTTCAATTCTATTCTTAACGCGTAATTTCACTCTATATTATTGTAAAAATCGACTGTTAAAGGTTGTTCATTGACCATTTACTATAAATCTGTTGTTTTTTGTTTTCCAAAAGCGGAGTTTTCCCCTAAATGAACTGCAATGATTGAAGATTCCCAAAAGACTGAAGCAGAATACTAAATTTGTGTTTGTTTATTTTGGTAATGGGCTGTCGACAATCAAGCCGCCGATAAACTGAATTCGCAACAGGACTGCGCACAAGTCGGAAAGTTCAGGGAGTTGGACCCGGGAAGCAGGTCGGATCAGAACAACCAAGTATAATGCAGCATCGTGTTTTTAAAACTTATCGTCAAAAATTAAATTTATACATACAGAAATAAGAGAAAATTATATAAAATTTTATAGAATTCTGAAGTTTTGGTAGATTTATGCTTTAATATTGTCTCTGCACAGCTATTAGATATAGATGCAGATATCAGCGTTTTAAACATTTCAGCCAGAACTCAATCCTATCGTAAAGTAAAATTTATTTAAATATATAAATTAACAGAGCATTAACAGAATATTCAGTTAACACAGTGAACACGCACAATTAAATTCTGGTCTACGACTGTAATGAATACGGCTAACAAACTAACTTCTTATTAAATATAAGCAAAAAATATTAACGAATGTTGACAGAATGTTATTGTTTCTTATTTTTAAATAGTTCCCAAACCAGCGTGCGTATTTCTGCTGTGGTCGTTTCTACCTTCTTGCTTTGGCTCCCCTTCCCCCATCCTACACTTTATATAAAAGCAGCTGTTCCCGTTTTTTTCTTGTTGCCACTGAACTGACCCTCGCCTTGCACTCTCTTTCGCTTGGTCTGCCCTTTGACTACCTTTTTTTGGTTTAGCTAAATTTGCATTTCTGCTCGTTTTTCATGATAATTTTTGCGCATTTCCTTTTGGTCTCTCATTAGTTTTGATATTTCTGCATTTGCATAAAATACTTTTAGTGCAGTTTTATCCGTGTAGGCACGAGACGAAACTCACTGCTGTTCGCTCTGAAGGTCGTAGTATGCTTGAAGGCTTCACTGTAGCCGGAGTTGGCACCACCCTTCTTTCCTAATCAATCAACATTAGTAGGTGCCTTAATTGATAAGCGGGCAGTTTGTGCTATCAAACTGCGTAGTAAAAAAATGTTTCGTGAGCCAAACATCAGCCACAAACCATAATAATGAAAAATTGTTCATATGTCGTGGAAAAATTTTAAAAGTGCTTTTCTACAAAATAAGCAATGTATAAATATTCAATAAACTGTGTGTTTTGAATATTTATTTGAAGGCTGCACAAAACTGGTTTGGGTTTTTAGGGACCCTCGAACCGGACCGCAAACCGAACCTTTTAAATTTATTTTCTACTGAATCCAAACTGGGCCCTCTCTGTATCCAAGCATCGCATACATATTTTTGCGCAAGTGAACAGTGGAAGGCTAGTTTTTGCACGAAGTGGGACTATCGAGAGTTTCTGTTATAAAACTATTTAAAACAAGTCCAAAAACGAACGTAAAAATAAACACAACACGCTCAGTTTGTGGTAGCAATTATTCAGCTAAGGACAATTCTCAAAAAGTTCTATCAACTCTTGTTTTTAAGGACGTTGGCGAATATTTAACGAATCTTCATTTAAAGCTCTGTTTTTTCACGTTTTTTGTTCACTGGGGTTCAGGTACTTTAGGTAGGAATCGCATACTAACAATAATAATGATTGTGGATTGGACTGACGAATCAACCATCTTGGGAGTCCTAGCCGATTTGAAAAAAGGACCGAACAAAAACCCGAACACTGCATTGTTTGCTCGTGTTTTAAAACTTCGGCACAGACCAAGCAATCTTTTCCTTTTTCAATTTCTTTTTGTGGACTTGCAAGCTGAAATCCCTTCACCCATTAGTTCAAAATAAAATTCTAATATTATATTTGTTAGTTATCTGGCACTACAAAAATTTGATAAATTGTATATTAAATGCAATGTCATATATGTACCAAATGTTATGCAACAGCCTCTCTGCCCACCAAATGCGTCCTAATTTCCAATTGAAAGGCCGCCAACAACGACAACAACGGCGACAATGTGCCACAGTCGCAGTCAAGTGGGTTTTTTGGTTAGACTGACCAAGCAACCAAACCAAGCAAAACTCCGGTGTTGTCCACAACTTCATTTGTCTCGCTGTCAATTTAATTTTTTTTCTTCATATGAATTGGGCCATAATCCAACAACAACATACAAGTCAGCCATAACATTTTGATTCATCATCCAATCCAAGTCCAATTATGCACAGATCAATTTTTGTTTGGTTTCATTTCTTTGTGCGTCGGCCAGTTGGCCAAGTTTTTTTTCTTTTATTCTGTGGCTCAATGATTGACATTTGCAATTGTCAATCGATTTGCCATTTTTTAAGGGAATTTTATACCCTGTACCAAAGGTACAAAGGGTAAAATAGGATTTTGCAGGAGTATGCAACAGGCATATATATTCTTGATTAGCATGAACAACAGAGTCTTTTTATCCGATCTTTAGGAAAATTTGAGGGACTATAGATATTTCGAACATAAATGTAAGTTAAGTGTAAGTGGGAGGGTATTAAACATCTTTTTATTGTGGGGGAGGGAGTGGGCGTGGAAAAAATTTGAAACAAACTTAATCTGCGTGCAGACAATAGGAGTCTACATATTAAAATTGGTTGCTCTAGCTTTTCTAGTCTCCGATATCTAGGTGTTCATATGGACAGACGAAAGATGGGGATTATAAATAGCCGAGTTAAAAAATATTGCATACTTTTCGGCTGTATCCCCTCAGGAACATAGAAAGAGTGTTAAACATTTCTTTCCATGAGTAGCGGGTATATTGATATCGTGCATGGCCGAATTTAACTTACGCTCTCGTTCCACTAGGTTTCATGCTTTGACTTGATTTATGCGGAAGGTTTTTTCGCGTAATAGACCTAACGTATGCATATTTTTTATTCTTTTGGTATCCCCCGTCGTGTAGTACCATGCAAATTTATTTCTAAAATTTTGTCATATGTCCTAATGACTATATATCATAGCTGCCATAGGAACCATCGGTCGGAAAATGTGTGTTAATGAGAAAAAGCGTCCCTACGCTGATCAAAAATCGAATGACTATATCTTATGGCTGCCATAGGACCGATCTGTCATAAAATGGGTCTCAGTGAGAAAAACTCTTTTGTTTTCAACTTTATATGCAAAGTTTTATATGCTTTCTAAATGTGTTTTCGTATGAAAAAATGTTCGACTTTAATGTTGGCGTTCTTAAACTCTGATATTTCAAAACGAGCACTTGGGAAGCGTATAAAAACTTCGGCACTGACGAAGTTAGCTTAGCCTTCCCGTTCTTTTTTTCTTATCGAAAAGTTTTAGCATTTTCGTTTTCGACCATTTTATGTTTGTTTTGACGAAATACGCGCTGTTGATAAGCCACATGGCAAAAAAAACTTAACACAGCAACAGGTTGGTCGATCGGTTGATGTTTGCTAAAGAAACGACCCATAAAAGACAAAAGAAACAACGCAATGAAAAAAAAAAAACAATTTGTTGCCCTGGGCAGAACTTTGGTCTACATAATAACGACTTGCGAAATTTTGTTTTAGAAAAAGTTGGTAAAATTTATATAAAAAACGAGAAGGCCAAGCTAACTTCGTCTGTGCCGAAGTTTTTATACCCTTGCAAATGCTGTTTTTGAAATGTCAGAGTTTAAGAACGCTTACACATAATTCAAAAATGTTTCTAACTAAAATCCATTTTCCGACAGATAAACATCTGATTTCAGACATATCAAATTAACAATCGCCGAGCTTAAGAACGATAAAAAGGAAAACAAAAAAGTTTTTCTCACTAAGACTGATTTTCCGACCGATCGGTCCTATGGCAGCTTTAATATATGGTCATCCGATCTTAACCAAAATTTGCAAATCTGTTTGAAAGCATATAATATTGCCGACTTTAAGGACGCTAACATTGAAAACAAAAAATTTTTTCTCACTAGGACTCATTTTTCGACCGATGGCACCTATGGCAGCTATAAGATATAGTCATCCGATCCGGTCGGTTCCGACATATTAGCTGTAAAAAGAAGACTCTGTGCAAAATTTCAGCTCGATAGCCTTAAAACTGAGAGACTAGTTTGCGTAGAAACAGACGGACAGACAGACGGACGGACAAAGCTCAATCGAGTCAGCTCGTCGCCCTGATCAAGAACATGTATAGTTTATGGGGTCTGAATTGAATATTTCTTTGCTTTGCAAACTTCTGGGCAAAATTATAATACCCTTTGCTAGGGTATAAAGACGAAAGCTAAGTTAGGCTCCTCAGAAGCATATATTCTCTTGCTGTTCAAATAAATTATGTAAGTAGAGCTTTTAATTATTTTCTAACAATTATTTAATTTTCCCTTTGAACAATGCTTGTTCGTTGCTTTCCCAAACTGTGGTAGTACATAAATAATAATTGATCAATGCGACTACTGTAGTCATTTCGCTCAGGGCACAGCACAACAAAAAATCGACACAATTAAGAGCCTCTCGATGATTTAAAGTCTCTGAGAGAGCAGAAACCTTTACATAATCAAGCACGCATTCTCTTTTAAAATGGCATCAATCTATTGAACGATGATCGGAGAGTCCTCACAAAATGTCACAGTAATACTAAAATCATACTTGTTGATTTTGCGCACCTCATGCTAAGCCTGCTTCTCCAGCTCTTTCTCTAAGGCTAGCTGATGGAAAATGTGGCAAATGATACGAAGCGTCTTAGAATAACACAATGTTATTGTTTTTGCTGCTGTTGTCTGACCTGAGTTTGAAGAGGGTTGCTTAAGGCCATACAGGGGCTGAACCTCGCCCACACACAATTTTGTTTGCCAGGGTGCGAAGCTTATACAATTATCAGCTGATTTTGTGTGGGCGGACAACTCAACTTTCTGCCTGTTTCTTTTTCGTTTCTTCGTCCTTTCTCCCCATTTCGTTCGACGTATAATCATTTCGGTATTGGGGTAGGATATGGAAATGTATAAATGTTTTTTATAAAAGGTGGCGCGAAAGCAATCATTCGATTTTGTACTTAGAAAAGTTAGGCCTGAAAAATAGTCTTAGGCTCGAATGACACTTTCAATTTTTATGGGCAATTTTAGTCATAAGTTTTCGTCTACGGGGAAAAGTCGTTGGTGTAAACGGGTCGCACAATGTTCTTGAAGAGGCTGAGATGAAACACAGCAGCGAAATTTGTCCATTAAAGCAAAGTTTAGACAATAAGTGTCATTTAAGTCTTAGTAAGATAAACTTTTTTGTTTTCAATGGTAAGGTCTTCCAATTTGGCATTTATAAAGTTTATATGCTCGCATACAATTCTAGAAAGTTTGATCAAAATCGGATGACTTAAGTATTATAGTATACATAGGGAGATGTCTCTTTCAATTTTCCTCCCTCGGCATATCAAATATCCAACCCACATGCTCCAGGGAGCAACGACAGTAACAAAAAGCAAAAACAACATAACAAATATGTTGTATTTCATATAATTAACGCATTGACAACAATCAAACACAACAATAAAAGCAGAAGACCAAGACAGAGTAAGAGAAAGATAGAGAAGAAAGTGGAGTCAGTGAAAACTCGAATGTGGCTTGCAGAGAGATATTTCAGACACTCGGCAGCTTGCCGCTGGCAGCGCGCTGATGTCTCCGGCAGCTTATCACAAAAAACAGAGAAAACAGAAAAAATTTAAGCATTTCCTTGTTGTGGTCATTTGTTGTGTTGTAGTTGTTTGTTGTGCATTTTCCGGCTCAAAAGTCGAGTCTTTCGAATTTTCACTGAAATTAACAATTTTTTGACTACAGTGTTTTCCAATTTTGTTCTAATAAAGGTCAGCCACCCCTGCTGTATCAACCCCGAAACCATTGTTTTCCCCCAAATAAATGCTTTATTACGCTTTTTTCGGCTGAACTTTAATTGCTGTCGTAAAATGTCGAGACAGACAGTCACAGTCTGGGACATACGTATGTGTACTTAAAATTCTACATAAGACGTCCTTTACACGATATCACATTTTCGTGCAACGAAATAGAACCTTTAACTGCAACACTCATTTCAGGACGAAACGGTACAGAAATTCATTTCAGGATTAACCCCTGCCAAATACCAATTGAAAAAAGCAATCGAAGCAACGTCTGCTGGTGAGAAAATCAGTCTTTAGTGTATAGTTTTTTTTAACTCCCCTCTTAACAGTTTCAACTTATAAAATCATTTCATAACATTTGCCACACACACACTCAAATGTCAAGGACGTTTTGGCTCCCCGCATTTGAAAATCTAAATCCGTTTAAAAGTTTTGCCATTTTTGTTTGTAAATTTTTAATGATTTAGTTTTGTTTTTAGACATGTATGCCTCTACATTGTCTTTCTAGGTTTTCATTTCCGCTTGATGAGTATTGTGCAACCTTTAACCTTTTTCCTGTGTGTCTCGGGTTGTTGAGTTCAGTCCAAGGTCAGTCGGGGCATGATATGCATTCACTTTGAAATACACAAACAAGCAAAGAACTTATAAACAGTTCTTGGATGCTGAATTTGATTAATTAAACCTAATTTTACAAAATATGCCTTCACTGGAATACAGCACATTTTTCGTAATATTTATGTGCGGGGTTTTTTTTTCTTAGTTTTATCACTGACCAAACAACATTTGAGGCTAAGGGTGTTCGTTCGTGTGTCTTTATTCACAGATAAGATAATAAAAATATAAGGCATAGTGATTTGGTAACGCGACTTTTTGCTTTTTTTTCCGTGCGTTGCGTTTGACACGTATAAAACTCGTGCCTCCAGGATGACGCATTAATCTGTATCATTGCACTAATTTCCTCATAATAGTGCTTTATTTTAGGAATCGACTTATACAGCAGAAATCTCTTTTTTTTTTAATGTTTCTGTATGCTTTGCGCCGCCATGCTGATTAAAAAATCATCATAATCGAATGGTTAGAATCGAAATGCGCCGCAATGTTTGCATGTGTAGAGGGGATTGCCTAAATCCCCAAAAAATCGATTTTTTTATAACTGAAATAAAAAATTGAATGAGAAATAGAAAATTATGAATGTCAAACCAAAACGATTTCTAATCCTGATGGGGGTCAACCTGTATTCACGTATATTTTTCTTTTTCTGAGTGTTCTCTTAGCTTTGGCTGATTACGCTTCACCTCTCTCTTTCTCTCTCTATCTCTCTCTCTCTCTCTCAATGCCAATTTGTTGGCTTGCTAATTCATGTCCAGTTCGTAATTTTCATGCCTTTGTTGTTTGACAGCTATCCAGTATCGCATTTTCAATTTGTAATTAATTCAACGGAAATGTTCTGGCAAAGAAAACAAATTTGTCATCAAATCTGTCTCTTCCTTCTCCTCCACCACCATCTCAGACTGAAACAAAGGCTCGCTCCCGCCTCATTTTCACCTTTGTGTGCCACTGTTGACCTGACCAATTTTGGACATTTTTCTCGTTTGTTGTTATTTCTCTCATTAGTTTTGAAAAACCGTTTTCAGTGTAGTTGATTGATCATTAAAAGGTTTGATTAAGTTCGTCAGAGTAGAACAGGAATCAGTGAGCAGTCTTTTCTAAATTTAAATCTTTTTTGAGAATGTATAATTAACCAAAAAGACGTGAATTGTCTTTTACGTCACGAACGCATCACGAAATAAAAATCTTTTCACGCACGATTCACATATATTATTTTTGGAGCGACTCACGTTACGCACGATTCATGCACGCTTTAAGGAGGCGTCACGAATCATCACGCATGACAAAAATGTATCTCCTTCAAAATTGGTTTACCAAAATACAACACTGTTATATATAAATAAGGTGCTTTTTATTCCAACATAAACACTTAAAAAAAATTAAGAAAGTCAGTCAAGCCCGGCACTAATATACTCTGTGCCTGCAATAGCGCCTGAAACTTTATGTCCTGTACATGTCAAACATCTATCTCTTACCATCTCTAAGATCTCTTCGTTCTATATCGACTCGGGTGTTGATGCTGATCAAGAATATGCATATATATACATTTATAGGTCCGGAAATGATACCTTTTCTTTGTTACATACTTTTGCACAAACTTAATATGCTCTGTGCACCCTGTGTACCAAAGTATAATGGAGGGTGTCGTGATCTCTAGAGATTTTGGCCTCGGTTGGTTTGCAAAACGCTCGAAAAATCCGTCGGTGTCACAGAAGTTGAAGAGATTTCATTTTTTCTTTTTGAAAATCTAGTTAGAAGGTTTGTGTCCAATATAATAGTCCATCACTAACTCATCTCTAAACAGGGTTGCGACTCTCGCAAAATTTATTTTCCCATTTTCTGTAATGAGTTAATTTAATGTTTAAATGCAATTTATTGATTGTGTTACATGTTTTATTGTGCATTTAAAAATTGTATTTCCAATTTAAGTCATATTCTTCAATAATAAAATGCATCGTTTAAAAATATGTTCGTGCCAGTCATGAAATATAACTTGCAGGTACCCCTGTTGGTACACAGAGGGCGCCAGCTGAAGTGGCTAGTTGGTTTGGCAACATTCGGCTCGTTTTGCGAACATATATTAAAACGAAAATTTGAACATTAAAACAAATTAAATATTTAATTCATTCGATGCAAGCTATACGGAAAAATCATGTTGTTTACATTTTCAAAATAAATTTTGATTAACCAAATTGTTTGGTGGTGAATTTTGCTAAATCTCCTAACAAAACACGAGAGATTTGAAACCATCCGAAAGAGATTTCTGGGAAGCCGAGAATTGGTTTTGGGAGGGGATTTGGTAATAAGAGATTTCCGTGACACCTCCGAATAAAACGTTGAATTTTTTTCATTCATTATTTTAAAAATAGTTCCACATTTTTATTAAAAAACGAGAGCGTAAGTTAAAGTCGGCTCTAACCGACTTCGATATACCCGTTACTCATGGAAACAAATGTTTAATAGCCTTCCTGTATGCCTGAGGTGGGTCAGCCGAAAAGTATGCAACATTTTTTAACTCGGCTATTTATTATCCGATCTTGATGAAAATTTCAGGGCTTATAGATGTTGCGAATATAAATCTACGTGTTGAATTTGAGATCGATATCTCAAAAATTGTGGGAGTTATTTAACATTTTCTATTGTGGGGGCGTGGGTGGGCGTGGCAAAAATTAGAAATAAACTTGATCTGCGTGCAGACAATAGGAATCTACATTTTAAAATTGGTTGCTCTAGCTCTTCTAGTCTCTGAGATCTAGGTGTTCATACAGACAGACGGACGGACGGACGGACGGACAGACGGACATGGCTATATCGACTCGGCTGTTGATGCTGATCAAGAATATATATACTTTATATTGTCGGAAATGATTCCTTCTGCCTGTTACATACATTTGCACGACTTTAGTTTACCCTTTTACTCTACGAGTAACGGGTATAAAAAAAAACCTTATCAATATTATCGCCTAATAGTCGAGCTTTCCTTACTTCTAAACATCTGGTAGCACCAGAAAAAACGGGCTCACTTGTTGCTGAGCTTGGTGCATGGAAAGTATCTTAAATAAGGAAACACGATACATTTTTAAAATTCCAAAATTACATATATTTTATCTGCAGGAAACTTATTGTAATTTAAATTTTGTGAATAGTACGAGACTTATATTCACGATGATTGGCTTTAGTTAACTCACGAAAGACGAATGCTCAAGCACGAAACTTTGTGATTGCTCACGATCACGTCATTATTTGTCGTAGATCGTAGTTTCACTCAGAGAAAAAATAGAGAATTTCGCTCTTGAAAGTACGGTAAGAGTGAAAATTCTTGATCCAAGAGCGAAATTCTTGATTCAAGAGTGAATTTTTGTTCCCGACATTCCTGATTCAAGAGTTTCAGTACTTGATCCAAGAACGAATAATTCTCAAAATAAAAAAATTCTAAAGAATATTTGGGGTGGGGGGTGGTAGAGACACTACCGACCCGACCCGACTGACGTTGTCCGTCTCCCTCCCCCGGTCCCACTCACCATTATCAACCACCGCACCAACCCCAACCACCACCACTCACCAAACTTTGTTTTAAACTGTGATTGATTTTGAGATAACCCCACATAGATATTTTTATTTTTTTTTTGCTTACTTTTCTGGGACTTGAACACGGTACCTTGAAAGACTGAAACACACACAGGCGACGGGCAGCTTAACGAGCTCAGCTAACTTCCGTAAGCTAGAAGACGCGACGAAATCACACTTATAAATAAACGCAGTTGCCTTTCGTACGCATCGCACAACAACAAGCTGCGCATGCGCTCTCACTCTCTGCGCTCTCATTCTCTCAACGACCAACTGCGCATGCGCCCTCACTCTCTGCGAGAGCGACTCCAACGCTACTCTCTCAAAGTTAAGTTGCCCTCACCCCCCCTTGCCTATAAAAAACAAAATTGAGAACGTTTAGAACGAATTTATCTCGATTCAAGAGCGCAATTCTTGAAAATTCAAGAGCGACTAATTTTTTTTTCAAGAGCGATCGTACTCAAATTATTCGTTCTAGTTTTTTCTTAGTGTACACACCGTGAAACGTTCAAATGCTACGTGGTTAAAATTGAAAATAAGCTTGATCTGACTGCAAGTATAAGAAGTATAAGTTCCATACACACCGAGCCTTAAGCTCTTACAATCTCGACATCTGTGCTTATTTTTTTATAGGGTACTTTATAGGGCCGGAGATACTTCCATCTGACTGTTAAATACCCACAAACCCAATTAACTCTGTGTACCTTTGGTACAGAGTTAAAAAACGATTACTTCATAAATATCAATTGTTAAAAAATTCAAAAAATATTAAACTTTTAAATTAAAATTATAAGTCAAAGTGTACTTCAATTGCCAAAAACCGTTCAAAATTGCAATTTCAATTGCAATTGGTAGCCAGCCCTCCGAAGAGGTAAAAATACTAAAAAAAAATAAGCATGTTACCATTTTTTTTCCCTCTAGCGTTTTATATGTGTGTATAAATTTTAGTTGATGTTGCTAGCAGAGAGGTCGGCATGGGTTAAAGCCGTCAACATTTTGAGGCCCCCCAATAGAACGATGTCACGTTTTGCTAGCTAACCAAAACATAGGAACATTTGTAAACGAGAAATTAACATAAACATACGAAAATTATAACAAAACAAGACACAAGAACGAGCCGAAAACCAACAACATCAGAATAAGAAGTTTATTTACCTCTCTGCAGTGTGGGCAAAAGGCCCTCTACTATCTCCGCCCCTCCGTACTGACCAACCAAAGAGCCAGCAGCACAAACGATCCACGAAGTTACGCGTTTCGAATTTTCAAGCTTTGGTTTTTTGGGGTTTTTTTTTTGCAATTGTTCATGCAAATCACGTAAAATGTATTCATGGCATGGGCAAAATGTTGCGCATACGTTGCTTGGGCTGCCATTAGACAATTTCATTTGCTGCTATTGCCGACGACTCGTCGCTGATGCAACGGTAAATTGTGGTAGGGTGGCGAACGAGTTACGAAATATAAACAAACTGTACGAGTCACGAGAATGTATCTCCTTTTGGGTTTTCTCTTTCTTCGCGTTATCAGCAAACATATTGATAACTGATCAGTGATTTATAAAAAACAAGTAAGAAAGTCGGTCAAGCCCGACTATAATATACTCTGCTCACCCAAAGTTTGTGCATATCTGATCAATTTAAGTTAGAAGTGGCAAAGCACCCATAAAGTGTGTGAAGTGCTGGCCATCGTCATTGCGGCCAGTGCTCCCCATCATAATTGTTGGTTTTCCGTATAAATCGACTATCGTTCATCCGATCTTCACCGTTCCTTTGGCGGATCGATAAATAATACTGATTACTAAATATGCGTAAAAGGTACGAACCATCTGCACATGCAAAACTGTGGGAGGTATGAATTTTTTCCAAGTTACGGGAGCGGGAGGGGACGTGGCAAAAATTGAAAATAAACTTGATCAGCCTGCAAGTATAAGAAGTATATGTCCTATACATGTCAAACCTCTATCTCTTACCATCTCTGAGATCTCTTCGTTCAAACGGACGGACAGACGGACGAGACTATATCAACTCGGCTGTTGAAGCTGATCAAGAATATAATATTATTATAATATAATAATGATTCCTTCATCCCGTTACATACTTTTTTACAACCTTAAAATACTCTGTGTACCTCTGGTACAGAGTATAATTAACAAATTCATCGAAATAGTTCAACTAACAGGGGACGACCGAAAATGAGATGGTGCGGGCAGAAATTAAAAAGCATGGTGTGAACAACTGGTGCCAGCTCACACAAAATAAAAAAATAGAACATTATTTTTAATTTTTTCTTCTTAAGAATTGCACTTTTTCGAAGAAAATAAGGTATTAATAAAGAAGAAAGATATAAATAATAAAGAAAGATAAGGTAATTCATGGATAAACACCCAATTGATATTCGATGATCGCAATACATCATAGCTTGGAAGAATATCGCCGTTTTGAACAAGCCCATTGGTAAAATCTCACAATTTTTTTTCAAATTTCAATACGGTCCAGCTTACTTCAGTAGCTTCGTGTAGCTTTTCTGCACGTCGCGTTTAGCTTTATAGGATTTCAATATCTAAACTCGGCGTGCAGAAAAGTTACACGCCACGTGTTGAAATGAAAAAGCTACACGCGACGTGTTGAAAAGCTACTCGAAACGTTATGGGTTGAAAATCCTACATTTTCGTGTAGCTTTTTTTCTCTGTGTATACTTGCAGGCAGATAAAGTTTATTTTAAATTTTTGGCATGCCTCCTACCACCGCCGAAATTTGAAAAAAACGTCATGTATCCCACAGTTTTGTAGATAGGTATTTTTTAACTGCTAGAGATATTTAGTAATCAAGATTATTAATCGATTTGCCGAAGGAATGATAAAGATCGGATGAACGATATTCAAGCTCTGACCAAAACAAAGTTCGCTGACGCGCTAAAAGACGCGTTGGTCTTATTTCAAGACACTATTTAAGGAGTTTTCTTAATTTGCTCGTCGAGAACGTATGGTATATTTTTGAGAACGTGGTCTTGTTTAAAGAACGGAATGGGTATATAAGTAAGAAATTTGTGCTAGCTCTTAGAACGCCATTTTTTTCTGAGTGCAGTATTTCTCTATCATAAAAAGGTTTAAATCATAATGGTCTAATATTGCCACAATTCTCATGAAATGAGCAATAAAAAATGCTTTGGAACTAGTACCACTTGTGACTTATTACACCATGTTGTGCATATATGGTATTCACTTAGCCATTTACATAGATCTGTTTTGTATTTATTTCGTCATTCACTTCTTTCTCACATATTTCAAAGAAAACCGACGTTTTGTGAAAACTGTTCACTTATCAAGAATCTTTTATATATGTTTAATTGTTTTAATTGTTATTCAAGAAATGCGCCGACATTTCTCTCGATGAAATTTGCCCCCACCACACCAACAATAAAACAAACAACAAAAGACAATTAATGGCTTATTTTGCAATTTATAATAATTGCAAGGCAATAGTGAATTTAGGTCTAATAGGGAAAGGCTGACGGACCTACAGAGTTTCAAGGGCATCGTGACACCTTAAATAAAACTTTTCAGCTTGATTTAAATAAAATAGTCTGTGGCCTTGTCATCATTCTTATGAAGATTTTTGTCTAGGCTAGTAGAATTCTGCACACACTCGTTCCGCACTATAAACGCCCTGGCATGCCAAGTAGAGAAAACAAACACCACATCCAGAGGAGATCACATAAAAGAGGGCCACGCCCGCACTTTCAAGGTAGTAGGAGCACAGGAATGCCTTGGAAAAGAAAACAGAACAAAAAAAGGGCAAATCAAATCAAATGGACAAAGCTCTCAGGAATGCAGCTTAACGATCGAATCTTAAACTAAGAGAGAGGCAGAGAGAGAGACTGAGAAGATACCTCAGAAGCTGCTGGATGTTGCTGTCAAGGTCGTACTCGGTGCCTTGAAAATTATGCAGCCAATGGAACAAACAGCACAGAGAGAAAAAAAAACTGGTCACCGATGCAACAACCACAACGAAGAGGCCAGATGATCTTTCATTGTTCTTTTTAACTTAACTACAACAATTAGCTGATGTTGAAGTGAAAACCCTCGTCTTTTTGCTCCGCCGCTGCCAGTCTTGTCTTTACATAATATGCACGCTTCACAGATTCCCTTAGCATTTCGGGTAAAAACGGGGCTCATGAACTGAATTCGCTGTTCTTTCTTTTATCCTTCCAAACCCATCTGTCTTACACAAAGTCTCCTCGCAGTCAACAGCCCAACCAAAAACGAGAGCTTAAGTTAAAGGCGGCTCTGTCCGACTTCGATATACCGTTACTTAGGGTAAGAAGTATTTAAAAGTCTTCATTTACATCAATTACACAAGTTAAAAAATAATAAAAATTAAATGGCCCATTTCTACTAGAAATTTGTTTATTATAGTTTCGAATGCTAAACTCGAAAACCAAAACCAGGTTTTTTACCCTGTACCCATTAAAAATGGGTAAAAGGGGATCATGAAGTTGTGCAAATGATTGTAACAGCCAGAAGGAACCATTTCCGACCCTATAAAGTATATATATTCAACGACAGAGTCGACTTTGCCATGTCCGTCTATCTGTCTGTCTGTATGAAGGTGGATACCGTGCCCAGATCCAGTTGGTTTCAGATTTGGAAAATTTCCCCTCCTCCTTTTAACCGCGAAAACTGTCAGAGTCACATTTCTTTAGTTTTCCTTAAGGGTACGGTCAACTATCTGGCATTCAGACTGAGCAGAATATATGGGAATTCTGCCAATTTTCTTTTGAACATAAGTATGTGGCATCAGTCAAGTGGCTCTGCTCTGTCTGGCATTAACACGTGTATGGAAGCAACTGGCACAAAAAAGTATGGCAGATTCCCAGGGTGTGTAAATAATTCTGTGATCAATTAAGAAATTAAAATTTGGTTTTCATTTAAGTCTTTAATTGATTTAAAAAGTTTTTTTCGTGTAATGTGTCCAGATTTTTGATGAAGTGCAAGCGAAAACGAAAAGTAAAGAGTAAAGTAGTTTCTCAATTCCGACTGTTCCATTTTGGAACGTTTCGCTTGGACATGTCTCTTACATATATATCGATTGGCCCGTGGTTTGCAAAAAGTAAAAATTGAGCAATTTCAATCAAAATTGAGAACGTTCGGTTCACTTTTCAAAAAGTTGTCGAATTGAGAACAATTCCATTCCAAAAATTGGAAGATTCCGCACCTTTTTCGGCCCTCAAGAGGGTGTCCATCGCAAGGAACCACTTAGAATACTCATATGTGACTATATGACCATATTAAACGAGAGCGTGAGTTAAAGTCGGCTCTAACCGACTTCGATATACCCGTTACTCATGGAAAGAAATGTTTAATAGCCTTCCTGTGTGCCTGAGGTGGGACAGCCGAAAAGTATGCAACATTTTTTTAACTCTGCTATTTATCATCCGATCTTGATGAAAATTTCAGGGCTTATAGATGTTGCGAATATGTAAGTTTTAAATTTGAGATCGATATATCAATCATATATCGGACGGACAGACGGACGAACGGACCGACGGACATGGCTATATCGACTCGGCTGTTGATGCTGATCAAGAATATATATACTTTATATGTTCGGAAATGATTCCTTCTGCCTGTTGCATACATTTGCACGACTTTAGTACACCCTTTTACTCTACGAGTAACGGGTATAAAAACCACTTTAAAGTCCAATACAGGACTATGTGACCTAAGTCTGACTATAACTCCGGCACATATCCGACATAGGTTAATAAAAATTGAATTTTGGATTTTGCTCATGCGGTTGCCAAAGAGATATATCATGATTGCATCCTTAACTTTGCTTGAGACTGACAATGCGATCCAGAAAAACGAGAGACTTGCTCCCATGACTTCACCTTGAGTTATTCCGTCATAGTTAAAGCTTTATTTATATAATCATAAGCTCTCTCGCAGTTCAATCAACTTTTTAAACCGAAAATCTTGACATTGAACTTTTCAATTGTGGCTTGATGAGCTGTTGGTTGGTTGTTGTTGTTATTGTGTATTTAGTAATTTCTCGAACCATCTTGAGACAAATTGTTATTTTGTGAAGTTCCGTTCTGGCTGACTTGTCAAGTCATTGGACTTCCAGCAACAACAACAAAATCAATCAATAATGCTAAGGTTAATGAAATTACTACTGACAGATCGTTTGAATTTCTTTCTTATATTATGTAATAGTGTATGTGTGTGTGCTTTTTACCGTTTAGTTTGCTTTCTACTTCTGCCACAGCAAGTTCTGTATTTATTTACTTGTCAGAATTTTCCTATTCATTAACTAACTGGGTTGCCAGTTTGTTGCCTTACAATTTGTCTTCCCAACTTTGCCTGCTCTGTGTGAGTGTGTGTGAGACGAGTTCAAAGTGCTTTAAAGTGCTTTGACTCTTTCTTCGTTCAACTTCGCTGCCATCTACTTTAGAACGTGTTCAACATCTTTACTGCTTTGCCCGCTGATCTTTGAGCTCTCTCAAGACCCGGCTGTCTTGGCTGTTGGTTCTTACAGGCAGCAGGAAGGTTGTCATCGTGTTGTGAAGAAATGAGGGACATATTATGCAAGAGACCCTTTCCTCTCAATGAAGTTTATAAACTGGAAAACTGATGAACTTGTGCATCATTCGTGATAATTGATCCCTGGTGTGTAGAGTAGGGAAGGGGCCAAAAGCAATTAAAAACGAGTAAGTTAAGGTCGGCGCTGCCCAGAGCATATTATTATTACAGTAACTCTGAGTGCATACAAATCAATGAACACATACCAAATTGGACAAACGGACAGACTAGATCGACTCGGCTATTAATGCTGAACAATAATATATCGCTCACTAACTCAATATCGATTGCAGGACGCTCTTGCATTAACATGAAAATGAACCTGAAAAATTAAATAGCGACATATTCTCATCTCACATCGAAAGTATAAAAGACATCAAAATGAAAATACAGCGAATATTTCTGCATCATTAAGTCAAAAATCGTATTTTTTGAGTTATGCCAGTCTTAAAGTAAGTGAGCGCTATATACATACTTTATGCGGTCGAAAATGCTTTAAATGGGTATACAAAATGTAACCGGCCACATTAATCAAATTTTTATTCAGTCTGTTACGAATGATTTCGTATTTATTTTATTAGGCTTGGCCTTGTTCCATTTTCTATTGCCAAAGTTTTCTTCCTGCTGTTTTTGGCCTTCGCCCCACCTTCCTCTCTCCTTCTTTCTCTGTGTGCTTATTGTTTGTTTAATGATTTTGCCAAGTTATCTTTTTCTTAATAAAGATCAATTGGCCTTTGGAATCGGGGTTTTTTTTTTTCAGTTTTGTATTTTGGGTCAATAGATTTGTGGAATTTCTCTTAGTTTAATGAACTGTCGGTAATTTGTGTGAACCTTTCAAATAATGTTATGCAAAAAAGGGGGAACGAAATTTATGCGGGGACAAGTTTACAAGATAATTGATTTTGAGTGAGTAATGGAGCGGAAATCTCAAGTGCTGGCCAGATCATACGAGTAGTTCAGAGACAAACTCCCACATTTTGTTGTAATTGTTTCATAATGACTAACCGGCCAAGACTACGAAGATAAAAAGCAAATAAAATGCAATAAAAATAAATTTTCAAGTTCATTCGCATAATATTGCAAAAGTTGTGGCATTTTTTATTATTTTTTTTTTTAAATTCTCACCTTCAATCAGTTGCTAGACTTTTTGTTCTTACATAAAAAGTAGTGAATAATATTAAAATTATATTTTATGTATATTTATCTATTCAACGCTGGCTTCCTTCGTGAGTCGCAAAGCTTTTCGGAATATACGATAAAACGCCCTTTTTTGAAACGGATACTCTGCCTGGTAAGCTAAACCATCTCGTTTTGATCGTAAAACCACACACAAATATTCCTAGCTTCTTGAAACTAAGCAGGTATCCGAAAAAATTCTTAAGAATTTATTTTAGCTAGCTGTCCCAGAGCGCGTTGCTACGCCTCCTTTAGTATTTTAAACACAAAACAAAGAAGTGAAGCTTTCATTACAATTGCCATCTATCAAATATTCATGATAATCTTTACTCAATTTAAAATTTTGTAAAGCCGATTGGCTTTTTGAGTTTTAACTGCTATTCTGCTATTCGGGAATCAAATCCAACATGTCAAAGATCTTAATCCGATATAAGTGTTCTTGAGATATAAGTGGTGTAACTAACACGACTTGGTTTTATATATAGGTAATATAAATTATTTACAGCCGATAGAAAAGCTTTTATTTTAGTGCTTTGGTGCTCAAAATGCGTATAATGTTATCGATAGAAGTCCTATCGATACACAATTTCAGCTGGTGTGGTGCAGCGGGTACTGCAAAGAATCTTATAAAACAAGTAAGAAAGTCGGTCAATCCCAGCTGGAATATACTGTGTGACTGCCAAAGTTTGTATATAACTGGTGCCAATGCTGGCTAGGAGAATTAGGGGGCGAGTCAGGGGGCGTAACAAGTAGTCTACGCTCCATACACTTCGAACCCTTAACTCTTACCATCCCTGAGATCTGTCTGTCTGTAATTAATTATGAAGTACTCCGTTCTGTAATGCTAAATTTCGTGTATTTTTACCTTCACGAGTTGCAAGGGTATATAAACTTCGGACGAGCTGAAGTTAGCTTTCCTCTATTTTTTAAATTCATTTCAATTCAAACTGTTAACAGTGCTTTCTAATTAGTGTGGCATTGCAACTTTTAAGCCTTTTTGGGGGTTTCTGGTCACATATATACAATTTAGTTTCCTTTCTGCTGAGCTACACAATCAGTTCTTAACCCGTCTTGCCCGAAATTAAAGAGTTCATTGAACCTGAGAAAGGAGAACCAGGGAAGGTAGCCCCATTTGTTTTAACCTAAAAAGATATAATTGTTAAGAGTTTATGGATATTAGTTTGGACAAAACAATTCAAAGAAACAAAAACAAAAAGGCTTGGTCACATACACATACACTAAAGTTTTATGTCAATTAACGGTCTTTTGTTTACATACAAGAAAACACAACAACGTAAACTTTTCGTGTCGGGCAATAACAATGTCAACGTCAACAAAATCGATCAATTTTGAAGCCGGCTCATTAAACCCTCTCTTACTTACATACATGTATAGCCAAGCGCTTTTGTTTGGGAATACGTGTATAAAATAAAATTTGGAGAAGAACTCCGAAAAGAAAAAAATCAGAAAAGAAGATTTTGGTCAAAATATATTCAAGAAAGACGAATTTAGAGAAGATAAATTCGTGGAAGAAAAAATCTCACAAAAATTTGTGGGAGAATTTAGAAAAGATTCCACAGTATACTAGTGAATTTTAGAGATAAAATAAAATTCTAATTGTAATAATCATTCAGAAAATAACTTTGAAAAGCAGAATTTTAGTTTACCAACAATTTTGCAATAAAAAATTGAAAGGATCTATTATATTTCTTTAGTAAGGAATCTTGCAAAGGAAATGAACGAGAAGGCCAAAACTAACTTGCAAAAGATCGCGGCAACTGAGCTTATCGATATGAAGTCGTTGTTTCGATCCCGTTTTGGAACATCTAATAAAAAAACAAGTGTGAAAGTCGATCAAGTCCGACTATAAAATACTCTGGACCTGCAGAAAACAGCACTCTGCTGCGCTGTCGCTGGGAACGTTCATTTCCCATAACTTTACTATCGTTTATTCGATCTTTATGAAACAGATCGATAAATATTGATGGTTACTTAATATGTCTAATGGGTACGAAGAGATAGGGAGATATTATGTTTTTTCCATATTGCGGGGCGGGAGGGGGCGTGGCAAAATAAACTTAACCGGACTGCAAGTATACGGAGTTCCCATACATGTCGAACCTCTACCTTTTACCATCTCTGATATCTGTTTGTTCATACGGCCAGACGGAGAGACAGACAGGCGGACATAGCTTAATCAACTCGACTGTTGATGCTGATCAAGATTATGTATACTTTATGGGGTCGGATATGCCTCGTTCTGGCTGTTACATACACTTGCATAAACCCAATGTACTCTTTAGTACAGAGTGTAAAAATGAAAAATTGATAGCCCGCGAATTTTGAAAAGTCACCTTACTTTTTAAACACAACTCGAAAATAAAGGATCGTATAATAAGTATAAGAATTGTATATCGGTATCAGGAAAGAATACTGAAACATATTGATATCGAGATTGAAGACAACCATTACTTCTGATCAATACATACATACTACATAAACCCAGCGGACCAACAAACGACCATTTTGCGAGACTATCGCCAAATTTTCACAAACGAGCTCGCATGTAAGCAAAGAACAGGAGGGGAATTTATTTATCGCAAAGCTCTCGCATTCGAGCTTTTCAGCGAGAGGTTTGCGATAAAAATTCGAGTGCCGTGCTCGTACTTCGACGGCAGTAGAGTAACAGCTGGCTCGTGTCGTCCTTTTGCGAAAAAAAAGCCAAATCCCGTTCACGAGTAATCACTGTTAATTTTGATATATTTAGTTAGTTATTTTATGGCCAAAGAAGTGACATATCTATAATTTTTAAAATGTCAAAGTACTTATAAAAAATGCCAAAGAAGAGCATTAAAATTATATCTTTCATATAGGACAATATGGAAATGAGACAACTAAAAGTCTCGCAAACGCTATTTCTTGCGAGTCTTTGGCGAAATCTTTTGCCATACTTTTTTGATATTGCTACGGGTTCAAAACTAATATACTTTTTGAGTATATTTAAAATAAAAAACGTATCACAGAAAATATTTTATTTGACTTGCTAGAAATATTACAATAGTATCGCAGAACTCTCGCAACCCTATTTCTTGCGACTATCGTAAACGAAATTTTCACTGCCACAAACTGAACAACATATGAATCATATTTTTGTCTTTTCCCGATCCGATTGCGAGAGTTTTGTCGGGTTAAGTATCGCAATTCACTCATTTGCGATATCGTTTGCGAGCGTTTGGTCCGCTGGGAAGTAATAACTTGTGCAACGTCGAGATTCGCAACAAAAATTCGCTCTACAAATTGAAGTTAAAATATCTCTACTTTGGAACACGGGGTACCCATGTACTATATGTACAAATATGCTATTAGAATCCAGCCTTCAAAATGTGCAATTTAATAATAAGCTTTATTTACTTTTTAGTTTTGATTCAAGTCTTCGGCTCACACACTTTCCTGAAAGCTTATCAATAAAGTCACATCTAAAGCCTCATAGATGGCTTTCATACATACAAATGTACAAATATGTACATATATATGTATGATGACAAAGACAACAGAAACATTTTTCGAAAAAATACATTTTGTGCTTTGAGTAATTAAAGCGAACTATGAACGAGTTTCTACACGGCAAACGGCGGAACAAGAAAAAAGAACCAAACGCACACACACAACCATACACACACAGCTTAAGATACAAAGCTACAGATACCATTGTTGTTTTTTTTGTTTTGGCCCCGCTTTGGGCAAACAGATCAAAAACTGAAATGCAAAATGTGATTTCAACTGGAAATACGAAAACTTCTTGGAAAGCATTGGCGTTGACGTCGGGCAACCTAAGTACAAATTGTATTTATTAATGCCAACTCAGCAAATACTTTGAGCCAGAAAGAGCGAGAATTGTATGCAGTGTTTGATTTCGCTTCGAAACGACCTTTGCTGGTATTTTTCGTACTTGTAGATTGTCTCTTTGGCGGGTTGTTTGTTCGACCAAGTGGGCGACGGCATGTGAAAAATTAAATCCAATCCGATAGGTAGACCTCCCTACACCAAACTAAACAAATCTTGCATGTATGCACAAAGAAATTGTGTTCAACAAAAAAAAAATTCATTTAAATATGAGCCTTGATATCTTTTTGTTTAAACATATTATAGTTTATTTTATGTTAGGAATCCTTGGAAGTTTAGTATGTTCTTCTGTAAACAAGATCTTATCTTTCTCCGAAAGTCGAAATAGAGCTTTATTCTCCTTAGAAATAATTTTTCCTCTGTCTTTGGGGAAACAGAATTACTTACTCGCCTCTGTCATTACATAGGCACTTAAATTTCAAAATTGAAGCAGTGTTCTATCACACAAGCTTACACCATCCTTGGGTTTTATATTTGGCTTGTATCCGGCTCCAAAACTGTAACATTAACATTGATAAACAGCTGAGGAGCGGAGCATTCCAGCTGCAGCACCGATAGTAATGGAAACTTAAGAGACGATGGCGCGACGCATTTGAAAAGTGCAGATATTCGCGCATCGCAGCGAAACCCGAAAGAAGAAATTTTTTTCCATTTTTATTTTTAACTTTCACCGGGGCGACAAACCCAGCGGCAAAGAAAAAACGCGTGCAGCACAGCATTTAGAAGTCGTTGTTGTCGTTGCCAACATCGTCATCATCAAGAGTAAAGTGGATGAGGTCTTAGTGGTGTAGTTGTTGTGGCGAAAAATCCAAGAATCAAATTGTGGCAAGTGAATGGGATGCGGCCTTAGAAAGTTTGTCACGAAGAGAGGTAACACAATATGGCGACGCTATGCGGCGAAGTGAAGGTTTTGCTTGGTCTTCTTTCATTACACACTATGGCAATGAACTTTTAGTTCAGCCCAGCAAATCTTTTAGGCAAGGGCATTTTTATTGGTGTAGATGACCTCCCTGGCATACTGAAAACGAAAGATATGGAAAAAGACTTGTGAAAAGCAAAATCAAATCTGGTTTCGTCTTTGGTGACGTTTACTGCATCTTCTCATAAGAGTACATACAAACTGCCAACTGACCTTAGCATTGGGACTTTGACTGCATTAAGTTGTAGGAATGGCAGTAGTCAGTTATGGCAAATAATTCAGTGAGTATAGTTGAGTGCCTCGTTCCAGGCTTCAGTTTCTTTACTCTAAGAGCTGTGTTCGTTGCTATCTGCTATGAGATCAAGTCTAGGGAAATGAGATGAAATAAGGTGTTGACCGACTTCGTTTGGGTAGGTCGAAGAGCGCCGCTCATGCATATTTTAGCTCTTCTATGCGAGGCTGCAAACCGGTCCTGAGCCAAACCCCGGGTTTTTGGGTCCATTCAACCGGACCCAGAACCGAACCTTCAAAATTTTTAAATTTGAAATTTTACACAGTAGCTTCGTTTTGTGATCGGACATTGTTCTACGGAAGCATTTCTCAATGCAACTTCCAATAGAACCCCAAAATGTATAAAAAGTTTAAATGGTGAAATGACTAGATATGTATTTTCTTGATATAGAAGAAAAACCTAATTTGATAAAAATACAATTAAGGAACAAAAAAAAAATATTAAAATTTTTATTAGGGTCTGGCCATGACTCGAACCCAAAACTTAAGGTTTTTGCGTCTGCTTCAGTACCGGCTTCCATCCCTGAAATAAGATATTTTAGCATAAGCTCACCCGGCAAGGACGGGTAATTTTACGACTTCGAGAAGAAAATAAAGCTTAAGTCAAGTTATTGAATTTCAAAACGATTCGGTATATTTATGTACATAGAAGGTAAGGCAAACTCTTCATTTGAAAGTCCAGGAATTTTGTAAGCCGTGGTAGAGAACGTATGAATATGAACTATAATTAATGAGGTTCATCAGGGTTAGGTTATCGTTTTAAATAGCTTCGTAAGCTGAATGCTATTTTCTCAACAGAAATATGTCTAGCTGAACCCAATGTATTTTGCAAAAAAAATGAAAACAGCGGGCCTGCGAATGTGGTACATGTTGCATTTTCTAATAATAAAATAAATGCAATCGGTATCAAGCCTTACATTTATACCTACTATTAACTCGACGAATTCAACATTAATCGTTTAAAACCGATTAAATCCATCAATTCTATACAATAGTTTCTGCACAATATTCGAATTCGACAAATTTTGTCAAAAATGAAACTGGGTATTATTCCCGTTACTCGTGGAGTAACGAGAGCGTAAGTTAAAGTCGGCTCTAACCGACTTCGATATACCCGTTACTCATGCATAGAAATGTTTAGTAGTCATCCTGTGTTCCTGAGGTGAGACAGCCGAAAAGTATGCAACATTTTTTTAACTCGGCTATTTATCATCCGATCTTGATGAAAAGGAGGGCTTATAGATGTTGCGAATATAAACTTAAGTTTTAAATTTGCGATCGATATCTCAAAAACTGTGGGAGTTATTCAACATTTTTTATTATGGGGGCGGGGGTGGGCGTGGCAAAAATTTGAAATAAACTTGATCTGCGTGCAGACAATAGGAGTCCACATTTCAAAATTGGTTGCTCTAGCTCTTCTAGTCTCTGAGATCTAGGTGTTCATACAGACAGACGGACGGAAGGACGGACGGACGGACGGACGGACGGACGGACGGACGGACGGACGGACAGACGGACAGACGGACGGACTTGGCTATATCGACTCGGCTGTTGATGCTGATCAAGAATATTCAACATTTTTTATTGTGGGGGCGGGGGTGGGCGTGGCAAAAATTTAAAATAAACTTGATCTGCGTGCAGACAATAGGAGTCTACATTTCAAATTTGGTTGCTCTAGCTCTTCTAGTCTCTGAGATCTAGGTGTTCATACAGACTGACGGACGGACGGACAGACGGACATGGCTATATCGACTCGGCTGTTGATGCTGATCAAGAATATATATATACTTTATATGGTCGGAAATGACTCCTTCTGCCTGTTACATACATTTGCACGACTTTAGTATGCCCTTTTACTCTTCGAGTAACGGGTATAAAAAGTTTTTCTCACTAAGACCCATTTTCCGAACGATGGTACCTATGGCAGCTATAAGATATAGTCATCCGATTTTGACCAAAATTTGCAAATCTGTTCGAAAGCATGTAATATTAGTGTTGGCAGAGTTTAAGGACGTTAACATTGAAAACAAAAAATTGTTTGTCACTTAGACTTTTTTTTTTCGACCGCTGGTTCTATAAGATATAGTCATCCGGTCCGGTCAGTTCCGACATAATAGCAGCGAGCATTAAAAAGACTGTGATAATTTTCAGCTCTATAGCTCTAAAATTGAGAGACCAGCTTGCGTAGAAACAGAGAGACAGACGGACGAACAAAGCTAAATCGTCTCAGCTCCTCGCTCTGATCACGAATATACTTATATAGTTTATGGGGTCGGAAATAAATATTTCTATGCGTTGCAAAATTCTGGGCCAAATTATAATACCCTTTGCAAGGGTATAAATTGATACACTATACCCCGTCAAATCGACTGAACCTACCTTTTGCACAAAATATTCTGCTACCAAATAATAGAAACAAGAACAAAAATCTTTTAGTTTTTTATATTTCTTTGCATTTTAAAGGCGTACGAACGTCGCGTTCGCGACTGTAAAAATGCCCATATGTAAGTTAAAGTTTGCTGCTACATTTGGGTGCTAAATCGTCATCATCATGCCATAAACAGTCATTATATATATGTAGTTTGTTTTGTCAACTAGTTTGCCACGATATTCTGCGTGCCAAAATCTCTCATTTCAGATACAGCTAAGTTCAAGGCCAAGTTAAAAGGAAGGTTTCCAAAGCTTGAACGACGCATGCTTGTCAGAGATATTTGTAACGGTAACAGTTTTTTTTTGTGGCTTTAAAAGTAGTATGTAGTTTCTTCTTTCATTTCTTGACCGTTGGCTGCTGTCGCTTCTTGGTGAAAGTTTTGTGGGTTTTGTTTTTTACAAAACACAAATAGACTACACGTTTTTTGGCAAATATAAGAACATTCAATAGATGTAAAAAAGAGGCGCCATACATTGGTCAGCCGGGGATATGACTTGTGGCCGGTTGTGGTGCAGCGCTACTGTGTGTAGTGCCTGCTGTGCGAGAGGTCGGGGGCTTATCCCGCCTCGGAACTTTTAATAAAAATAAGAGGAACTTTTAAACAAGTAAGAGTGCTGCAGTCGAGTACCCCGACTGCAAAATACCCTGTTCCAAGTAATGTTGTTTTTGCTCGAATCTTATTGTGGTTTTCAAAATTCAAACTCAGACTTCAAACTTAAAAATTGCGGCTGTTTTCCGCGGTTAAAAGGAGGAGGAGGAAGAATTTTCCAACTCTGAAAAAAACTTGATTTTTGAGTAAATTTACAATTTGTGATTTAAGTGTGACACACCACAAGTACAGGTTTAGGCTTTATTTAAAAATTTGAGTGGGCGTGCTACCAAGTGCTGGTGTCAATGATGACACCCGTATCATTGACATCGTCTTTGCTGACCAAAGATCTCAGCCCACACACTAATAAAACAAAAATCAAATCGAAAATTAAACAATCAACCAGGTGCTGCCACAGATAAGGCAGACAACAAAATCAAATCACATCGAAGCGAAACAAAACGAAACCAAAAATGTTAAACTGCATTTTGACCAAGTTGGTTCACATAAAACAGGCGCCTAATCGGCGGCAAGGTCGTTCAAGGTAGTCCACAAAGTCGTGTGTGTTTCAAACATCAAACAGACTGGACATGCTGCCTATATGCGATGCATTGAGATTTAAAATCTCGGGGGCGAGAGAGAGTAAGGGGGATTTCCACATGGAGAGGCGCTGAATGTGTGAATATATACTGAGTAAAATGCGTCCTGCCAACTGCTGTCTGAGATTGAAACGGTAAACCAAACTTAATTTTTCGTGTGCATCGTGTCTCTGTTTATTTAGTTTTGTCTCTTTTATTTTACTGGGCTCTCAATTCAAGAGCTTGCCAAAAAAAAATGCCTTGTAAAATGCTCCGACTCTAAATTACCCTGTACACCCTTGTTTCATTTGCGTGCCGAATGTATACATGGACGCACACAAAAACACACACACACACACACACACACAAAAACACACACACGCACGCACGCGTAAAGCAACTCAAAGAAAGCAGACCAAACCGATCCCAACTAAATATTGAACCCCAGTCAGCACTTCTGCGAAGGTGATTATTAACGTGTTTTTGTCTAGTTTTAATTAGCATAATTTACTGACAAATGCTAAATAGAATGAGACGGAGGGGTGACTGGCTGGCTGCATTCATTGTGAAATATGTCGAGTGGTTTTTAAAGTCACATTTGACAGCTTTGAGATCAGATCTGAGGCGTGCGTCAAATTAGCCACCATTAAAAACCCCAGAGAGAGAGAAAGCTAATAATAATAATAACGAGAAGGCAAAGCAAAGTTTTAATACACTTGCAAAGGCAGAACAAAAAAATATTTTCACTAAGATTTTCCGATTCGATCGGTTCTATGGTTCTGTTTGAAAGCATATAATATTCATAAATGCCAAATTTAGGCATTTTGGCTCCGTAAAAATGTAGTTTTTGATTTGAACAATGCTAGTTGAGTGATTTTCCAAACTAACCAATCTATGGCGCCAATTCTGTCACCATTGTGGCGGTTGATTGGAGCTGGATGAACTGGAACCACCACAACCATTTAGTTAAGTGATTATTAGGTGTAACTATAGTCATATAGTTAACTATAGTTAAATAAAGTTATAACTTTGTTTAATATCAAGGGCGTAGCCAGGGGGGCAGAGGGGTCAGATGCCGCCCCCTTAATCATAGATTTTGCCCTGGAAAATTCACTTTTTCATTTATATATATCTTAAGTTTTCCGCCATTATTTTGAAGATTGTTTCTCATTTCATATCAAATGCATCTTGATTTAATTATTTAATGTTGAAATATATAATTAAAGAAATATTTAAGAAACGTTCAGGCAATGCTGCGCCTACCTTTTCGGAAAGCTGGCTGCGCCCTTGTTTAATATACCTTAAATATTCACAATTCTCGATTGATCAAATTGAAGCGACGTGTCCAGACCTGGCGAGGTCTCCCAGGCCAGACTTGCCTTGATCAGCATGACGAGCTGAGTTGATATAGCCATGTCCGTCTGTCCGTTCGTCCGTCTGTTTCTATGCTATCTCCTCCGTCAGTTTAAAAGCTATCTTAACCAAACTTTGCACGAAGCCTTTTGGTACAAATACGCTGCACATTTGTCGGAACCGGATGACTATAGCATATAGCTGCCATAGCTACGATCGGTAAAAAAACTAGTTTTAGTGAGAAAAACTTTTTTGTTTTCAACGCAAACGCCCCCAAACCTCTTATTTACTTGTTACTGATCAATACTATATGATACCACACATTTCTCCCAAGTTTGATTTAAATCGGATGACTATAGCATATAGCTGTCATAGGAACGATCGGTTGAAAAAGTAGTTCTAGTGAGAAAAACTTTTTTGTTTTTAATGGTAGCGTCTTTAAGCTTTCCAGTTATGAATATTATTGGTTTCCACACAATTTTGACGAGTTTGATCCAAATCTGATGAATATATCGTATAGCTGCCATATAACAAACTGGCAAGCAAATGGTCAAAGTAGTGGCGCCATCTATTGCTGAGTTTGGAAAATAACTCAGCTAAGAATGTTCGACGAAAATCATTTAAAGCCTTAATTTATATAAATTAAACAAGCTACAAGGGTTTATAAATTTCGGTCAAGCCGAAGTTAGCTTTCCCCTATTTTTTTATGTATAGTTCGGAATTCTGATCCCGAAAATCTATTTCAAAATGTTTGTATGGAAATATTTTCCAATTTTATTTTTTGTAAACCATAACACGATTCAGAAAAGTTGGATGAATTTCTTTTTCAAACACATAGGAAAAATACTAAAAAATACAAATTATTTTTATTCTTGTCTACTTCAAAATCGCACTTTTACGAAGAAAATAAGATATTGGAGAAGAAAATTTTGGTATAAATACCGGACATACGGACATGGCTATATCAACTCGACTGTTGATGCTGATCAAGAAAATACTTATATACTTAATTTTGCCTGTCACATCCATTAGCACGGACTTAGTGTACACTTTTTACTCCAGGGGTATAACGATTTGAAAAAGGAAATACAACGACATTGCCTTTTTCGTAGTTTGCCCCCAAAACCAAAACTGGGCATCATGATTTTTAATACGTTCAACTTTATTTAGTTTTCTATACTTTTTTCCAAAGGTACACAAAGTATATTACGTTTGTACAAATGTATGTAACTGCCAGAAGGAAGCACCTACGACCTTATAAAGTATATATTCTTGATCAGCACGATATACCCATCTGTCTGTATAAACGAACCAATTTTATAGATGGTAAGAGAAAGAGCTTCGACATTTATGGGACATAAACTCCTTTTACTTACAAACAGATTAAGATTATTCTCAATTTCCGCAACGCCTATTCCTATCCCCACAATTTAGAAAAAAAATCTCCCACAGTTTTGCAGGCAGATGTTTCGTATCTTCAATACGTACATAGTAAACAGCGTTTCTTATCGACCCGCCGAAGAATAAGTCACGATAGGATGATCGATAGTCAAGTTATAAGCAAAGGAAAGTTTGCAGCGGTAGCGCAGCAGCAGCGCTGCTTTCTGCACTTTCGCAGGTACAGAGTATTTTACAGTCGGGCTTAAACGACTTTCTCACTTGTTTTAAACTTAGATGCTCAGTAAATTGTAAGACAACCCCCAACCACAGGACGGCTGTTGCTGTTGTTGGCAAATTAATAACAAATACCAACAACTCATGGGTAGAAAATTCAATAGACAACGAAAACTGGTTTTCATTTGTAAGTGAGGAGGAGGAGGTGGAGGCAAATCCAGGCATTGATTTATGCATGCAAAGCAACAAATAATCAACAAGGAAATGGAGTGAGTCAGTAACTCAACTGACCGATCCGACGATCAGCGTTTTGTGATCAGTCAGCGATTAGCTCAAGTCACAAAGTACCAACAGCGGCAGCAGCGTAACCAGGAACTGTTCTGTTACTTAAAGCGGACATACAAAATTATGTATTAATAGTGTTGGGAAGGGTCCACTCAGGGACTTAAATCTACTTTAACATATTACACAGTGGGATTAAATGCTATTTATTGCTACACTAGAATAAATCAATTTTTTTACAACCGTTCTGATTGAATATGACAAAGCTTCTATATAACTGATAACTTTTAAATGTGACGCCACGAGTGTAGCCATTATAAACTGTGTAAGTGGCGAATACTGCTCCTGGAAGGGCGTGGCAAAAAAAAAACTAAAAAAATACACAATCTGCTTACAAATATAAAGAGTAGTTCCATACATTTCAAACCACTAGCTCTTACCATCTTTGATTATTTTTCGTTCGTGCTGACAGAAAGGCATGGCCATATCAACTCGGCTGTCGATACTGATCAAGAATATATACACTTAGTGACAAAAACATGTTTGTTTTCAACGGTAGCGTCTTTAAACTTGCCAATTTGATCAAATACTGACTGGTCGCAGAAGAAGCGCCATCTAAAGGTTCACTTTTGGGAAATAACTCAACTTGCATTGTTTAAAGCAGTAATGACATTGTTTTATGAAAATAAAGTCAAATCTTTAATTATATAAATTACTAGTAGGTACCCGTCGTGCGTTGCTACCCTTAGAATTTTAAACACTAAACGCATTTGTCAAATTTCGCGGTTTTTGGCCTACAACTCTTATATACGTTTAATTTTGACGTTTTGAATTTTCCAGAAGATTGGTATTCAGTTATTGTTTAATTTTCATATAGATCTTTGAAAATGAATTTGAGCTTGATCGAATGAAAAACAAAAAGTTTCATACAACAGTTTTCCCCGAATTTTCCACATTTCCCGACAGAACTTTCCAAAAACCGATCTTAGCACTCACTTTCAGCATAAGATAAAACTACTGTGAAAAATTCAGCTTCCTATCTCTTATGGTTTGGGCTGTGCAGTCACCAGTGAGTCAGTCAGTCAGGTTGAACCCTTTTATTGCGACTACTAGCATAGAATAAAAAGCATTCATTCATTCATTGTATAATTTTTGCTACTTGGTATATAGATACAAGCTGCAAGGGTATATAAAGTTCAGCCGAAGCTAACTTTCCATTTTTTTTTTACAGTTTTCACAGTCGGCTAAGTTTTTCTACGGCTTGATGAGGGGGCGATAATTTTTGCTTGCCGGCGGTCTTTGTTAATTTGCCGCTAAACAAATCTAGCAAAAAACAGCAAACCAATTAATGCGCAGCCAATATTTATTGTCTTAACAATATATTTATGCAATAATTGCATTAAAGTGGTGCCATTAATTATATTTTTACCACTCCACCACCCTGCAAGCCAAGCAGCCCCAGCCAGCCAATCTTGCACCCACACATTGTGGCGGAAGCTGCTGGAATAATACAAGGTGAATTTATTAGAAGCTATATACTAGCTATATACCCGGCGACGCTCGGGTCCTAAAAATTGTGTGGATATATTTCTTATGAGAGCGTTTATAACACCAAGTTTAAACCGCCTGGAAATTGCTATCAACATTTAAACTCGTCCAAACTGGATCAAAACCATTTTTGAAATGGGAAAGTACCAAACTTCATATTTCTAGCCTACACACCAAATTTCCAGTTTATAGCTTAAATAATTTCAGAGATATTGCTTATGAAAACTTTGAACCGGTGAACTCTGGTTCAAATCCGGCCTTGAACCAGTGAAATGCCGGTTGATTCAGAACCGGGATTGAAACGGGAAAATATCTAACCAACATACACACCATTTTTCACATTCATAGCTTGAATAATTTTTTCGATATGCCTTTGAATCGGTTTTAAGCCGCTCTCGAACCGTTTCACAGACTTGGGACATAGCCTACAACTATTTCCTGATCGATATTATGAAAATTTCGTGAAGATCGGAACAATCAAACAAACATACATTCACTTTTATATACATATTTTAAATTTAAAACTTAACAGTTATATACAAACTATGGCAAGTACATGGTAGCTTGACCGACTTTCTTACTTGTTATTTTATGAAAATGTATTTAGAGTCTGGTCTTCCTAATCAATTTTATAAATTACATCCGGAACTCATTTCGACGTCCTGAATATAAATTCTTTATACAAATGTTTTACGTTTTGAAAATGTATAAAAACCTTGAAATCAGTTTTCCTCATAAAAAAAGAAGAAAGAAATGATTTCGTGGCGGGGCGGCCCAGCCTCTGTCAATAAAATGACATTCAATATTTTTTATTTTGTAGTCATTAAAAATGGGAAAAGGGATTAGGAAGTTATGAAAATGTAAGCAACAGGGAGAAGGAAATATTTTCGACCCTACAAAGTATATATATTGTTGATCAGCATCAACAGTCGAATCGATATAGACATGTCCGTCTTTTCTCTGTCCGTCCGTCTGTATAAACGCGTCGACCTCAGAGACTATAAGAGATATGAGCCAAAAATGTTTGCATGTAGGTAGGTGTATACTGTACCCAGATGAAGTTTTTTTCACATTTTGAATCAATTTTGCTTGGTGGAGCGGGTGGGGTACAGCATCGTTGATAGCCTTGTTGCGCCCGCCACCATCAGCTAGTGTGTGTGTGTGCATGAATACATTCGGGTAGCAAATAAATCAAGGGTACAGAGTATTTTGGAGTCGGGCCTCTCGACTACAGCGGTCTTACTTGTTTCTTATAGAATTTAAATTGAAACTAAAACGAAAACAGAAAGAGCGACAAACTCTTTGAACTTTTGCCGACGCCATAACGAGTGGACATTTGTTGTGTTGCTAAATGCAAATTAAGAGTCTACACTTGGAGGCACCCACAAGAGAATATGTACATATAGTGATCCATAAAACACACCGTTGTGTGAGTGACTCGCCCCTTTTCAAGAAGCCTAATGATCTTTATTCGGAGTTGTGTCTTCTTTTGTACATTTTTGGTTGGTAGAGTAAGAAGCTTATACTATGTTCGTGCAAGTATATGTAACTTATCTAACTTAAAATTGGTTGATTTTCTCGCAACCCTAAATCATCAAAGTCTCTTTATCTCTTATCATTTCTGAGGTCTGTGCGTTCATACGGACAGACAGACGCACAAGGCTATATCGACTCGGCTGTTAATGCTGATGAAGAATATAATATATTTCTACCTTTGGTACAAAGTATAAGAAGATGCAACCAGTTGTATATACTTTTCTGACTGACTATGCCTTTTTTTATCTTATAACTTCCTTCTACAAAGCAGGCAAAAAAGCAAGAATGAAAACAAAACCGCAATTTTTCTTCGTTATCGTATCAGCCCCCAACTCCTCCGCACACTCTTCTGATATGAGGCGGGTAGAGACTTTGAGACTCCTCCAAAGCGGCGGCTCTCGCTGCATTTTAATTTATTTCGTTGTGCCATTTTACGCAAATTGAGGACAGAGCTACACAACAACACGCAATGCGGGCGTCTGCTTATTGTTGTTGTCGTTGCTAGATGATAAGAAATTGTCATTTGCTATGATTACGACGTCGCTAGTGAGGCAAGGTTCGGCATTTTTCTGCGGGGGGCAAGCGGGAATTGTAAGAATTTTTCTAGTTTTGAACAATTGAATTAATATTCTACTTTTTCTTTACTTGCAGGTACGCACATTTTTTCCCTCCGAATTACATTTGGCTTTGGTAACTGGGAGGATTGCTGAAGGATGAGTGAGATTTAATACTCTGTACCAAAGGTACACAGAGTACATTGGGTGTGGGCAAAAGTATGTTACAGCCAGAAGGAAGCATCTCCGAACCTGTAATGTATATATAACCTTGATCAGCATCAAAAGCCGAGTCGATATAGCCATATACATCTGTCTGTCCGTATGAACACGCAGATTTTAGAAATGGTAAGACCTATAGTCCCACAGTCTTGAATGTAGATGGTTTGTACATTTTAGATATCATTGGTTATCAACATTAACTATCAATCCACTGAAGATAATGATCGGATGATCCCATATAGCCAAATCATCGCAAAAGAAACTCTATGATTGAAAGGGACAATGAAATTATGATCCCATTTAGCCAAATCATCGCAAAAGAAACGCTATGGTTGAAAAGGAAAATAAAATTATGAAATAAAAGGAGAAGGCCAAGCTAACTTCGTCTGTACCGAACTTTTTGTACCCTTGCAAATGCTGGTTTTGAAATAACAGACTTTAAGAACGCTAGCATTAAAATAAAAATTATTTTACGATAAAATTGAAAACAAAAAAGTTTATCTCACTTAGACCCATGTTCCGACCGATGGTTCCTATGGCAGCTATAAGATACAGACATCCAATCATGTCGGATCCGGCATATAGCAACGTGCAGTAAAAAGAAGACTGTGCATAGTTTTAGCTCGATAGCTTTAAAACTGAGAGACTAGTTTGCGTAGAAACAGACAGACTGACGGACAAAGCTAAATCGATTCAACTCTTCGCCCTGATGAAAAATATATATGGTTTATGCAAACTTCTGGGCAAAATTATAATACCCCCTGCAAGGATATAAAAATGTAAATTTATTAAACTATTGTCCTGGATATAAGAGAGAGCCGTCATAAATGGTCACCCTTATATTTTTAATTTTATTCCTGCCCACTTGCTAAAAGTAATCTTTAGTTTTTGAATTCTCTCATATTATGGAAAATGCTGACAATTTGTCTTTACCAACTTGTTTAAAGTAGCCATTCTAATTGTTTAGATGAAATGTAATACTAGGTAAAGTCTTCTTACCTTTCCCTTCCCCGACAAGTTGTGTTAATTGAATTTTACCCGTTTGGCTGCGATTTGTGGTCACGTTTTTGTTTCTATGGTAACGCCTCTTCCAGCACCAATTCGCCACTTTTCCATTTGCTGGTTGTGCTTAACACTTTTTGGCCAACTTTGGGTTTCGTTTAGGGTTTTTTTTTTGTGGGTCAGTCACTGAAAAGTTAACTGCCAATTGCAGTTAACCAATTAGCGACGACTGCTGTGGATGAACGACAAAACCACTTTTCACTTACTCGGCAATAATTTCTGTCAACGAACGACGACGACAAAAAACCTTTGCCGGTTGTTTCTTTCATTCTTGGCCCAAATAATATCGGGGCCCCTTTTCTCCATGCCCCTTCCTTTCCCCTTTTTATTATAAAATAATTGGCAGTGCTTTTGGTGGCTCTTCAAGTTAAAGAAAACACGGGAAAGCAAAGCTAACTTTGTCTGTGCCGAAGTATTAATCCACTTGACAAACTGATTTTACCGATACCGGATGCATGATGACGTTGAGAAGCACTCGAAGCTCCGTCAAAATAGGAAGGAACCTCTCCGAACCATTTGATACCAAGAGAGGTTTTAGGCAGGGTGATACCCTATCGTGTGACTTCTTTAATCTACTGATGGAGTATATCAGTATATATCGGGCTCATTTCTTTATAAAGATCTAATGCTACTCGCATACGCCGATGATATTGACATTATCGGCAAAAACGAACGGGCGGTAAGCAGGGCGTTTTCAGAGATTGAGAAGCAGTTTAAACTGATGAGCTTAGCGGTAAACGAGGACAAGACGAAGTACCTAGTATAGGGGGAGTACAACTTTGAGGTTGTAGAGGATTTTGTCTACCTCGGGACGATGAATACCGGCGACAACAACATCAGCCTGGAGATCCGAAGAAGAATTACTCTTGGAAACCGATGCTATTACGGGCTCAGTATGGAGTTCAAGAGCAGAGCCTTTTCTCGAAGAACAAAAATAGCGCTATACAAGTTGCTCATCATTCCAGTCCTGCAATACGGCGCAGAAGCATGGACAATGACAGCAGCGGATGAGGAGGCGATTGGCGTGTTCAAGCGAAAAATCCTTCGGAGGATCTATGGACCTTTGGATGGATACCGCATTCGAATGAATCACTAACTGTATGAGCTCTATAGGGACATCAGTCTAGTCAAGCGCATAAAACAACAGCGGCTGCGCTGGTTAGGACATGTAATCCGGATGGATGAAGAAGCTCCAGTAAAAAAGACGTACAAAGCGAGGGCGGCTGACTTTGGAGGACAAGACTGGAGGGGTCGCCCACCACTAAGATGGGATGATCAAGTGCGGAAAGGCATTTCCAACCTTGGTGTGAACAACTGTTGCCAGCTCGCACAATGCAGAAGCGAGTGGAGGGCATTCATTGCAGAGGCCAAGACCGTCAAGCGGTTGTGATGCAACATCGGGTCAATAAAGAAGAAGAAGCTTATATTATAAATAATATAATATAAAATAATATAATAATAATATATACAAATTTCAACAAGAATCCATGGGTCGCAAATCCACCTCAAATATTAAGGACTTTTAAGGATTTTGTCTTTTCCAACTGGAATGGAAAAAAATATTTATATTTTCTTAACTTAGAAATCGCTCAACTCAACTGGATCCAGCTATGGTGTTCAGCAAAAAATGTTGGATACTTTTCGGCTGTCCCAGGCACACAGGAAGGCTATTAAACATTTCTTTCTATGAGTAACTGGTATATCGAAGTCGGTTAGAGCCGACTTTAACTCACGCTCTCGTTTTCTTCGTAGAAGTGCGATTTCAAAGTAGAAAAAACAAAAATTATTTTTTCGCAGTCCAGTTGGAAAAGACAAAATCCTTAAATGTCCTCAAATTTGGGGTCGATTTGGTCTGGCTTTGTATAATATTTATTATTTTTTCAAAAACATAGCAAAAAAATCTCGATTTTTTTTTTGGATCAACTGAATAGGTTTGTCCACTAAAACTATTAAACAAAAGTATATAAAACAAAATTTCAAGGCACTGGGTAACTTAAATAATAAAGGACACTGTTTTAGCATTATTTAGTATTTGGTATGCCCACCCTTGTTCTTAATTATTTCAAACATACGGTTTGGTAAGGAATCATAATATTTTTCAATTTCATTTAGTGAAATTGTTGACCAGACTTTTTTAATTGCTTCAACTGGGGTCCCAGAGTCACTAAATTGTCTTCCTCCTTCGTATACTCTCCTGGAAAAAAGTCCCCAAATGTTCTCGATAATGTTAATGTCAGGGGAGTAAGGCGGCCACTCGAGCAATTTGACATTTTGGTCTCTAATCCACTGTTTTACAACCAGAGCGGTATAGATGGGAGCGTTGTCAGGTTGATACGTCCATGGAATATACAGCCATGCTCCCATTTTCGCTTTCGCAAAACTATTGCGATTTCAAACCGGTTTTTGGACCAAATTTGGACTCAAAATCGTAAAATTTTTGCGAAAGCGAAAATGGGAGCATGGCTGATAACCATAAATCTCCGAAAACTGGGGAAAAGACTTTTGGAGCACAGTGTTGTACACATTTGCGTTCATCTTCGAGATGACAAACTGGTGCTTGCATGTTCCATAAAACGATATGGCTCCCCACACCATTACTCCACCTGCACAAGAGTGATGACGACTTAAAAAACATTCTTCCTTTCGCATATCGTGGAAATAGTAATTATAGCCATCCGGTCCATCGAGGTTTAACTACTTTTCGTCGGAGAAGACCACCGTCTTCCACTCCTTGTTCCACGTCATGTGTTCTCGAGCTTGTTCTTGGCTATTTCATAGTGTTTTAAGCCATATTCAATATAACCTTTTATTTGACATTTTTCAAAATCGGTTAAAGGTTTTCCGCGGCGCATTTTACAAAAAAAACTGATAGCAGTTGCTTTAAATTTTGGAATACAAAAGAACTCAACTCTTTTCAATCACGCAGTCAATCAAAAAGTGAAGTCAAAAGTGTCAAACCTATTCAGTTGAGCCAAAAAAAGATTTTTTGTTATGTTTTTGAAAAAATAATAAAAATTATATAAAAACCAAACTAACAGAACAGAAACTTTGCTATTTCACAAATGACTGATTTCTTTATACAACAAAATGTATTTCGCTTAAATCGGAGTGCTTGTTCAGAGATACAACGTTTCAAACCTAAAAAAAAAGTCAAACCTATATAGTGCCGCTCGTATATAAAAGTGAATTTATGTTTGTAGTTTCACTACTTCCTTATAGGCGTTTAAAACACTGAACCGATCTTCACGAAATTCATGTCACAGTATATTCATATCAATCAGGAAAGAGTCATAGGCAAGTCTGTGAACCGGTTCGAAAGCGGCTTAAAACCGGTTCAACGACATATATCAGAAATTATTTAAGCTATAAACGTGAAAAATGGTGTGTATGTTGGTTGTACGAAGTTAGATATTTTCCCGGTTCTGAGCCAGCCGGCTGAACCGATTCGAAAGTGTACAAAGCCATACCTCAGAAATTATTTAAGCTGTGTCTATTTCCCAATTTTAAACTGCTTCTGAACAAGTTTGGACGGGTTAAAAAGTTAATAGCTAATTTCAACCAGTTCAGCTGGGCTCATCTTAAGTCCAATTTTCTTGAATTTTCCATTCTGTGTATATATCGCTCACTTCAAGACTGTCATAACTCAAAAATTACGATTTGATGCAGAAATATTTGCTATATCGTCTTCCATTTTGTGTAAAATCTTCATAATGATATCTTTTATATTCTCCGAGTAAGATGAGGATATGTCGTTTTATAATTTTGCAGGTTCATTTTAATGTTCCCACAAGAGCGACATATCTCAGTTGTGCTGCAAACGGTATTGTGCGAAGATCCTTCGACTGTCTGTTAAAACATATTTTCGAATTTCTTTAATGATCATTTTTATACACTTGAAAAGTGTGTTATAATTTTGCCCAGAAGTTTGTAACGCATCGAAGAAATCATCTCCGACCGCATAAAGTATATATCGGTCGGAAAATTGGTTTTAGCGATAAAAACTTTTTTATTTTCAATGTTAGCGTTTTTAAACTCGGTCACTATTAATGGTATATGTTTCAAACTGATCTACGTTGGCACAGACGAAATTAGCTTTGCTTTCTCCTTAATATAATATATAATATTTAACTAGATTAACGCGAAACTAAAAGAACTATTGTCAATGGGTTAAATCCACTGAGATGTTTAAACGCGATTTTCACATAATGTGGAGTTATTTCAGTCTTGAGGTAAGTAAACGATATTTATATATAGGTACTTTATGGAGCCAGAGATTCTGTCTTAAATGCGTTACAAACATCATACCATTATTATGATACCTTCTTCATGAAAATGACATGAAAACCGCGGAAAACTGTATTCACATTGCGAGAAGAACTTAAAAAAGAAAGTAAAATAGCCATAAAGAAGAAACTTTCTGTTTGCTGCAAGAAATTGACAAAGCGAGTTGTCCCTGTTGGCGGACTGAGGGAAGCAGCATAGAAGAAAGGTTAATATACATAAGAGAGCAGTCGGTGTCAGCGGTCGATCTTTACAAACAGTTAGTTGAAATTATCTTGTATGATTTTGCCAGCTTGGTAGGGATGAAGTCTGCGAGCGCGTCAGTCCAAGAAAATAAAGGGAATCCGTTAATGAACTACTAAATTGAATTAATGGTACTGCAAGACAAATGCAAGGGATGGAATAAGAAATATTGCATCAAGCTTCCAACCGTTTAAAAGAACGTTAAACTGCTGCCTACTTATTTAAAATTGTCTTTGAAAGACGCTGTGTAACGATTTAGAGCAGTGCCAATTTGATTTAAGCTCAACTACCCAGAACAGCTCTTAAGAATTTCAAATGTTGCCAGGAAAATATGAGAACAAAATAATAGCTTGTAATGGACAATACTTTCCACAATCTATTTGTAACTTTTTTTTTTAAATATTAAAGCAGAAAAGTAAGGGAAACATCTTAACTGACTGAGAAAAAGTAGCAACAGATGCTCCCAGCTCTTTAAAAAACTTAATACATAAACCTTTTTAAAACTATTTTTTACTACCACAAAAAAAACTTAAAGTGCCAATAAGTACCTATAGATTCTGCTTATTAGTTACAAATGCCCCCTCATTTCTGTGTAGCGGCTTTTGGCGTTAACAGCTGGTTTTAAGGAACCTTAAAAAAATTGCTGCCAACTTGTTTGAAAGTGTTTTAAATAGAGCTTAACTTATTCTAAACGTAACCAACTTTTGTCATTTTCAAAGAACCACAAGCCTTCTCAGGGTAATTTACGCCCAGTAAAAAAATTGCATAAGAGCCGGCAACAACGCGGCGACTTTAGCGGCGTCGGCTTTTGACTCTATTATCTAATGGGCGGTCTAGTGGGACTGCCCAAGACAACGGCAACGCACAATGACTATTAAAAAGCAAAACATGAAAACATTTCATGGTTCAATGCCAAAGCAAAGCAAAAGCCAAACCCAAAAGGAAACACTTCATGTTACAAGCTAAGCAAGTCCAAGCTGACGGTTGGCCAACCAACTGTTGTCTGTGATCTCTAATGGTTAGTGGTGGTTGATGGTGGTTGTCACCAAGTTGCGATAATTGTTATGTTAGTCAATTGAGACAGAACGAATGGACAGGGTCTAGCGACGCCTGCGGCATTTGCAATTATCAAGCGATTTGCATTAGAACAAAACAACAAATGTGAGTTGAAAAACATTTGCGTAAAGATAATAAAAAAGTGAAAACAAAAACCACTTTTTAAGGGAAAGTTGTACATCGTTAATCTGGTACATTTTTAGATTATTGAAAATATATGTCCATTACAAAATAGCTAGGAAACGCTCTGGCGTTCGACCGCCTCATGGCTAGCGCCATCAGCTTCTCTCGGCTCATGGCATATAATTTGTTAACTAAATTGCTGCATGCACAATCTATTTACGATCTAAATAATTTATCTGCCGGCAGCTGCCTGAAGGACAAGCGTGCAAAAGAATTGTATCAGATATTTGATCTCAGAAACAGTAAAATTAGAATGCCGATATTAATAGAGAAATAAAGGAAAAAAATTAAGTATTACAATTTCCCCTCATAAATTATGCAACATTTCCTACTTACAAAGGGAAGCGCTTGAGATATTGAATATGCAAAGTGTGAAGAGCAGCAGTGCGAAAGAAAAATGCAGCTGCGAAAGTAGCATCAAAACCGCAAGCAAAAGACAATTGCGGCGGCAACAGTGTTAGTCAACTCTATTTTGGGCCAACCAACTAACATTCCATTGTCTATTTTGTATTAAAGCTTTGTGTCTTACTTCTTCCCTACCTTGCCTCACCCCAGCCCTTTGGGATGGTGTAACAATAATGCAACTACACTTTTTCTACACTTGGCAGAAGAAAACGTCTGCCTGCAACCCTTATAACAGATGATCCTAATGAGACTTTCACTTGTAGTAATAAGTAGCATAAAAATATAAGAAAATTCACCTGTCAACTTGATCACAGTAGTACAGGCGTTTTCTCAATTCCACTACTTTTTGAAAAGTAAATCGAAAGCAATTCCGCTTCGGTTTCGTTTTCGTGTTCTCAATCCCGAATGAAATTGCTCATTTTTTACTTTTTGCAAACCACTGGTCCAAACGAGATTGACACTAGATCAGGGCAGGCCAAATGGAGAGGAGAGAAAAAGATACCTGTCTCTCTCTGACACTGAGTGATGCAAGGCTAGGCAAGCATTCGGTATGAATTGCCCAGTGATTTCGGGCAACGGTGGCTATGGCTGGTCGGCCCTGCACTAGATACATAAGAGGGAAACTATAAGTCCAAGCGAAACGATCTTTCTGCTTACACTGAAGTGTAAACAGGATACTTTTTGTATGCTCCGAATATGTCGACTTTTGTGCCAACAAAACAGAATTTGAGGGCCGCAATTCCGGCCATACGCCAAAACCGAATATTTACCATGGTAAGGTCGTACTCTGTATTTTGTGGGACCAATTGGCCGTGGTGTACTATGAGCTGCTACAACCGATCGATGCGTTTTAGCTGAGCATTGAAGCAAAAACGGCCAGAACACGAACAAAGGCACGACAAAGTAATTTTGCAGTAATAAGTAATTTTTGAATCTGATTTGTACGGGTTTTGAATCGGGATTAATCCGGTAAACTTTCTACATAATGGCTTCAAAAATGTATACCCAACTTATGCCCCACTATACAATTTTAATTGGTGCTTCAGGCTTATCTGTTTTAAACTACACTGTTCTTCATATAAACTTAGGTTGATCCCAATTCATACTTTAGAGAGGTCTTTTGCTAAATCCATTCTTGGTGAGCCTCTACGGTAGTCCAAAACTTGGGTCTGCACTGGGGATGATATTCGTTAAAATTCGAACCTCTATATCAATTCATTTGTTACTTCCCACAAACATTAATTGAAAGAAACTCAACCCATTTCTCGATTCTTTCTGTTTGGAATCCTGTCATTTGACCCATTTGCGAGTGTATCAATGTACATATGTACATAATTTGTTGTCCAGAACGGAAATAGCAACGCGTGCTGCAGCCACGCACACTTAGACATACAGACACACGCACACCCATTCACATGGCTGTGTAAAATGTTTACGCATGAACAAATTAAAAAATGTATTTATAAAAGAAGCATACAAATGCATCGCCGCAGTCCCTTCGCATTCTCAATACACCAACCACCCATTCATGCCCGTTGTTCTTCCGTTGGCGTTGCCATTGATTGGTTTTAGTGATCGTGAGTTGTAGATCAGGGAATGGAAAGTGCTGAGTGTTTGGTGTTCTACGTGATGTGCATTAATACCGGAGTCCCACTACTCCTCCCGCTATCCAAGAGATGTTTGTGCTGGCCTTTCCATAATGAGTCCATTGCCAGCTTGAATATAAGAGAGGAGTGCGTGACACGAACTTAAAGATTTTTATCTAACTAAGCCAGGACTGTGTGGAATCATATAAAATTATTAAATGTCCAGTTAAAAGGCGATAGCATTGAAATCAAAAAAGTTCACTGGGACAACTTTTTTGACCGACCATTCCTATAACAACTATATGCTGGCCGGTTTAGACAAATGTGCATCTTATATGTGTTGAAAGGAGGCCATGTGTGTGTGTGTGCCTGCTGTGCGAGAGGTTGCGGGTTCGATCCCAACTTACAACATCTAATAAAACTAAATTCTTTCTTTCAAAACTTTTACACAACCGGTCTTTTTCACCAGCTATTGGCGCCAGCTGTGAAGTAGACAGCCTTGAAAAAGCTTCTCAAACTTAGCGGTTCGGAGTCGGCGTTAAACTGTACGTCGCTTTCGACTTGGTCCCTTTGGGCTGTATAAAGCCATATATTATACTTATTATACCCTTGCAAGGGGAATTATAATTTTGCCCAGAAGTTTGCAACGCATAGAAATATTGATTTCCGACCAAATAAACCATATATATTCATGATCAGGGCGACGAGCTTTGTCCGTCCGTCTGTCTGTCTGTCTGTCTGTCTGTTTCTACGCAAACTAGTCTCTCAGTTTTAAAGCCATCGAGCTGAAATTTTGCTCAGAGTCTTCTTTTTACTGCACGCTGCTAATATTTTGGAACCGACCGGATCGGATGACTATATCATAGCACTTGCAAGGGTATAAAAACTTCGGCACAGACGAAGTTAGCCTTCTCCTTTTTTATACCCTTGCAAAGGGTATTATAATCTTGCTATATCTTATAGCTGCCATAGGAACCATCGGTCAAAAAATGGGTCTTAGTGAGAAAAACTTTTTTTCAATGTTAGCGGCCTTAAACTCGGGCATTATTAATATTATATGCTTTCAAACAGATTTGCAAATTTTGGTCAAGATCGGATGACTATATCTTATAGCTGTCATAGGAACCATCGTTCGGAAAATGGGTCTTAGTAAGAAAAACTTTTTTGTTTTCAATGCTAGTGCCATAGAACTCGGCTATTTATAATATTATATGTATTCAAACAGATTTGCAAATTTTGGTCAAAATCGGATGACTATTTCTTATAGCTGCCATAGGACCGATCGGTCGGAAAATGGGTCTTAGTGAAAAAAAACTTTTTTGTTTTCAAGTAAATCGTTCTTAAAGTCGGTGATTCTTAATATGAAACACTTTCAAACTAATTTGAAAAAGTTTGTCGACATCGGTTGACTATATCTTATGGTTACCATAGGACCGATCGGTAGAAAATGAGTCTTAGTAACAAATTTTTTTTTGTTTTTAATGTTAGCGTCCTTAAACTCGCTGATTACTCATTTTATATGCTTTTAAATAGATTCGCAAAATTTGATCGAAATCGGATGACTATATCTAAAGGCTGCCATAGGACTGATCGTTCGGAAAATGAATCTTAGTGAGAAAAACTTTTTTGTTTTCAATTTTATCGTTCTTAAATTCGGCGATTGTTAATGTGATATGTTTTCAAAAAGATTCGCGTAAGTTGGTCGAAATCAGATGTTTACCTGTGGGAAAATAAGGTTTAGTTAGAAAAATTTTTGTTTTTTTTTGTAAGTGTTTTTAAACTCTGACATTTCAAAACCAGCATTTGCAAGGTACAGACGAAGTTAGCTTGGCCTTCTCGTTTTTATACTCTGTACCGAAGGTAAATAGAGTATATTAAGTTTGTGCAAAAGTATGTAACAGGGAGAAGGAATCGTTTCCGACCCTATAAAGTATATATATTCTTTATCAGCATCAACAGCCGATTCGATATAGCCATGTCCGTCTGTCCGTCCGTCCGTCCGTCCGTCTGTCTGTCTGTCTGTCCGTCCGTCCGTCCGTATGAACGAAAAGATCTCAGAGATGGTAAGAGATAGAGGTTTGACATGTATGGGGCATATATTTCTTATACTTGCAGGCAGATCAAGTTTATTTTTAATTTTTGCCACGCAAGATCTCAGAGATGGTAAGAGATAGAGGTTTGACATGTATGGGGCATATATTTCTTATACTTGCAGGCAGATCAAGTTTATTTTCAATTTTTGCAACGCCCCCTCCCGCCCCCGCAATTTGGAAAAAACGTCATATCTCCTACAGTTTTGAAGATAGATCGTTCGTACCTTCTAGAGATACCTTGTAAACAAAATTATTTATCGAAGGAATGATAAAGATCGGATGAACGATACTCAAGCTATGAGCAAAAAACGGCCAGTGATCACCCACCACCCCCCACCCATCACCACAGCATTCTATTGAACGGCAATTTTAGTGAGAGAGAGAGAAAAAGAGAGATAGAGTGAAACTTAGAGATGAGCGAGTATAACTCGTGAGCAAATGCGAGCTGCGACGTTAAGGGTACAGAGTATGTTATAGTCGGGCTTGACCGACTTTCTTTCTTGTTTTTTATATTCCTTGTTTATTAGACTAACTAAAATTACCTATCACATGAAGGGGAAAAATATATATTTGTATAAATTAGTTGCGCGCACCTGCGTTACGGCCGCAAGACAATGCTTCTATATCCGTCTCAGTCGCTCCAGTCTGCGCAGTTCTATAAGGGCATCAGCTGCAAAAGTACTAGTGGCGTTCCAGAACGCATAGAGCTTAGATCAAAATGTAATTTTCGAAAAAATTTCTGATCGATTGGGCCACGCCTTCACCCCAACCCGTCTATTTTATTCGTCTTAGTAATCAAAATGCGTGAAGACACAAGAATACAAAATTCATCATTACATTTTTCTTCCTTCTCTTGTCAATGTCCCCTTTAAGTTCACCATCATCTTCAACTGAAAATGTTGCACAATCAAAATCATTCACAAATATTTCATTTTCAGTCGGTGTTTTTAGTAGAGAAATAAATTCTGCTATCAAACAGTTCTGGTCATCAGAGTAGGCTTTGAAATGAGTAGGCCTTGAAGTGCTTTCAAACAGTTCTGGTCATCAGAGTAGGCTTTGCGACTGGCCAAATAGTTTACCTAATTGAAAACGTTACACAGTTGGTCAGAAGGCAGCCAGCCCTTGTGCTGAACACATCTCATTTTATTCTTCTGAACTTGCTATCGAGTTCGAAAAGTGGAATTTAATTGTTGGTGTGCCTTTAACATTTCATACTCCATTCTGATGGTGGAGTTTGAACTATTTTCTTCTTAATTTACTTAAAGATTTTTAATATATGGACAAACAATATATTTTTCCAGGGTGACTGAGTCGGTCAAACAAATACAGCAGATTTCACTCGTGCTTAATAATATTATAGAGACATTAATTCAGGTCCTTCTTTCAAAGGTCCATAAATCCTCCGAAGAGTTAATCGCTCGAACACACCAATCGTCGCCTCGCGTAGACTTGTCCGTGGATACCATGAATGAATAAACATAGATTGCGACATCCCGCGCACAAAAGTGGTCATCTACTGCGCAGGCACCGCTGACGTCACGGTTCGCGTGCTGCTATTGGTTGAAAATATAGAGAGGCGCCATTTAAAAAAGAGAGCAAAGCTTGTGACAGTGGGACCAATTTTATAAATTTGCTATTATTTTTTAATAGTATTTAGCTTGTGAATTATCTCACTAAATTCATAGATATTTTTATTTAATTTAAATATAGCAACATATAACTAAATAAAACGTCAAATGTTATTGACTGCTTATAACATTTTAATGAAAGATATTGTTTTTTTGTTTGTTATTTTGCCTGCAGCCGACCACAGTGCACCTCATTTTATCTAACTGTGTTTTTTTTACAGGGTTGTCGAAACTCTCGAATATCACACGTTTTGTATGTCAATTGTATGGCCTTAATTTATATTAAAAAAAACGTTATATGGTGGCAACTCTTCGAAAAGCACCGCTGACGTATTATAACGGGAAAACATGCGCATGTCGCAATCTAAGTTTATTCATTCATGCGTGGATACTAGGTACTTCGTCTTGTCCGACTTTAACTAACATGGAGTTGACACCCATCGGAATCGATTTAGTTTGGCTGAGTTCTAAGCTTAAGGACAAGAATAGGATTCTGCGTCCAAAAATACATATGAAAAGTTTGCCATCGTCTTTGGTACAAAAAGATGGATTTATTTGTAAACCTGTGATATTAATATATAATATTAAATGCAAATTGGCACGAATAGTTTTTATACCCTTGCAAAGGGTATTATAATTTAGCCCAGAAGTTTGCAACGCAGTGAAATACTCGTTTCCGACCCCATAAACTATATATATTCTTGATCAGGGCGACGAGCCGAGTCGATTGTTAATTTGATATGTTTTCAAAAAGATTCCGCGAAATTTGGTCGAATTCAGATGTTAATCTGTCGGAAAATGGGTTTTAGTTAAATTTTTTGTTGATTTTTTTAAACTGACATTTCAAAAACAGCACTTGCAAGGGTATAAAAACTTCGGCACAGATGAAGTTAGCTTGGCCTTCTCGTTTTATGTATGTATTTGCATTTTAGTAAAGAGAGCTTTAAAACTGATTTGTTTAAAATATTTTGTCTTTTTCGGAGCACTAAAATTTTTTGAAACGATACCCAATTTGTTCGTTTTTTAAATTTTAACCCCTTCCCCGCCATATGTCAGACCCTTCTCACCCGATCGTTAAAATAATGGCAGAAATAAACTCAGCACCCTCAAAAACCACCGAGTACTGATTTTGTCACGTCTAAAGAAACGAGAGCGGAAGTTAAAGTCGGCTCTAACCGACTTCGATATACCCGTTACTCATGCATAGAAATGTTTAATAGCCATCCTGTGTGCCTGAGGTGAGACAGCCGAAAAGTATGCAACATTTTTTTAACTCGGCTATTTATCATCCGATCTGGATGAAGATTGGAGGACTTATAGATGTTGCGAATATAAACTTAAGTTTTAAATTTGAGATCGAAATCTCAAAAATTGTGAGAGTTATTCAACATTTTTTATTGTGGGGGCGGGGGTGGGCGTGGCAAAAATTTTAAATTAACTTGATCTGCGTGCAGACAATAGGAGTCTACATTTCAAAATTGAATGCTCTAGCTCTTCTAGTCTCTGAGATCTAGGTGTTCATACAGACAGACGGACATGGCTATATCGACTCGGCTGTTGATGCTGATCAAGAACATATATACTTTATATGGTCGGAAATGATTCCTTCTGCCTGTTACATGCATTTGCACGACTTTAATATTAGACCGCGCGGTCTAATTTCATTTGATGGTCGCGGCCTAAATTCATTTTGCAGAATGAAATTAGACCGCCATACAAAATGCACCGCGGTCTTAATTCACGCGTCTAATTTCACAGAGCCTATTAATTCATACGGGTCGTGGTCGGGCGTTGCGTACCAGTAGTATGTGTGGCTGCTAGTGCGGGAGGTTGTGGGTTCGATCCCGCCTCGGACCATTTAATAGAAAAAGTTTTTTCTAGGTTAAGTTATAAGCACACACGCCAAGAGATTGAGAGAAGCTTGGCCCTGGCCCTCCTGGAGTTGCTGTTTGAGCCAATTTTACTTTTACTTATTAATTCATACCGGTCATTTTTATACTCTGTACCAAAGTTACACAAAGTACATTAAGTTTGTGCATATGAAAGTAACATCCAGAAGTACGCATCGCCGACCCTATAAAGCAGCGATGCCCAGCCGTATGCTCTTTGGATACGTTTTGTTATTGTAATTGCACCGAACATAGGAAATCAATGATCGTATACATGCGGGGCGTGAGGCATACAAAACGACACACATGCTAACGATTTTGTGTGTATGCGAGGCGTAGAACAAAAACCGGTTTTGTTCTCTTCTTTGATTGGTGTTTGCGAACGCAAGCAAACTGACCAACAACAATTTCATTATTGGTATTGGTGGTATTGGTGCTTTTCTTTGTGAGTATTGGTGAGTGCTCTGTCGTATGCTACTTTTGAGCATGCCTGCTATAAAGGATATATATTCTTGATCAGCATCAACAGCCGAGTCGATATAGCCATTCGTGTGTTTGTCTGCCCTTATAAACGCGCAGTTTATTTTAAATTTTTGCCACAACCCTTACCACCCCCGCAATTTGGAATAATCGTCATATCTTCCACTTCCCACAGTGCCGAAGGAATGATTAAGATCGGATGAACGATAAAGATATGAGCAAAACAGCGTTCGCAGCAGTAGCGCTGATTTTACTGCTGCTGCAGGTCTGTCGGGCTTGACCGACTTTCTTATTTAATTAATGTTTCATTTTTGCTGCACCGAACCGAAATCTTGGGTTCGGAACTGGTTCAGGCTCAATTATTTTTTTCACACTTGGTTTGATTTAAGGTTCGGTTCACAGTGAAAAGGATGTCTGAATTCCAATTTGGTTAGAAACCGGTTTGCAGCCCTGCTAACGATAATCTGTTAGACTAAGCCATTCTATTGAGCATTGTTGCATTTTCTTGGTAAGTAATCAATGGAAGAAGAGTCAGAGCCATCCACTCACCCAATCGAAGGAAAGTTTTGTTCATGTCCCCCAACGAAATGGAAACTTCACTTTTACTCGACTAGACGGAACCATCCCCCGTCCCACCAGTATAAGCCCCCTTTATAGCCCCCACTGTTACACTCTCCTATGTATTTCACTTTGATGGGTTAGCCGGTTAGCGTGCAAAGCTGCAAGTTGCCAATTTTTTTCCTTTTTTTTTGTGTGCAAACCTGTAAAAGTAAAAGCTGCTGCAAACTGCTCTTGGCCCGGCCTGCGCACATGTTTGACCCATTTAGACTATAGAGGAGGCTGACATCATCATTATCATCGTCATTATTCGGTTACTTCCTTTAATTTGAACATGTACACAGTATGATTTTTTTTTTTTTTTTAGCTTTCAAAAAAGTTATAAATATAATTAATTAGCAATTATTGTATGGTGTTGTTGTTACACAAGGCAGGGAATATGGGCTTGGGTTTTTAACGATTTTTTTTTATAACCTCTCATTTGTCGTCGTCCCTACCAAAAGGTTGAAATTATTACTGATGACTAAAGCAAGAGAGCGGACAAGACAGAATTAAAGATCAATGGCTGAAGTGAGGGTCAAAAAAAAAAACAATCTACAAGAACAATAAGTGAGAAAGTCGGTCAAGCCCGACTGTAATATACTCTATATCTGCGAAAGTGTGTGCTCATATGTATGTAATTTGCTGATACAGTAGAAGTAAAAAGATTCACTGCTGCCCCGCTCCGAACTTTCTTCTGCTTATCGTTCATCCGATCTTTACCACTACTTCGGCAGATCGATAAATATTGCTGATAACTGAATATGTCTAAAATGACTAAATATGTAAAAAAAGGTACGAACCATCTATCTGCAAAACAGTGGAAGATATGACTTTTCCAGATTTTGGGGGCGGTAGGGGGTGTGGCAGCAAAAAATTGATCTGCCTGCAAGTATAAGGAGCTTATGTCTCATTCATGTCATTTTACCATCGCTGAGATCTGTGCGTTTATAAGGACTGAGAAACAGACTCTTGTTTAACTGCACGGTTTACCGAAGGAACTCCACGAAGAGGCTCCACATAAGGTACCCGCAGTCAAGAGAAAGCTGCCACTTGCATAAGAACGCAGCGCCACCAAAAGTTTGGTCTCCGACAACAATGCATGATTCCTGTGAACAATCCGAGTCATAATAAATAGAGTCACAACTAAAGTTAAGCTTTTACATTGAAAAGACACTTGATTCTTAATCCTAGCAAGAACTATTTTACATGCTGAATTTGTCAACCTGAATCGTTGAACAAATTTGGCAACTTTCAAATCAGTAAAATAGTTAGGGCTTCAGTGTACTCTCTGGCATTATTTATTCGTTACTCTGTCTCTTCTAATTCCATTTCCATAGCGAGGATGTACAAATTAGTTTATTCAAACATTTTGTTTCAGCAATAAACAAAATAATAATAAAATAATGGGATCAGCTGTTTGTCTGTCGATGAAAATATCGATAATTCTATCGGGACTGCCGCTCCGTTTAAGTTTGTTGCTCGATTCTTGCCAAACACAGCATGAGACACTCAAATTCGGCAAAACTCAGGTCAGTTGGACTAACCGGACATTGAGAAACCAGGCCTTGTTGAGTTGAAAAATTGAGGACTTTATGCTAATTTTCATAAGTATAAGAAGAGCTAAGGCTAGAACCTTTCCTTATTTGCTGCATGGATAAAGTGAGTACGTTTTCACACATGAATGTGAATGCGCTTGCACATTGAAAGTTTTTCGAGCAAAGTTGTACCCCTCGAACGTTTGAGGGAAACTAGCTTCGACGTCGCGGAAAATGTGGGAAAATCATGGAAACAATTTATCGTTGTTGAAGTGTTTTTTTGTATTTCTTCTGCTTTTATAAAGGCAAGAGAGAGTAAAGAAATTTGCAGTTGGGTCTCTGCTCTTTGCTTTTAGTTGCTTGGCCATTGGCCCGCAAAATGTTCTCACGTCCGTCGACTTAGTTGAGCCATTAGCGCGCGTCTCCATCGACACCGACGTCGGCTTTGAAACTGGAACCTGAACCTGACCACCTAGTGAATAACAGACAAATTAAGTGCAAATCTACAAATTCATAAGGTGCATTTCATAATCATGAGGCAATTAAGAGAATTAAAAATTAATCGGTGGAAAAGGCTAATGTAATAAATAATATTAGTTTCTATGCTTTTTCATAATTCCACCAAGCGTGATGGAAATCGGACAACTATATAGTATAGCTGCCATACAAAAGATTGGTCTGAAAAATAGTACATGAAAATAAAAAATAATAAAAAATATTATCTGTTTCAACACAATTTTGGCGAGTTTGATTAAAATCAGATGAATATATCGCATAGCTGCCATACAATAAACTGGCAAGCAAATGGTCAACATAGTGGCACTCTATTGCTGAGTTTGGGAAATAACTTAGATAATATTGTCCAACGCTAAAATGAAATTTCGGAATAAAAATCATTTGAAAATTTTACTTATATATGTAAATTATACAAGCTTCAAGGGTATATAAACTTCGGTCGAACTGAAGTTAGCTTTCCTCTATTTTGAAAACTTATAAAAAGAAAGAAAAGTCGCTCAAGCCCGACTATAACATACTATGTATCCCAAAAGGTTTGGTTTAAAGCTAAAACTGACGGAGGAGATAGCATAGAAACAGACGGACATGGCTATATCAACTCATCTCGTCATGCTGATCAAGAAAATATGTATTCTTTATGTGGTCGGAGATGCTTCCTTCTATGCGTTACAACAATAATATACCCTCTACAAGGGTATAAAAAATATATGTATTTTATTTCATTTATACCAATAAACCTGATGGAAACTTATTCATAAATTTATATTGATGGAATCTTGCAGACCGTTCAAACCTTAATATAAACGCTCTCATAAAAAACATATCCACACAATGCAAAGGTCCCGAGCGACCCCGGGTATACAGCTAGTAATAATAATCATAAGTATAAGAAAAACATGGTAATGATAATCATGGAAACTGCACTTGGCACTACTGGCCGTCATTAAAAACTTGCAATGAAAAGCGAATACAAAAAAAAATAAATTGTGCTCATATTAGAAAATAAAAATATACAATCAAATAATAAGCCAAGCACGCAACGTCAAAGTCTGTCTAGCGAGTGACAAAAAGGGGGAGGAGGGGGCCATGGAAGGAATATAGCTACCAGACGGCGAAGTGAAAGAAAGAGTCGAAAATAAAGCTGACGGGAACGTTTTTTTCATATGAGCGCAGCAGCTAAAGGAGGATATCGGTAAAGCTTGATTTTGATGCGAGGAACTTCACAAAAAGGAGAAAGGAAGGGTTTTGGTTATTAGTACAATTTTTAAGATGTCAGCTCTAATTCTACACTCACATGTATAATCACAATAAATGTACATAAGTATATAAACTGTCTGATCTGCTAAAGATCGGATAAAATTTGTAGCAGAGATATAAAACGACTAATTTCTATTATATAACAGCATTTTTGGGTCAACATGTCCTCAGTCTGCTAACGTAATGTTAATTTTAACAATGCAGTGTAAATGCTATTGTAATTGATATAAGAAAAGGCTATTAATCGCTTCACCCTCCTAGTATTGGCCATATCGAACTCTGAGATGCTGATCAAGAATATATACTATATATATATTTGCTCGAAAATGCACAATGGCATAAAAAGTTCGATTTTGCTTTACATTCTTACTATTCTGCTCCAATATTCCACTCAATTAATTCAGGAAGAATCAAATCCAGTTGTGTGTTTGTTGCGTTCTCCTCAATCAACCATTGCAATGCGCTGACTCACCCAGCTTCCCCAGCTACTACATCTTTGCTCTCTACAGAAAAAAGTGAGTAAAGAAGCAGCGACTAAACGTTCTTGTGGAATGAATCATTCGATTGGATCCCACCACGATTCAATCCATCCCAGTATCTTTCCAGCAGCCTGTGATGTCATCGCGTGCGGGTTTTCAAAACGCTTTAGCGGTTTTTGATTTGGTTAGCTTCTGCGGCCCAAAGTCAAAACCAAGGCATCACCAATTCCCTTCAATACCCCACCCATTTTTCGTCATCGTTGTTGTAATTCAACGCTTCGAACTTTAACGCTTCGTTAAGTTTCACGCATGCAGATTTTAAATGTATTTGGAGGAGAGTTGTAGCTGCTGCTGCTGTTGCTGCTTGTCGCGTCCCAATTCTGTCAATCAACTGCGTATTTATACCCGCTATTCGTAAAGTAAAAAGGGTATACTAAGTTCGTTCAGTCGTATGTATGCAGAAGGAAGCATAAAGTATATATATATTCTTGATTAGCATCAACAGCTGAGTCGATCTAGCCCTGCCTCTTTGATCTCAGAGACTAGAAGAGCTACACCTAAAAAATTTGGTCTGTAGACTCAAGCTTGTACAAGTTCTACACCAGATAACTCTAAAATATCAAAATGCATAATATTAAAAAGAAAATTTCTAAAAGTCTATATGATGTATTAAGTCCAAAAAACATATATCGCATAAATCGTTATATCCTAAAGCTCTTAGAAATATCAATTTCTCTAAAACCTTTAGATATATCGATTTATCTACACGATATTGACAACCCTATTGTACACTCATGTAGATGCCCAATATAAGAAATTGAACTTATGTTACTTATATATTTAGGATCTGCATTGGCTCAGTCTGTAAACTTATTGTGAACATAAATCTTAACGTAAGTGCTCTGTTATTTCAAAAGGCTTTTAAATACATCTTTCCCTGATCAGCGGGTATATTGATGTCGGGCAGGGCCGACTTAAACTTACGCGCTCGTTTTTTTTTTGTGGGTGCCAAAGCGTTTTGTTTTAATAATGTTAAACCACAAAAGGCCAAAGTCAAAGTTTGAGTATAAATAAGAAAATTTATAATAATAAAAAGTAAAGGCAGGAAATTCCCCAAAATACAAAATGCACCAAATTGCAGTCTCAAATTGTGGCTGTTGAGGTCAAGGGCTAAGCCAAATTATGAATCATGAGACTATGCAAGGCGGCAAAACAAAAACCAGTTAACACACAAAGAGACATTTAAAAACACATGTGCGAAATCGGTTCAAGAAAAAATTGATAAGCTTCTAGGGTTGACAATATCGTATCGATATGTTGATGTTTTTGTTAGACTAGACGATATGCGAAATAGTCGACAATCTATATTTTTTAACGATATATAAAAAAAAAATTACCATTTAACTACATTAAATGGTTCTGTCTCGCTTCAACAAATCGGATCACATAAACTTGATATAGTAGCGTTCGATTCTGGTCTGGCAGCTCTGTAGAAGCCCGTGGGTAGTAACCGCTTCATAAAATTCCAGCGAGTTAAATACCAACATGATATTTTGAGGATTCTCGATAATGTTCAATGCATAAAAAATAAGTTAACCCAAACTCTGGCTTTTTTTTTTTTTTAAATGGCTATATTCTGTTCAGCAGAGGGACATAAGCCAAGCTTCTCTCAATCTCTTGACGTGTGTGCTTATAATTTTTTGCACAAGTGAAAGGGACCTACAGTTTAACGCCGAATCCAAACGGCAAAGTTTTAGAGGTTTAGTTTGCATGGCTAGTTACTTCACAGCTGGCGCCAAAAGCTGGTGACGGTGACGGTGTAAAAGCTATTTTCTTAAGAAAGAAAAAAAATTTGTTTATTAGATGGTCCGAGGCGGGATTGAACCTACGCCCTCCACACAGCACCCGACACACTAACCGCTGCGCCACACCCGGCCACTCTGTCTTTGTGGAGATTATTAATCGGTCCTGTTCCAATTTCGAGTCGATTTTTGTGCAAACGTTATTATTTTGCAGTCGAATTTAGTAAACGCTGTATAGAAAGTTGCAAATATACCTACGGTTACTAGATCAGAAATAAAAACAATCGGAATTGTTTGAGTAGCTGAAACCGATTGCTCAATCCCAAGTGAATTCAATTCGAGAGAAAAGAACGACGGAATCTAGTAACCACAGATTTTCTTGACACTTATAAATTTATACAACTTGAATTCAAAATACAAACTGTAAAAGCCCAGATTTTGTTATAATTTGGGAACTTTTTTTGGAGATGTTTTTTTTAATAACCGGAATTCGGAACAAGGCCGGCCCTATATTTTTAATGTCTTTTTATACACTTGAAAAGTGTATTATACTTTTGTGTAGAAATTTGCAAGGCAAAAAAAAAATCATCGTCGACCACATAACATATGTATATATGTATATTCTTAATCAGCATGACGATCTGTGACGATTAAGATTTGCCCGTCCGTCTGTCCGTTTATACGCAATCTTGTCTCTATGTCTCAAAGATTTCGAGTTGAAATATTGCACAGAGTCTTCTTTTTACTGCACGCTGCTAATATGTCGGAATACCCTGGAACCGATGACTATTTCTTATAGCTTAGAAAATGGGTCTTAGTGGGAAAACTTTTTTTACTTTCAATGTTGGCGATCTTAAACTCGGCTATTATTAATATTATATGTTTTAAAACAGATCTGCGAAATTTGGTCGAAATCAGATAACTATATCTTAAAGCTGCCAAAAACTAGGCCGGAAAATGGGTCTTTGTGAAAAATACTTTTTGATTTTTATGTGTAGTACACATTCTGTGCCTGTACCTGAGTATAAAAATCAAGCAAAACAAAAATCCAGAAAATTAATCCTTGAATACATATGCGCGGCAAACGCAAAATAATTAAATGAATTAAATACATTTTTTTTAGCGTTGCGTTAAGCGCTGACCAAATTTGTTCACAATTAAAAACACAAAGCGCGCGCGACTCCCACGCGATTTGTAAGCGTTTTTTAGCTGACCAAAAAAGGCAGCAAGCGTCAAAGTTTTTTTTTTACTAAGACGCATTAACAATTGGCACATTTAACGGAAATTATCGATGTCAATTTGCAAATTGGAAAGTGGTTAAAATATTCAAAAAGAAACAACAGCTAGACTCGATGGTCTTCCGGTGTGTGTGGTTTTTGTTATGAGTTTGAATGGAGTTAAGCGAAAATTAGTAGTGTTTCAGGGAAATATAGAAATTAATTATAAGAATTTAGAGTTGGGTCATATTTCTCTGACATGGTTGATTAAGCGATCGCCTGTTTATGTTTTATGTAATTTGAACTATAGTTCATTTGAACTATAATTCATTTTTATAACTATAGTTCATTTTTTGAACTATAGTTTAATATTTGAACTATAGTTTATTATTTGAACTATAGTTTATTATTTAAACTATAGTTTAATATTTGAACTATAGTTCATTATTTTAACTACTAAATCAAATTTTAAGGCTGCACACTTTCAGGGACTCGGTGAATCCGTCCTGGTCCACTTGCTCGGTCAGTGTGTTGAGAGGAAACTGTTTTGCTATCTGCCTAATTGCTGGCAGGGATTTCTTAATGTTGTTATAGCCAAAATCGATAGCTATTTCTTAATAGATGTTGCAGGCATGGATCACATCATGTCGTGGTGGGGGAATCTTTACAATCAGGGAGTCTCCCTTTACCAGTAGTCCCTTTAAGTACATTCTGGGTAACATGTCAGCCAGCTTATGCCCATATAGGCGTTGGCACGCTTCACCGAAATTTTCCCCTCCCGTACGGCTAGCTCTGGATAAGAGACGATGCTACCGTCTGGTTGGTCACTAGATCACTGGATACACGGAAGAGTCACGAATTATGGGCAAATATTGCTTTAGCTGGGCATGTGTGGCATTGAAGTCCATAAACTGCAGGCCAGTCATCTGCTGAGTTTGGTTACTTGGATTGAATTTGATTTCCTCTGGCGCCAAATCCTCGTAGTTGAATATGTCCCTGTAATATGTCTAATAGCCTATTTCCACCAAAGAAATGAAGCTTCATTTCTTGAAATGACAAGAAATGAAGAAAATTATATCATTTCTTCCATACAAATTGTTGTTGCATTTTGCCCTTCATTTCTTTCATTTCTCAAAAATGATGGCATTCCCCACGAAGGAATTTGATATTTTTTTTTAAAGTACTCGCTACTCTCTGGCACTACTCGTTACTCGCTGGAAATAGAAAGTGTCATCACCAATAAAATGTGGATTTGAATTTAAAAAGTAGGCGCAATTTCGTTTATAATATAAATTAGTCAAAATAAGTTGTGTATTTAGCTTTCTGCTGATAATTCAGGGCGTTAACAATGCGTTCGCCCAGGGTAATTGCTTTCCTGCCGGTTATGCCTTTTTTTGGGTAAATATTGCAAAAACTCCCCGTGAGTTTGAAAGTGGCGCCTGTTGTTTAAATTAAACCATTCAGCTGTTTTTGTCAACGTGGCATTGCGAATATCAAAATGATGAAGATTTGTCAATGGAAACAGCATCATTTTTAGAAATGAAAATGATAAGAAATGAAGCCAGTGGAAATAGGCTATAAGTCGTGGGTGCCAATGGCCACTAGGGTATGCTTACGACAAATGTTTTGATGCAGCTTATCCTGCAGATCGATGAAACTGTTGTAGAACTCTTGCGTAAAAGACACATTACGAAGCACAGCGGACATAGCATGTGGACGAATCTGTACCGTGGAGGAGGCACTACTTGGCATTTGTTGCTGGGTTGGCGCGAAGAAACTCAAACTTTGGCTTTGAGACATGATAGTCTAGACGTCCAGCTGTTTGTAATGTTTTAAATGTGAATAGCTTGGCGAATTCATAGAGAATCCTTATTAAATGCAGGCCTGCTAGATTATTATGTCATGTCATGCCTTTAAATTACATATTTCAGATAAATTTATATCCTAGTAGGCCAGGGTTAATGTGTTATTTTTTTGATTCTGTGGTCACCATTTTCTGATTTTGTTGCAAATATGTTTCAGCGCGTAAATCAACTTCATCAATTCAAATTATAATCAATTAAAATGCAGAAAATTAGTGATAAAAAAACACGTTTGATTCAAAAATGTCTAAAAGATTTGCCATTAAACTGTTCTGAAATACATATTTACATAGCAGGCACCCGGCATGCGCTACCACCCCCGTTTAGAATATTAAACACAAAACGAAGAAGTGAAACTTAATATACAATTGCCATCTTTCAAATTTTCATGATAATCTAATTCATAAAATTTTTTTTTTCGAATTTCGCATTTTTATTTTGGTCCTTATGATCCACACCTCCACACCGCCATCTTTAATTGCCAACTATTAAATCTTCATGATAATCTAAACTAATTATAAAATTTTGTATATATCCGGATTTTTTGGACCGATCTCGATCTTCACCCGTCAATTTACCCGCGAATTCTTATAACCGTTTCATCTACACCTCCTACACATTGTCATCCATCAAATATTCATAATAATCTTGGGTCATATGGATGGAGAGTGTCAAATTTTAAACATTTAGATAACTATCTTAGGTCCTTTGAAAAAATTCTAAACTCAAATGTGAATTTTTGAAATTTCCCGATTTTTTTGGACGAATTGTTCCACACCTCCTTTATTTACCCGTGTACTCTTGCGGTCTATTAAATCTTCATAATAATAGAAGGTCTTATGACAAATGTTGAAATTTCCCAATATCTTAGACTATTCATTGTAGACTAGACTATTTCATTTGCAAACGCCTGGGTTTTTTAAATACTCAAATGAAAATTTGCCAAATTTCGCGGTTTTTGGACCATTATAAGCTTATATGAAAAACGATAAACTTTCGGGATTTTTTGTGCCTATCTATATGTGCCATCTATCTATTCTTTATAATAATCTAAACTCAAATGAGAATTTTTGAATTTCGTAATTTTTATACGTTTTACATATTTTGCATATTTTTTTGCATATTTGTTGCATTTTTGTTGCATTTTTTGCATATGTTTATTGTTAATAATTTTGTGGCTAAAAAAATGAACTATAATTCAAATGAACTGTAGTTCGAATGAATTGTCAAAGAAATTATACTAGAAGATATATTATTATTCAGTCTTGACTAAAATTACATGACATTGAAGTTAATTCAAGTTTTTGAAAATCGTTATTTTTCCCTGTTGTTTTGAAATCCACATATACAAGTATAATGAACCTAATCAAATGAAAATGTCTTCATGAAATGAGGCAATCTTCTCGCTATGTTATCAAAGCAAATTTTGAGTTTATTAAAAATTATGTGTTTGTTATATAACACCTGAAAACCTAATTCTATGTTAATGTATAATCTGACTACTTGTATCAAAAACATTTATCTTTAGTTTATTATATGAATAAAGTGCGAACTTAACCGAACCGAAACCGCGATTCAGTAAGCCCCAAAAACCATACAATGAACCGAACTGGCGGTTCAAAAACTGTGTGTACCACCGGACCGAACCAGTTCTTATTACGACATTGATATTACGTTAGCAAAAGGCAAACATTTTAAACAAACTTGATCTACTCACATGCGATAGGTGTCCACAAATAGCTCTATATCTTCTAGTCTCTGAGATCTAGATGTTCTTACAGACAGACGGATGCACGGACATGGGATGCTTAATTTTGCCTATTACATTTGCACGAAATTAGTTTTGATTTACACTATGAAGCAAACATCATAAAGTTTTCTTAGTCGGCGTGCAATTTCGATGAATTCTACAAAACCTATAAATCATAATGAATACGATCACACTTGTTTCTCTCGCCAACCAGCTGGCAATTTCTTTAAATATTTATAATGAAAAACGTTAGTTGATAATACTTTGAAACAAGGCATTAAGTGGAATTGGTACAATCCACATTTAAATAAAATTAAATAAATCCCCAACACACAATTTATTTACAAGAGCTAATTCAATATAAGAGCTCTATGACCCATCTCAAAAAGAAACCCCCCGAATGAGTACACTTATTTTTAGTTTTGTATATTCCTCACCCACTGTACATACTCTGCCGTCGCCGCCCCCTTTAACAAAAACTCGACCCTCGAAATTGTGCCAGGTTCGTTATTTAAAGCTTGGGCTTTCTCTCTCTCTCTCTCTCTCTCTCTCTTTCCAGTATGTGTGTGTCTGCCTTCCTTTATAGGATTTCTTTGGCGTTTTAAAATTTTTAAGCGGCTTTAATTATGATAAATTATCTTAGAAAACTGACCGATGGCTTGCCGTAGCTACCGCTGCTGCTGCTGCTTGTTATCCTTGAGATGTTATGACCGTTTTATTTTTTTTGTACTCTGCACCAAAAGTACACAGAGTATATTGGGCCTGCGCATATGTATGTAACAACTATAAGGAAGCATCTCCGACCCTATAAAGATATACGGCCGTGTTCTACAAACCTCTAACAACCCAAAAGCAACCCAAAAGCAATTGTCAGTGTTCCTGAAACCTCTTTTGGTTGTTTTCAAATGTTGCGAATTTTGTGGCGACATTTGGTCTATGTTTTGCTAATAAAGAGATTTGAGTCAAATATGATAATGAGAAACAAAGCTTGACTGATCGAATTGCATTAACATTATAAAAGATTTAATGGGATTTAAGTAATAAAAATTAATTTTAAAATATTGTTTACCAAAACAATGCAAAAGTCTGAGGGCAGCAGAAAGCAACTATAAGCAAACCTGCCAACTTATTCCAATTATGACAATAACATATTTCGAGTTTTAATTTTCGTTTCAAAATTAAAAGTTTGTACGCTTAAATGAAGTATAAACTTCACAAGATTATGTGGCTAAATTAGCAGATTAATAAAATATGATTAAAGTGGTTAATTCAATGATGTATCGAGAAAAACCTATCGATAAATTCTATCGGCGAGAATTTCAAACTACAAATGGAAGACAAGTTATCAGCAGTGAAATTTTTAAATGCGCTTTTTACATTTATTTTGATCTTTAAAAATTTTAGGATGTTTTTATGGGGGAAACATATAACTCCGGAGGAAGAGGCAGTAATGAGATATGGAAAAGCAGTCGGATATCGCGGCAGAAAAGTAGCTTACGCTTCATCAGAAATTAAAAGTGGATTGCATCATTTCTTAAACTCTTGTTACGATTATGTCTCCCTCGCCAACGGCCTTCTCCTAGCAATATCCAAACAATTAATGCAGCCGCGGGCATTTTTGAATTTATATTTGTGCACACCACTCACTTGTAAGCAACAGGGTTGTCAATACAAAATAATTTTTTTGCGGGTCTCTTCAATTTTTTTCCGATACAATTGAGTACTAATGGCTTAAAAATAATTTATAGTTTGGAACTCAGTCCATACTACAACCACTTGCAGCATTTGGCTTAGAAACTACCAAATAAAATTTGAATCCTACATTAATTTAAATTATTTTGAAGCCTACAACCCTGTCGTGGCAGCCCCAACGCCAAAAATACCAGTCAGCTGCTTTTGTCAGCTGTTTTGCATGCTACTCCGAAGCTAATTCCGAAAAACGAAATCTCCGACATTTGTGGAACACCGACATTTGGATTGGTTGTTTTCAAAAACAACTGACCCCAAAATCTAGAGATTTCTGGAACACATCGGATATACTCTTGATGGCATAGTGTCATATCTCCACCCAGTACATTTTGCCGTCGGAGATATGACGCTCTCTAACGGCATAGCTCCGCCATTGATCACAGCGGAGATATGACGTTTTAAAACGACATATCTCCACCGTGTTACAAACGACATATCTCCGCGCGGACGATTTTCTGTTTGCTGTTTTTCTATGATTCTGCTAGCTGCATCAATCCCCACATCCATGGCTGCATGCAGAGAAGGTCATCATCACTTTTTTTTTTTAGTCTCTAAGCCGCTTATGTTGTTACAAAAATTCCGTTGAAATTATACTAAAATATATGTGAAATGATTTTTAATTTTTTTATGGTGGCCGCATTTGTTTATGATATACCAGGATACTCAATAGATACATGTGTGTATTAAATTAAGAGAGTTTTAACAGATCGCACTTAATGGTAATTAAAAAAAAACAAACGAGTATCGGACGGAAATAGGACTTGAAACCTTTTACAGTTAAAATACATAATTTTATTGGAAGCATTCAAGCACTTAAATATAAACACAGCATAAGCATGAAGCATAGAGCATAAGGATAAGAAATGATTTTCGGAGAAGTTTTCCTGTTGTGCTTGTGAAAGATCAGTTTGGTACAGACTGCACAAGAGTTAGAATGTTTGAAGAAAGAAAAATTAAGAGTTGTTTAATAGCCTATTTAAACCAACGAAAAGAAACTTTATTTCTTGAAATGACAAGAAATGAAGAAAATGATATTATTTCTTCCTTACGATTTGCCACTTCATTTTGCCTTTCATTTCTTAAAAATGATGACAATCGGCCCGAGAGAAAAAAGTAAAAAGTAGGCGCAATTTTGCTTAAAATATAAGTTAGTGAAAATGATAAGAAATGGTGTCAGTGGAAATGAATTATACGGAATTCAGCCCTCCCAACGCCCTGGCCATCAGCCCTGGCCAACGTATTTATCGGATTAGGCCGCCAAAACCCATGAAAGCGCGGCTTTTTGCCACAATTAAGGAGATATATTTAAAAGGGACAGAGTAGATTTTAATAAACAAATAAATATTTTTGAGAAAAATATAGTAATCTTTTCTCAAACAATCATCCTACTTAGATGGCTGTGTGTGTAAACTCTTGTCCTAGATAAGCTATAATGCTAATTAGTATGGCTGCAATTTGTCACTGCCAAAATGGTACAAGCATTAACATTAATCTCAGTTTAAGTTTTGTAAAAATAAGTTTTAATTAAATTACAATTATTCGCACTCGCCTAAATTGGACAAGGTCTTTTGCTGAGGAGATCGTAATAAAGTTATTGGCCTCTTGCCGCGATACAGTTCGTTTTTTGTTGTTTCTTAGCTCCGCGTTACGTAAGACAGTTAAAATGCTTTTGGCACGACTTGGATTTTGTTTACTGTAGTTTTTTTATACATTTTTATTTCTGGGATGACAACGCACCAAAAAGTAAAAAGAAAAAGCTTTGAGATGTGGGCGTGGAGTTCTAGCCCAACAGCACTGAACTTTAAAAGGTTAAACAACACTGAATGGTGCTTGTGGACTGATAGAAGGGAGGGAATAGGGTTTGGGGTTATGGTTGCTCAACACACCAGACCACACCCACTCAGTAGCGATGCCCTTTACCATTTTGTTTGATATCTGAGCGTACATAGCTCCAAACTTGAGTGTGAAGATTCTAAAATTGGTCAGACAATCGATGGGATCTACATCTACATAAAAGGCTTGGATCTGGCTACGTCTGATTCCATTTAAGGTGGCGTTTAAAAACGTGCCAAAATGTTTTTTTTTTTTTTGATTATGCATTCCTTTAGTCGATTTATAGTTCCAATATGGGTTAGTGTTTGGCCCAGAGCAGGCAAACAAATTTCAATACAAACAAACCAACATCAAACAAAACAAAAAGTGGGGGAGTGCATGTTGAAGGCGATTGGCAAATCTCTAATTGAACCAGGCGCCCGCCCACCCAGTCGGAACACCTAAACAACGCTATGTCACACATTTGTAAATTTATTATGCAAATGGGAAAAGTTTGTTATTTTCTGTTAACAAGGTGCAAATTGTCATCCAAAGGTTAGCCAACTAAGCAAATGCGGCTGCAGAGGAATGAGTGGGAGGAGGATTGATTAGTTTTAAATGTGTTGTTTCTTTTATCGATGGAAAGATCAAATTTGGCACAGAACCCACTGCACGTTCTTTGCATATTTTTACGATTTGTGCACTTCCGAAAGCTCGCCATTATGTTTGCATGCTTTTCCTTTGGCAAAAGCTGCTTTACGTACAACTCTTCCACTCCACTACTAAATCACTGCTCCGCACTCCTGCTCCGTTTGGAGTACAATAACATTTTGCCACTTGCACTTCAGCGGCGCTGAAGAATTTGTTCTCTCTTGGTTTTCTTTTTGTTTTATTTTTGCTGCTGTTGCTGGGCCCAAAGTGCAGTTGAAGTGAGTGAGTGCGCTTGGCCTGGATGCTTATAGCGCGCGCACTGAGAAGTGCATTGAACCATCAGTTGGAGTCACCGTCGTCATCCACATTCCCATTGACATTCGAGCAAGGCCAACTAATAGTTTTAGACTTAGGTGCCTAACAAGACAGGAGACAGGGGCCTAATGTGACAATTAAATTTGCCAGGCCCAAGCGGCAGCTATCAGTAGCAGCAGAAGAAGATGACAGTGCCCAAAAAACATCGGCAAGGGCCATGCGTCATGAAAGAAGACGAGTCTCTCTTGATATGCAAATGAACACAACACAAATATTCAGAAGAGCAGCAGCAGAAATAAACATGGGGATGGGAAAGGCAAAGAGGCCATTACATGATTAGTTTTTTGACCCACAAAATGTCAACAAACCGACTCAAGGCAGAGACTGAAGAAGCAGCAGTAGTATATTGATGGAATATCGTATCGAGCAACCGATTAATTTCTTAAGTTTTTGGGTTGTTTAGTTGGATCTTCATTAGGTAGGTAGGTAGTTCCGGCTGGCCCTTTGTAGGGACCACACATAGACCTTACGGTCCTTAGTGAGGCCGGGTGGCTTTTTCTGGGTACCATTAGAAATCCAAGAGGATGTTTGACGTTTTGGCAAATGCCAATAGTTGTTTGGGAGACCTCCTTGCCGCCTCTTCAAGAGAGTTGAGACTTGGGGAGTGCAGATGTTTTAGTCTCGTCTTAGCGATCGCTGGGCAGCTGCAGATGAGGTGTTCCAGAGTTTCAACGACTCCAGGTTCCTTACATTTCCTGCAGATGTCCGTTGTCGTGATGCCTAGCTTTTTCGCGTGAGCGGCTGCTAGGCAGTGACCAGTTAGTATGCCTATAAGCAGTCTACAGTCTCTTCTTTGGAGCTGTAGCATATAGTGCGTGAGTTTTTTGTCTCTTGTCTTGCACATGATTTTTGAGATTCTGCAGCCGGTTGTGTTCTTCCACTTTTCCTCTGCTTCTTTCTCCGCTATCTCCTCCAGTTTGCTGTGTAGCGTCTGTACGGAGATAGATATGTTTAGTGTTGCTTCTTGGCTTAGAGCGGTTCCGGCTTTTGCAAGACTGTCAGCCATTTCGTTTCCATCAATGCCCCGGTGGCTGGGAATCCAATAGATTTGCACCTTTCTAGAGATGCTGAGGGAATCTATTGCCTCCCTGCTTGCCAGAACATTTTTGGAATTAATGGTGTGTCTTTGCATTGCTTTGATTGCCGCTTGGCTGTCAACGTATATGTTTATTTGGTTGTTTGGTGCGTATTGTTCTGCCAATTCCGCTGCTTTCCTTATTGCGAAGACCTCCGCCTGGAATATGGTGCAGTGGTCTGGCAGTTTATAGGAGAGCCTCAATTCCGGCTCATCGCAGTATACAGCGGCTTCGACTCCTGAGGTCATCTTGGAGCCGTCTGTAAATAGGTGCATTGCTTCCTGGGCCAGTCCTATACGCCAGTCTTCTGGTCCCATTAATGCTGATGCACCTGTGAAGTTGGTTTTTGGGATCATGTAGTCCGTGCTACTGCTGATCACTCTACCCACCGTGCTGTGTCCATAGCTTTGTAGCGCCATGGTGCCTGCCGCACAAAGACGTTGGGCCGTCTTTTGTGCAAGGAGGCGTGCTTGGATGTCCAGGGGGTTGACTCCTAGGATGTGTTCGAGTGCTTTTGTTGGAGTGGACCTCAGCGCCCCCGTTATGCAGACTAATGCCTGCCGCTGGGCCTTTTCCATCAGCTTTAGATATGTGGACTTCTCCGTGGCTTGCCACCATACCAATATGCCATGTAGTAGTATCGGTCGTATTATTGAGATGAAGAGCCAGTGCGTTAGACTTGGTGATAGGCCCCAAGTGCTGCTTAGCATCTTCTGGGATGCATATAGCGCATTGGTTGCCTTTTTCACCCTTTCCTCCACATTGAGTCTCCATGACAGTTTACTGTCGATAACTACTCCAAGGTATTTTACGTTGTTCTTTGGCGTTAGCTGTATTCCATTTATCGTAGGTGGAGTCCATTGCGGTACCTTGTATCTCTTGGTGAAGAGAATCAGGTCCGTCTTCTCCGCATTGATACTGAGTCCGGCTTCTGTGGCCCACTTTAGTATCTCTTTGAGAGTAGAGTCCATGATTGAGCTAAGAGTCGATGGACATTTCCCCATGATAATTATGCTTATGTCGTCAGCATGGATCTTCATTAGCTTACACCAAATATTTAATTTTAATGGTCTCCAACTTCTGTTTATGAGGTGAAACATGGCAATTTATTGCCATTTGACTGGCCCAAATGCTAAACACGGCAGCCAGAGTCTCAGACAAAACCAGACTAGGCTAGACTCCAGACCCCAACAAAAAAACCAGGAAGGAGGAGGAACGACAGGAGCAATATAGTCCAAGTCAATGTATGTCCGCTGTCAATGCCAGAGCGAAGAAGAACGGCTGGATGCCGGAACGCCAAACAGCAGACATAAAAGTTGACAGGCAACAGCTGAAGGTGAATAAGGGGGGGGGTGGGGGGGCAGCAATTAGAAAACCAGTCCAGGCGACGACAGCCAAGCGCGTCTCATTATGCTAGATGGACTGAACATAATTGACGGGAGAATTAAGCTAGGTGATTTTGTTAGTAACAAAGGCCAAAGAAATGAAAAGCGAACTGGTTTATCTAGTTAAAATAGTTCAGTTGAAATTAGGTGGATCAAACAAAATAACAGCTAGGCTTTTCATTTACTTTGAAATGTTACCATCTTCAAGAACGAACGATGTAAGAATCAAAAATCTTATTGGATTAGGAACTATTGAATCTGGGATCGATCAGTTCATCTATGAAGAATATACTTAACGAACTAGGAACTTAACAACTACAAAAACTAGCAGCCTACCGAACAACATACGGGATATAACGAAACCTCTACTTAACGACTAGCAACCTACTAAATTAGAAACCGGGTGTGGTGCAGCGGTAGTTTGTGTGCCTGTTGGTGCGGGAGGTGTGGGTTCTATCCAGCCTCGGAACATCTAATAAAAAGTTTTCTTCTTGAAAAATTTTAACATATCCGGTCACCTTTACCAGCTATTGGCGCCAGCTGTGAAGCAACTAGCCATGCAAAAGCTTCGCTAACTTTACCATTCATATTCGGCGTTAAACTGTGCGAAAATTTCAAGCACACAAGTCAAGAGATTGAGAGAAGCTCGGCTTGGTACTTTGGAGCTGTAAAGCCAAGTATTTATTTTTTAAATTAAAAACTAAACAAATTAGTGCATGCGAAACAAATGTTGAACAAGAAATTTTTTATGCAACAATCGGCTTTATTTGAGAACAGCAACAAATTCTACCCATACAATTTGTCCCTTAATTTGGCTCTTATAAATTTCCCATTTTAGTGTATACATAATTCGTCTTGTGCTGAGCTTTTTAACCCAGTTCGATTCTGTTAGTTTGGTTGAGGTTTGCGTGATGTGTAGTCGCCTTCGTTGTCATCATCGTCTACCTTATAAGCGCAGTAGCGCAGGGCCCAAGCGGCAGTAGATGTAAGCTTCTGGGCAGCAAAACTATTTGGTATTCCAGCTCTGACACCAATTGCTGCTGCGGCTGCGGCTGCTGTTGTGTTGCCGGAAGCGCAATTGCTTCATTATGGCACGTACTTTGTCAAAAGGCGTTTTGTGTTGAGTCACTTTATTTCAATTTCCAGCGGGGACTCTGATATCAACTATCAGCTTAAGTTATGAATGAAAAATTGAACGCAATGTGTGGGCTAACTTTTTTCTTTTCTTTCTTTCGTTTTGCAGGGGCAAATTCGCCGCCGTTCGCCGCGCCATTCACAGGAATACGGGCTCGCATTTTGCGGCGAAATTTCTAAAGCGACGCCGACGCGCACAAAGCAGCGATAAGGAGATCAAGCACGAGATTGCAGTCTTAATGCTTTGCGAGGGCGAGGAGAATATTGTAAATTTAAATTCGGTGCATGAAACGCGATCGGATACCGCGTTGCTGCTGGAGCTGTAAGTAGTTGCATTGCGAGTTGCGGTAAAATAGGTTCAAGTTTATTCCTTGCTTCCCTAGGGCCACTGGCGGTGAACTGCAAACTATATTGGACAACGAGGAATGCCTGACAGAGGCTCAGGCTCGTCATTGTATGCGGGAGGTGCTCAAAGCATTGAAATTTCTGCATGATCGGTCCATTGCCCATTTGGATTTAAAACCACAGAATATTCTGCTCGCTGGCGAGCGCATTGAAGGTAAAGTTCACTTAGTCTACTGTGCCCAGCCTTTCCAACTTAAGACAAATTTTAAATTTGTTTACGTTATACCAAAGATTTATAGATATTATAGATGACGCATGAGAAACAAAAAACGATTTTCTTGGGAGCTGACATTTGATCCAAATTTTTGCTTCTCGCTGCCTTTACGAGGCGATATATGTATTGAAATTTAGCTATACGTTTTATAAATGGGTGTTGATTAATAGCAAAGATTTATAGATATTATAGAAGAGGCATGTGAAAGAAAAAACGATTTTTCTTGGGAGTTGACACTGGATCTTAAAAAATAAAAAACGAGAAGGCCAAGCTAACTTCGTCTGTGCCGAAGTTTTAATACCCTTGCAAATGCTGTTTTTGAAATGACAGAGTTTAAGAACGCTTACATAAAATTCAAAAACATTTGTAGCTAAAACCCATTTTCCGTCAGATGAACATCTGATTTCAACCAAATTTCGAGAATCTTTTTGAAAACATATTAAATTAACAATCGCCTAGTTTAAGAACGATAATATTGAAAATAAAAAAGTTTTTCTCGCTAAGACTCATTTTCCAACCGATCTGTCCTATGGCAGCTATAAGATATAGTCATCCGATTTTGACTAAAGTTTGCAAATCTGTTTGAAAGCATATAATATTAATAATGGACGAGTTTGAGGACGCTAACATTGAAAACAAAAATGTTTTTCTCAGTAAGACCCGATGGTTCCTACGGCAGCTACAAGATATAGTCATCCGATCCGGTCGGTCCCGACATATTAGCAGCGTGAAGTAAAAAGAAGACTCTGTGCAAAATTTCAGCTCGATAGCTTTAAAACTGAGAAACTAGTTTGCGTAGAAACAGACGAACAGACAGACGGACGGACAAAGCTCAATCGACTCAGCTTGTCGCCCTGATCAAGAATATATATAGTTTATGGAGTCGGAAATGAATATTTCTATGCGTTGCAAACTTCTGGGCAAAATTATAATATATTATCTATATATGTAGTGTCTTTGGTTATACGCTATTCACACTAAGAACACAACGTTATAAGTCATAAGCACTTTCTACCGAAATTTTTTATCTTTATGGGATCTTCATTTCCTTCATCGTACAACTTAAAATTCATGAAATTCGATAAGTGGAGGATAACTTCGGTTAAAGTTCTAGAAAGAAAAAACCTTTTAGTTTTCAATGATAACTTCTTTAAGCTTTGGCAGTTATAAATACTTGCACGCAACTAATCCAGTTTTTATACCCGTTACTCGTAGAGTAAAAAGGGTATACTAAAGTCGTGCAAATGTATGTAACAGTGAGAAGTAATCATTTCCAACCATATAAAGTATATATATTCTTGATCATCATCAACAGCCGAGTCGATATAGCCATGTCCGTCTGTATGAACACCTAGATCTCAGAAACTAGAAGAGTTAGAGCAACCAAATTTAAAATGTAGACTCCTATTTTCTGCACTCAGATCAAGTTTGTTTCAAATTTTTGCCACTACCACAAAAAATGTTGAACAACTCCCACAATTTAAAAGATATCGATCTCAAATTTAACACTTACATTAACATTCGCAATATCTATAAATTTTAATAAAGATCGGATGATAAATAGCCGATTTAAAAAAAGTGTTGCCCACTTTTCGGCTGTCCCCCCTCAGGAACACAGGAAGGCTATTAAACATTTCTTTCCATGAGTAACGGGTATATCGAAGTCGGCTAGAGCCGACTTTAACTTACGCTCTCGTTTGAATTCAGGTTCATGATCCCTGGTTCAAGCTATCTTTTATTTGCTAACTCAGAAAACAGTAATGTTTAAATTATCTCTTAGTCAACCCCAACCCATTCGAAATGAGACTATAAATTCAAAAACAAATGGCATAGCAGAATAAGCATACAAAAACTGCCTCCGCTCGTATTAGCACCATATTTAAATATTCAATTTCCATTAATGAGAAACTCACTCTCTCAAGTTTTTTGCACACAGATGGAAAAAAACCTGTTCAGAAAATAAGTTGCGTTCAACTCAAAATACGAACAAAACTTTCTCAAAAGTTTTAAGCAGTAATGTTCTAAAAGTCCCTCTAGAAAGCTTCACGCACAACAATGTGCGATAGCTCAATGCGCTAACACGCCATTCCATAAGTTGTTCGTTAAGTGCAGAAGGTACCGGGTTCGATTCCCAGTCAAGCCCGAAAAAATTGCTCTGTGTTTTTCTGTAAGACTTAAAAGAACTAAGTCGGGTGGAGTAATTTTAGTTCGAAGACGCTTTCTTCTATGCTTAACAAACATCTGGACAACATTATACTACCCTCGACAAGGGTATACGATCATTTCAATTGAAAAAATATTTAGGTTTTTTCTCTATTTTTCAGATGGTCTCAAGCTGTGTGATTTTGGCATTTCACGGGTGGTCTGCGAGGGTATAAATGTGCGTGAAATGGCCGGCACTCCCGATTATGTGGCTCCCGAGGTTCTACAGTATGAGCCCCTTTCGCTGCTCACGGACATTTGGTCGGTTGGTGTTCTGGCATATGTTTTACTCTCGGGCTTCTCCCCCTTTGGCGGTGATACCAAACAGGAGACGTTCCTCAATATCTCACAGTGTGCGCTGACATTTCCGGATAATTTATTTGCTGGTGTTTCCCAGGCGGCCATTGATTTCATTCGCTGCGCATTGCGAATTAAGCCAAAGTGAGTGTTGGCCTTTGTGATGGGGACATCTAGTGGCAACTATTTTGATTTTTTGTTTGTTTTAGTGATCGCATGAATGCCGCTGGCTGCCTGGAGCATGTCTGGCTAAAGGATGAATGCTCACTGGATAGGCAAATCTATCTGCAGGCCCAAAGCGATGCCGAAGAAGAGGAAGATGACGAAGAGGAAGACGACGAGGAGGAGGAGGAGCAGAACGAACAAAAGCAACCACAGCAGCAGCAGAAACCACAAAGTAATGGCAGCGGGAGCAGTGGGTGCAGCGGGAGTAGTTGTTCCAAGATACCCATTGCCACAAGCAAGCTCATTGCCGCCATCTCGGCCAAACCCACACAGATTGTGACGCCCACTCGACGAGCCTCGGACTCGGACAAGGAGAACACTTACACAGCCACATTTGTGAAGAATCCCACTCTGGCCACCATTCAATTAGGTGGCAGTGGCGAGGAGTCCACAGTGGTGGCCACTTTAACCCTATTCCCCGATGCTCCCACCACACCCAAAGTCATCAGGAAGACGCCCACAGCGGAGGCCAAGGCGGCTGCCACTTCGGTAAAGGCGTTAGTTAAGAAGTTTCAATTGGAGGAACAACCCGCAATGGGAGCATCCTGCAACAGTATGCGGAGAAGTGGTAGCGGAGCAGGCTGCAGCACCCCCATTATCAGCACGCGGCGTGCCTCGGAGCCACTGACGACGGCCGTGCACAAGAATCAGCAGCCCAGCTCTAGTTCCAGTTCCAGTTCGGCCTCACTCCTGTTGAATAGCTCCAATTCAAACAGCGTCAACTCAAGCACTGCCCATCATCTGCATCATCATCACATGCATCATCATCACCACCATCATCATCATCATGTGGTGATTGCGACCAAAAATGCAGCCGCTGTGGCAGCTACCAACAATTTGAGTCTGGACCAGGGAATCATCTGTTAGCTAAGGGCCAGCCGTGCTAGCCGCAATGCCAAAAGTTTCTTTCATCGCTTCCTCTGTTGCATGTAAAACCAGCAGCCCTCCCAGCAGGACCACCACCCACCTAGGCAAATGTGGAAGCTCGCGAAGAGTTGATTTAAGCTTCTTAGTTAATGTTTTTAGCATTTAATTTTAAAAAGTGAAAGTGGAAGGAAATTGGTTAAGGAGAGGAATGGGGTCCTTTGTTTTAGCTAAACCTTCAAGGGACATAGAAAATCCTACAAGTTGGCAGCTCGGCGGCCTGCATGGCAAACATTGCAAATTAGTAAGATAATTATTAGGCTTTACTAAGTACATGATAACCTCAACATAAATGATAGAAAACGCACACACATCCACACAGAGCATCCTGGTTGATTTTTAAAATTGAAGATTTCTCCACATTCATATGTTGAGTTTAGCTTTCTCTCTCCAGTTGAATCCAAGTTATCACAAAGAGCATCATTTAAATTTTAAACCCTTACACTTTAAAGGCTATTTGAATTTGTATTAGGAAATTTGCCACGCAACGGAAGAAGCCGTTTTAGCGGGGGTCACATGGGTGTTAAATTGTTCTTACACAAGACCTTAAAGTGAAGCAGATTGATTAGTGTATAATTTGGTACGACACTCACTTTCAAACCTGAGATGTGGCCAGCTCGAATATACGACCCAATTCTAATATAAATCTTACACTTATCTATTATTTCCTTTTTTCTGTCTGTCTACTTCAACGCGAAGCGAGTTTTTATTTTTCCCAATTGCTTACATATATTTATCAGATATTTTTCTTTCAAATCAACCTAACCACCTATCTGCTTTTAAGTAATATTGTCAAGTTTTTAACAGAATCGGATAACTATATCATATAGTTGCCATATAAACGATCACTCGGATAATAGTAATTTAGATTTAGTTTCCATTTTTCAATAGTTCCGTGCTCAAGCAAATCAAATTTTTTGGCAAATTTGATCATTTTATTATAGGTGTGTGTGCATGCCATAGGAATAGAATCAGTGCTAAGATTAGTTATTTTGAGAGGGAGCATAATTTGTCCACATAATATTTCTGGTTTTTATTTACATATATCTTTTAGTCCGGAAGAGATATTAAATTGATAAAAACAGCATTTAGAAGATCATTATTTTCGTTGTTGGGGATGGTAACGTTTGTTAGATTTATTAAGAAAACCCCATATTAATTAATTAATTAAATAATTATTTTCTCTAAGACCCGGTTTCTTAATGTCAAACTAACCTGATTTAAGCCGAAATTTAGTGTCTCATACTGCGTATAGCGAGTAACCAAGCAACAAACTTAACCCAAGCCCCCATGTACAGTTTAATATTTAAACCCCAGTAAAGTCTCGATAGATATATCGATTAAAAAATCGATAGCCAAACTGATTCAAACACTTGCCTTCTTTTTCGTTAAAGCAAAATGACAATGAATAAACGAAATTTTACCTCCACGCAATGGAAATAGAATTTAGACAGAGCACCGAATAAATAATGCATATAAGTACAGAGAGAGGCCTAATTAATTTACTGATCTCGATGATACCTTTAACATTTAGGTTAAAAAAATCAACATGTAAACTGATTCCAGCCAGGATTGCAGAGTTTCTCTGCCACAGAAAAGTTACACCACGTTTGCATCGTAATCTATCGCCTCACACAAAAACAATATACAACAAAAGTAGCTGATTTGGTCGATAGGTTTGACCATGGTCACACCATTGCTGCGATAGCAATTTAACAATATTGGGTGATCCTGAACTTGAGGAAGTCAAAGTACTTAATATCCGGTTATCTCGAGCAACAAATTTGTCCGTAGTTTTACTAACCTGAAGCTTTGAGTACTTGGTGATTTTTGAGTGCTTCTCTTATTTTCTTAGCTTGGGTGCTTTTAATTACAGCGCTGAATCTGGTCGTCCAAGTTTGAACAACCTTTTCGACGTATACGTATACGTTACGTTACGTTAGCCGAACAACACCTTTAACAAAATCCTAAATATACAAGAGATAAGTGCTACCGCACCGCAATTTGCAACAGCTGAGTATTAATTTAATTAATCATGCAAAGTTAACCGATTTTCTCTACCAACATATAGTGAAAGTCCAAATATAAAAAAATTTAAAAAAATTCAAATTTTAAAATCTAGGAGATGCCTCTCTGGCTCTCCAAACCTATGAAATACTTAATTGGCTAAGAGCAACATAAGAGCAGAGTTCCAATATTCAAATAGTACCAATATAACAGAAGCCCCCAAATATACCAACGAATAATGTAACAGTTTTTTGTACATTTGTAGCAACCATGGTTTTATATGAGCTATGAGCTAAACAGAGCAACATGTGAAATGTTTTTCAGTCAACGTTTTTGAAATAAGGCTTCAATCTGTGCTTTAGATGTGTGTGTCTAATCCAAAAAAAAAACCTTAAACCACAAATAAAGAGTTGAGAAGAGGAAGGAGTTTGGACATATCATATATGTTGTATATCATCTCATTCAAGTGTTGTTACGTCGAAACAAATGAAAAGTCTACATTTGATCAACGAATTCTACATGTCAATTCAACCAGCGTGTTTTGTCGTCTGCATAGCATAAATTTAATAAATTATACAATTACATACATATATATTAAATATTATATATACCAAAAAAAAAAACAATGGAAGGATAAGTAATGTTTTTTTTCGTTTTTAATGAAATTTGCATATTTGTAAACAAAAGTTGAAATGCCACAATTAGTAAGATGTTTGTTATACCTATATATAGAAGGTTCGCTATCAATCCAATTCAATCTAATCTATCATATATACATACATATGAAGAGTTGTTCGCATCGCCAGTAGATGATATATAGGGAATGTTACAAGCAAAAACAAAATTGAATTTCATTGCACTGCATTGTTAAATGTGTTTTATTGTGGTTGTTGTTGTTGTGTTCGTTTATCGTTCGTAGTTTGTGCAGCAGCTTATATACACACACATTGATATATTATATATTCATACGTAAAGTGTAGATCTATCAGAACCAAATGCTTACTCCTACCTAAACCTCGTGTCCCATCCTCAAAATCTATATTTTCCTTCTTTTTTTTCCTCCAATTCAGTTATCGTCGGGTTTTTGTATATATTTCCAGCATAACAATTAATTTTTTTTTTTATCATATAATAAAAAACTATATGCGCATTGATGTATTTATTAGGCAATCGATGGGAAAGAAGAAACATTGGTCAGTTAATTGTTAAAGAGAATGTTTAATTTAATTTAATTAATTACTTTTATTAAGTACTTTTCTTCTAACAATTTTTTTTTCTTTATTTGTATATTAATAGTTAAATGCAGCGATAAAAACAACAACTGTGTTTTATTTCTTAGTAATTTCAGTTAAACTTTTTTGTGTTTAGGAAATATTACTATAATTCTTATACTTAATGTATGAATGAAACAAAGATGCAAATTCTATTATAAATATACAGAAATATATATATATATATGTTCTATTGTATAGTGATTATTTGATAGATAACTAATTTAAAAGATATTCAATAAAACTTAAAAAAAAAAAGAAATTTGAACTTAATGGCTTTTTGAAATGGTGAGTATTTAAGAATTGAATTTGTGATTTTTCGCTGCTTATTTTCATAAGTATAATCAAATGAGTTCTCAAAAAATTGAGTCGACTTGTGTGAGACAGGAAGCCTAAATGTGGCCGTCAATTTATGGATATACAGTTAACACGGTATCAATAATAAAACGAGAGCGTAAGTTAAAGTCGGCTCTAACCGACTTCGATATACCCGTTACTCATGGAAACAAATGTTTAATAGCCTTCCTGTATGCCTGAGGTGGGTCAGCCGAAAAGTATGCAACATTTTTTAACTCGGCTATTTATTATCCGCACAACACAGTGCGCTCTCTAAGTCTCTCTCTCTCTCTCTCTCTCTCTCTCTCTCTCTCTCTCACTAAGATTGCTGCTGAACGCATTGCTTAGGTTATGGGTGGGGTGGGTGGTGGGTGTTAACTGACCGTTTTTTGCTCATAACTTGAGTATCGTTCATCCGATCTTTATCATTCCTTCAGCAAATCGATAAATAATTTTGAGTACTAGATATCTCTAGAAAGTACGAACCATCTATCATCAAAACTGTAGGAGATATGACGTTTTTTACAAATTGCGGGGGCGTGAGGGGGCGTGGCAAAAATTGAAAATAAACTTGATCTGCGTGCAGACAATAGGAGTCTACATTTCAAATTTGGTTGCTCTAGCTCTTCTAGTCTCTGAGATCTAGGTGTTCATACAGACGGACGGACGGACGGACAGACGGACAGACGGACAGACGGACATGGCTATATCGAATCGGCTGTTGATGCTGATCAAGAATATATATACTTTATATGGTCGGAAATGATTCCTTCTGGCTGTTACATACATTTGCACGACTTTAGTATACCCTTTTACTCTACGAGTAACGGGTATAATAATTTACAACAAATACGCATGACAGCAAACAACTGAACACTGCACAGGCACCAGGTGAACATAAACTGGCAGTAGATTGATGCAGGCGCACCAGCAAAGCGTCCTGTTCGCAGCTGCTGTTTCTTCAGTGTGCAGTTGACACACACATGTAAAATTTGTGTGCTGCCCCACGATACAACTATGTATATCCACATAGCAATTGGAAGATAATTTTTACAAGAATCACCTTGAGTCTTTCTCGTGCCCTTTTGATGATTAATAGGAGATTATTTTCATGTGCGATTTAAAGAAGAATCGAAAATGACTCGAGCATCATATGCTCAAAACGTGATTTATTGAAATACGACTCAAAAAAGGCCCGAGAAAAGATTGGAAATATGACTCGAAACTGCCCAGAAAAACGTGGTGTAAACGACTCTTCAAGAATAACCGCTGCCATTTTCTCCCTACAAATATATCATTTATTATCAGAAAACGAGCGCTTTTATGACTATTTTAATCAGACAGATGACTCGAAAAAGACTTGAATGTAATCAGAAATGTTAAAAAACGCTGTGTAGCAGGTATGGCGGCCGCTCAGTACTCATTTAACCAGTGAGCAGTGTGCTTGATGCAAAATGTTGTATGCAAGAGCTTTCAGCAAAAGTTCGCTGTACTCATTTTAGGCTGAGCGCCATACCTGTATTGTAAGCTGGGAGCTTTTTCTGAAAGCTCGTGCATATAACATTCACAGTCGACAATTTTTGCCAAGCATAACATCTCGCCATAAAGGTCGACTTTCTGCAGATTTCTATTCGCCTTGTACAATTTCGGCTGTTTTAGTGTTTTAGCTGCGTCTTAAAGCAGGAGCGGGAGCAGGGCATATTAAGTTTGAACGGTAATATAGCCGATGGCTATAATAACTATGTGACAGTGAACTATTACTTTTAATAAATAAATAAAAACGAGAAAGGAAAGGTAACTTCGTCTGTGCCGAAGTTTTAATACACTTGAAAAAGCTCGCTCAATAGGTTACAGATTTCGACCAAACTTCGCAGATGAGTTTGAAAACATATAATTTTAATAACGACCGAGTTTAAGAGCGCTAACATTGAAAACAAAAAAGTTTTACTCACAAAAACCTATTTTCCGAACGTTCGTTTCTATAGCAGCTACAAGAAGTAGTCATCCGATCAGGTCGGCCGATATATTATAGCGTGCAGCCAAAACAAGACTCTGTGCATAATTTCAGCTGAGGTAGTCTGTTTCGCGTAGAAACAGACAGACGACGGACGTACAAAGCTCAATAGACTCAGCTCGACATGCTGATCAAGAATATATATACTTTATGTGGTCGGAGATGATTCCTTCTTTGTGTTGCAAACTCCTGAGCAAAATTGTAATACACTTTTCAAGTGTATAATAAGTCTAAGCAAATCTGTTATCAGACAAACTTGATCACTGATCTGATTTAAATTAGTTATATTTTTTGGTATATGGGGATTGTATCCTGGATGTGCGAGTTAGAAAGACAGAAACAATCAAGGTAAATAGAAATCAATTGCAAGTTCTTACCGTCGTTCTCTCCACTCGTATCATAATCAGAGCCCGCCCAGGAAAATGGCTTAGCCGTGTGACAATGTTTTATGTGTAATTAGCTTTTTATTTAAACAATTAGCTTTCATTTGGTTGGTTGTAATTTTTGTTTTTGTTTTTATTTGAGTGTTTTTTACTGCGGGCAGAGGCGGCAGTTTGATGTTTAAATATGTTTCAAACTAGGCGCTTAATTTTAAAGTAACATATTCTTTTTGAAACTAGTTTTTGAGTTCTCAGTTTCTTATGCTGTTTTGTGTATGTACCTAGTATGTATATATATTTGTATATCGATATAGTTTTTTGATATAGTTAAAGCTAATGACAAAAAAAACTATTACAAAAACAAAAAAAAAAACAACTATGATTCCTAATTTTAAAGGGGGGTTGTCTTAGTACTTTAAATGTATTATATATATATTGTATATATATATATATGTATATATATATATGTAATATTCATTTTCCAATGGCCCAATGGTAGCACATTTTGGTAAGGTAATTTCATGTTGCTTTTCGTAATAATTGCAGGGCGTTTTAGGTAAAAGAAAATTCCCATCTACACGCTTTACGACGGCTTACGGGCGAATCGAAACAAAATCGCTGCTTAGAGTTTTGTTTATTAAAATATTTTTTTTGTTTTATCTTGTTAGTATAGTGCAGTCTTTACGGCAAACAAAAACAAAATAATTATGAAATTAATTTTGTATGGTATTTTTCTGTTTTGTTTTTAATAATAATCAAAAATATATATGTATATGTATACCATATAAATTTATGTTTTTCGTTTTATGAAACCAAATACACTTATTTAGGATTTTTTCTTGTGGTTGGTTGCTGTGATTGTTTAAAAAAAATGAAATCAGTTTCAAGCATTTGTTATTTTATTTATTTGAAGGCAGTTTGGAAAAAGTGAAGTGTTTGTCCACTTTCGAAAGAGTCTCAACAATTTGTTGGTGATTTATGCTTTCGATTAACCACTACATACACAAGTATATACATACATATGTATATCTCATACATACGATACATAGATTGGTATTTATGATTTGTTGTAGTGGCTTACTTGTAAATAAGTAAGTCCAAAAACTTAAGGGCTAATTTTTATTAATTTTTTTTATTTAGTTTTTCGTTTTTCAAAATACGATTTTCATTTCTTTACAATTTGATTTGTTCCCTAAAGGCATTATTTACATTTCTAGTTGATTAAAAACAGGAGCGAGACGAAAATAATGAGAACGGAAAAGGATGACATCAAATAAACAAGTTGATAATGGATTTTAGTTAGGTTTTTGATATGAACGCAAGGAGAGTTGTTGAATTACTAGGCTTTGTTTTGTTCATGTGTGTTTTCTTTATATGTTTATAAGGTATCAAAGGTGTAATTACATATGTAAGAGAGAGAAGGAGGGAGAAAGTTCCAACTGCGAGGCACTTAATTGTGTGTAGCTGCTGCCTTTAAAGTTCCAAGTAAAAACGATTGACCCCAATCATAAAACGTAAAAGCAAGGGTTGGCCGTTTCTTGCTTTCAAATTGTAAAAATGTAATGTAAAATGGCTTTACACAGCCCAAAGGTCCACAAAGCGAGTTTCTCTTAATCTCTTGGCGCGTGTGCTTATAATTTTCGCACAAGAGAAAGGGACCTACAGTTTAACGCCGAATCCGAACGGCAAAGTTTGAGAATATTTTTCATGGTTAGTTACTTCGCAGCTGGCGCCAATGGCTGGTAAAGGTGACCGGATGTGTAAAAGCTAGGTTTCTAAAGAAAGAAAAAAAGAAAACAGCAGGCCGACACACTACCCGCTTTAATGAGCAATTGGCTCGTGATACAATTAGTTATATCATGCGTGCAGGGTTCTTGCATCATGGGCTCATGTAAGTGGCAAATTTGATTCTCTCAGCGCGCGCAAGATATGGGTAGGCGTCACTGATCTAGGTAAGACCCATATACAAACATACTGTGGCCAATGGTCGAATGACATAAGATGAGGTCTGTAGAGGAAGTGCATTCTTCGTTGGGATTGCCAGTCACAAAGGGGCTGTCTGAGTTGTAGGTTGTCACTGCAGACTTTCGATTTCCTTTTAACAGTGTCCCCGCTCGTACTGACCGAGTCCACCTTATTTTATTCTTCCATATTACTTTAATTTATTGCTTCGAACTGAGGTAGCTGCTCGCAGGCAACTTAAAATCTACGTTTCTTCGGAGAGCGATTTAAAAGAGCCCTGCTAATAACATAGACTGTTTCAGCGTTGCCAAAAGAGCTATTTTCCCACCAGATTTGTTCTGTAAATCTTTTTTGTGACAAACACGTCGGTACAAGAATTGTTCTCTTCTTAGCCGAACAGAATTCGACTGTAAAACAATATTTTTGAACCACACTGGAAATGTTCCTTATATTTAGAACCTGCCCTAGATTTCCCCAACTTAGTTCGAGCTCATGCAATTTTAAGATGGTGTATTGAGCCTTGGTTTCCATGACTGCAAATGTTCTGGAATTCTTTTCAAACCCCTAAGAATATTCAGCGGACATATCGGGAAATCGGGTCGTTATATGTTAAGATTAAAAGTGAGTACTGAAGGTTTCATATGCAACTTTTCTAAGATGCGAATTAAACACCCCTCCTAAGCGATTCACCATCGAGAAAAGAGCTCCAGCAAACTCTGTAGGTACTGTTAAAAAAACTTGGCAAAAGGCACAAAAAGGTAAACATCGTGCTCTTTTCTGGTAGGGTAGTGGGTCAATGATACTGTATCTATGCAAAAATTAACAGTTTACTTCTACCAGACAAAGTGGGTAAGCAACCTAGTCACAAACAAATACGGATGTATTCGATTTTCACCAATTTTCAATTGCATTCGTAGCTAGCTTCCATAAAATATTCTCAAGGTTGTATGTATTATATGATTAAAATTATATTTTTTTTATCGGCTATCGTTTTTGCGCCCATCCGATTTTTAATAAACTTCAGCCCGGAAAATAAACGTTATATTTGGGGCTCGAACAGCAAGAAGTGTTTTTGATAGCTCCTACAATTTCGAAAATTTTGTCGATTTTTTATCTTTATTATTTTATTAACGTTTTAAGCTGCTCAGCAAAAACCTTGAATAATGCCATTCAATTTATTTTGTAAAGATACTGCTGAACTATTTGTATTGTCCCATTTCTTTTCATATAAACTCGCTATATTGTGTTCCTTATGGTGTACAATTTTCATATTGATATATTTAATACTCTGAGATTATGTCGTTATATAATTTTACAGGTTCATTTTCATGATCCAACAAAAGCGACATATCTTAGTTGTCCTGCAGACGATATCGTTCAGACGTCATATTTTCGAAACATATTAAACAAAAAGATGTATTTCCCATAGAGAATGCAAGGTCGTTTAATTTGAGTTATGACAGTGTTGATGTAAGTGCGCAAAATATGAATCGTATGAATCGACTTCGTCGCCACTTTCAGATAAAGTGTCAGATCTGATTTCCTCATTTGGTTGCACTTGAACAGAAATGGATGAAATTCTTAAATACATATATACATAAATGCCTAAGTTACCCAAGTAATTTTTTAATCAGAGGTTAGCGTGGTATTATAATGTGGGTCCGAGAAAATTCACCTAAACTAAGTGCTCACTTTGCAGTCTAGTTCTTGCACTCAGAACCGAAACTTTACCGGTACAATGTTTAGGTTCTTTTCGGTTCCAAGAATAACGGTTCCCTGTTTAAATTTTACTAGGTCAAGTCCGACTACTCTCTACTTGCGAATGTGTATGCTCATATGAATGTTCCTATTTTGTCTTTGGCAAAAATTTTCTGATTTCGAGTCCAAATTTGGTTCAAAAACCGGTTTGAAATCGAAAAAGAAAATGGGAGTGTAGCCTGAGCGCTACTGCAGCGAACTTTCTTGTGCTCATAACTTGACTATCGTTCACTCGATCTTTAAAAAACCTTTGCCTTTTACTAAATATCTCCAAAAAGTACGATCCATATATGTATCTTCGAAACTGTGGGAATGACGTTTGCCAGATTGCGGGGGACGTTTCAAAAATTCAAAATAAACTTTTTGTGCTCCATACACTTCCAAGTTGGACCAACCCTTATCTCTTCTCTTACCATCTCTGAGATCTGGTAGTTCATACGGACAAACGGACATGGCTATATCGATTCGGCTGTTAATGCTGATCATGATTATATATACTTAATATGCATAGAGTTTATATACTCTGTGTACCTTTGGTACAGAGTATATTAAGGAAGATCTTCGAAAGTCCATTAATTTAAAAGGTTCGGTTCAAGGAACTCGAAAAATCCAAACCAGAACGGTTCTAAAAGGTTCGAATTCAAGCCGATTTGCAGCCTTAGTTCTTCTACTTGGGTTCACACTTAAGTAAATTCAGTATTCCGAATTATTTAATTTTTCTTCCATACCAGCAACTGGCAAAAATATTGCTTTTATTTTTTTTCTTAAGCGTTAAGTTGTAATGTTAAATTAAATTGAATTAACGTAGTTTGAGTAGCTTTTTCGTATTTAGTTAAAGAGTTATGAGAAAACCTCTGGAAGTATAGTAAGTAAGATTCTTTTTCTATTGCCATTTTATTCACTCTCATGAAGCAGCAGCTGTGATTGTGCGTGTGTATTAGAGATCTGCATGATTGCTCGCCAACTTTGTGTCAAGTCATAGCGTTTGGCTATACGAAATCCTTTTGCGTTGACTGACTTTCTATTTGCATGTGTTTTAAACAAGTTTACATATATCCGTGAGTGATGGGCGTCTATTTTATAGTGTGTGTAAAGCTACACATGAGAGTGAGCGACTTGCTTTGCTTCATACTCCGCATAAGGGTTAGCGAACGAAAAATTGCTACAAAAACAGCGAGCACAGGTTTTGCACATGTGTACTTTGCCGTAGTTGCAGCGCTGTCACTGACCCATGCACATCTGATGGGGGGGGAAAAATTACCTGCTGTTCTGCTAATCGTGTTTTTGTGTGCTTTGCGGGTGACAATTTACGACGACTGTCGCTACTACGTAAGTGTGTAAAATAGTCATCATTATTTGCTGTGGCCGGTCATTGAAATACGTGAAAAGTTGTGCAAGATTGCTGTGACCACAGTGCGATACGCCTCGGTTTGTACCCGCCTACGAGACATCTAATGAAAAGTTAAAAAAAAATTACAAAATTTAAGTTTTAAAGAAGAGCAATTCTGTTGATTTCTTCTTAGTCGGGTCACTTGCACGATAAAACAAACTACAAATGCTTTTGATAGTAGGAAAGTAGTGTAGAGGCTTGTCTTGCCCCTCTACACCACTTTCCTCACAAGCAAGAGCTATTTAAGAAACTTCTTAAAGTTTGCTTCGGCTTGTATATCCAGACTCAATGCCCTACTCAGTCAGCTGACTTTCACTCTCTTCGCTCTTATCAATTTAATTTGGGCGCTTTCTCGATTGCTTGTGGTCACTCCGACCATGATACAACTGATTTTTGTTGCATCATGACCTCGACACTAATGCCAACACACACACACGCATTCTCCCACCTTCATTGAATTGTGCGTACAAATTCATGCACTCATTTTGAGCGCGAGTGTTTCAAGCAGACCTCTAATGTGTAGGTGTGTGTGAGTATTTTTTATTATCAGACTACAATTTTGTTATAATGAAAATATATATTTTTTTATTGCTTACGATTTGTTTTTTGTTTCGTTTTGTTGAACTTAAATAATGTTTTGCTTTTTGTTATTATTCATTTTAACAACACAGGAACAAGTTTTTAACTCTAATATGGTTTTAGGTTTTAAATTAGATTTACAAGATGAAAAAAAAACACCTATATTTTAAATATGCATATATATGTATGTTTCGCTTACACGCTACAGATGCTAGTTGTGTGTGTGTGTGTGTTAAATATGCAATGTATAAAGTATAAAGTTTCATTTGCAATTTAAATTAAATATAATTTGTTGTTATTGGTTTACAAGTGACCAGATATAGGTGTATGTGTGTGTCTATATACATATAAATGTTTGTATGTATGTGTATATTTTTGTTTTGAATGTTTAAAGAAGCACTTAGATCGACTAATTACTATTAAAAAAAAAAAACCGAAATGGTAGGTAAAGCTTTTTTCAATGAAACATAAGAAAACATCATGAATTGAAATCCAAGCTATTCAGGTGTACATATACATATATGTATGTATGTTGGTTTGTTCGTTCACTCTGAAATGAAATTTTTAACTAAATGTTCTCCATTTTGTTTAAACATAATATACGTTAATAGTTTTTTGTTTTCTTGTTACAGTATTCATTAGGCGGTGGTTTGCTCACATAAATTATCTAAGAAGACGAAAAAAAAAAACAATAACAAAATAATTATAGAACATCAGCGCTCTCTTCTATACAAGATGGTACAACATATTCTAGTGGTCGATTGTTTGTGTGTTTATTCTTGGGGGTTTTTGTTTGTATCGTTCTTCGTCTTCTCTTTTTAAGTTGTAGTACGTAAATGTTTTAGTACGTATAATATTGTAATAAAGTCTATATATATGCAATATGGTAAATTTGTTTTATACCATTTTGAAGTAGGTGATGAACAAAAATGTTGTTTTGTTGCTTGTTGTTGTAGTTGTAGTTGCTTGCTGTGTGCTGACTTAAAAGTACAAAGTTTTTGCTTGTTTAAACACAATCTGCAAAAAAAAGAGAGAATGAGAAAATCAACGATTAGAGCGATTTTAAATACAGGGAAATTGACATATCTCAAGGACGACTTTCTCTTAATGAACCGTGTATAGACTAAATCAATCATATTTACAAAATGCACTGCCAAAACAAGACATGAGCAACACAGCAGCATCATGGACTATTTTCATGGCAGGAAAATGGCAGGTAACAGCCAACAACTACACTAGACGTCGTTTGAATGGGTTCAACATGTTTCCATTATTTATTTTGCATCTCTTTACCACCAAGCCAGTGGAATTTCATCGCTCTCTTTATTTATTTTAAAGAGAGGTTTACCGTTTCTTTAATTTGGCAAAAAACTAACTGCAACAAGTGAAGGTCAACTTCTAAGATTGCTTTGAATTTATTCTACTTGAAATGTATAGCATCTTCATAAGTCATTTGAAAAGGTTCGCGCAGCACAGCTGCAGTCGGAATCGATAGCTTTCGCATAGTTCACAAATAATTTGATAAATTAAGACAATAATTTGGGAAATGGAAAGTGGCCAGTGTCGGACAGAGATGGAAAAGGGACAGTAAACTGCCTTCAATGAATGAAATGAGCCAAAGAGAAATTGCGACCAGAATTGTGTAACGTATCCCCAGTATGGTCAAAACATGAAAGGACGCACTGATAAAGCCACTACCCCAGCAGACAGACGAGCCATTCTTAGGGTTATTGGTTCTCTGGACTTATGTGCGAAAATCGAAGAAAATTATTTATTTAAAGCCAGTTTATTCACTTTTGAAAGAGTCATTCGAAATGCTAAGCACATAAGACACCAAAAACTCTTTAAAAAAAACCACCTCAACCCAGCGCGGACGGAGGCACGCATATTGTTTGCTCGTAAACACATGTCTTGAATGATGGAATGGAAGAACATTGTTTTTTCGGACTAACAAAAGTTTAACTTGGCCCTTTCAACAAGATGATGCTCCACTGCAAACCGCAAAAGCAGTCAAAGAATGGATTCGGCACCAAAGTGTGGATTGTCCTGACTTAAATTACACTAGTTTACAGCCAAATAGACCCATTTCTACTGAAGCAATTTTTAAGTGTAGTTTGGATTGGTGATCTAAAAAATCGACTTCAAAAATTTTTTCATGGCAACGATTTTTAAATATGCATTTTTTTTTTATTTTTTCGGTAGGTGCACTTACATTTTATGCTATATCTCAATTCATAATCGTCAGATGGAGTCAAGCTAGATATGAATCGAAAGGTAATTGAATTGTCAATAATCACACAAAACACTATTTTCAAATCAGTTAAGTAGTTTACAATAATAAAAAATATCTCAAAAAAATCGATTTTTTGCTTGAAAGCGCTACAAATTTCGATTCCAAACGCCTAGGAAAAATATTTAAAAATTTAAAAAAACTATTTTTATTTTTTCTATTTAAGGACTTCTGCGAAGCAAATAAGATATCGATGAACAAAATCTATAAATAAATACAGGAGCTGTAAGCAATTGAGTACTGGAAAATGTGGTATTTTGGAGATTTTTTAAAAATAAATTTTCAGTTGCTTCGACTTTTGTTCTGTTCTGGAAGTTTTTTCTGATCTGGCTATTCACCCACTTCTACTATTGACCAAAAGACGAAGAAAATAGAAAAAAAAATTTCTAAACACATCCAGCAACAATATTTATCCATAGATTTTCTTCATCAATACCTTATTATCTTTGTAGAAGTGCGATTCTTAAGTCGAAAAAATAAAAATAATTTTTTTTTGTTTTTTTTTATTTTTCTAGGCGATTAAAAATGAAATATTCTGAATTTTCGAGCAAAAAATCTGTTTTTTTTTTTTAAGTTTTGGTCATTGTATTCAAAATACTAAACCGATTTGAATACAATATACTACGCGATTGTTGACAATTTAATTACCTTCGATTCATATCTTGCTTGACACCATCTGACGATTATGAATTGAGATATGGCATAAAATATAAGTGCACCTACAGAAAAAATTAAAAAAATTCATATTTAAAAAACGTTGCCATGAACAAATTTTTAAAATCGATTTCTGAGATCACCAATCCAAACTGCTCTTAAAAATAGTTTCAGTAGAAATGGGTCATTTAATTTTTTTTTTTTTGTAAACTAGTGTTATTATGGAAAACGTATGGGGTACACCTTAACGCAAAGTATACGAGTCCGGCCGACAACATGAAAACAAAGATTTATTTTTTTCTGCAATTAAGGAAAATTGGACCAGAAATTTCACTTCAAACGCTGCAAAACCTGAACAACTCAATACAAAACATAATTTAAAAAATTATTTTAAATAAGAAGGGTACTACTAACAAGGTAAAAAAATCTTATTATTATTAAGAAATATGTTTAACATTGATTAAATGTCGTTTTGCTTACACATTTAAGTGTATTTGAAGCTGAACCTATTCAACTACAAAAAAAAAGATATATGGGAACGTGACTTTCGAACGGGAGATATGAAGTGACGTGTAGTCTGTACAAACATTCTCTGGGAGTTTTTTCTGTTTGTATGGAGAGGCGAGAAAAAAAGGTTGCAACGTGTAGGCCAAACAACACGAATGCTCCCACTTTGTTTAGTAAGGTACAAAGCTTAAATGCTAGTTCCAAAGAGATTTAACACATTTTAAATTGGTTGTTGATTTTGCTTACCTTAAATATAAATATTTGGCTCTTGGTTTTGTTTGTTGTTTTTGTTATTTGTTTAAATATTATAAATTATTTGATTTGGATTGTTGTGTTCTGTGGTTGATTTTTTTGTATCCCCATATTGAAGTCATTCCTGACATCCATTGATCATGCTGCTGCATCCGAGATGTTGTCTCTGCTGTCTGCCTGTCTGTGTGTGTGTATCTGTATGTTCGTGTGCTCGATGTGAAGCTTCGTTTAAATGCGTTTGGCTTGAACTCTTAAGGAACACATTGCAAAAATGAAAAAGAAGAGGAAAGCTAGCTTGTGTGTGTGTGTTGAGTGGTTCTCTAATTTCTAAATAATTTGGCATAGGCAACGGTTTTGTTTGTTTTCTTTGTCTCCATCAAATCAAATTGAAATTCCATGTTCAATACTGCATACCATCATCCTCCTCGATTAGATCATCGACATGGAAATCACTTGGCGAGAAACTATGTTCTCGTTGTTGTTGCTTGACGGTCGCAGCAGCTGCAGTTGCAGTTGCAGCAGCGGCAGCATTCCGAGCCCGTGAGCTGCTTTGCTTCAGCACCACATCGATCGGTAGCAAAGGTTTGCCCGTACTTAGACGCCGCACTTTACCAACCGCCGCCGTCTTGATGGCTGGAGCTGCAGCTGCAGCTGGTTGGACACCTGTAGCACTGCGTGCCGTGCTGCCAGCAGTTAGGGTGGCCGTCGAGCCGGGATCATTATAGCGCGGTCGCTTGTTCTGCAACTTGGTGGCCCAACATTCGGTTGCTCGACGTCGGGCATTGGCACATATGTTATCACCCGTAGAGGCAGAGGCGGCATTAGCAGTGGACGAGGAAGCGGATGTGCCAGCCACCACTCGGTCGCCCTTGAAGGGTATGTGGCGACGCTCGTCTTGCGTCTGATTGATGAGCTGGCGATAGGATTCAAATTGCTTCAAGCGCTGGACAGCGCTGATCGAAACGGAGCCCATACCGGTGCTGCTATCGGATCCTGATGCCGCCGACGCTTGGGTATGGGCAGCAGTGGTATTCACAAAAATATCACTCTCGGCCTGCACCTTGGCCTCAGAGACAAGCACCTCCTCCACCTCATGCGGATCGACACCGGTTATTTGGCGCTGCTTTTGCCTAAAATGCTGCAGCTCCTCAGCTGAACGTTGCTTGCGGAACTCATGTACCAAAGGATATATATGCTGTATGGCGGACTCCACATCATTGACGCTGGCGGCTGGATGGAAGGAACAAACGCAATCAGAGATGCATTAGGGAATTTGGCGGAGACTTACCAGTCACTGTAATGCTGCCCGTGGAGAAGATCTTAAGAGTGGCCTTGGGTTCACGCATTTTATAGGTCACACCCGGATGCAGTTCCGGCTCGTAGCTGGCATTCTCACGGTGCCGTTCAGAGAAGTTGACAATTTTGATGGCCCACGGCATACTGCAGGTGCCCAGTACATTAACAATGCGAAAGTTCTGAAAACGTGTGGGAAAACCCAATTTGCCCAGACAACGGGCATAACGCCGGGCAGCCACTTTTGCCTGGAGTAGAAAATAATGTGCGATTAAAAATGAACAACAGCAATAGGGCTGAGAATATACCATAGCTTCCGAGGTGGCTCCGGTGCAGGTAATTCGTCCCGATGACCAAATCGAAGCGGTGGTGTAGGGATGACGCAACTTCATGGTGACCATGCCATTTTCTCGCCTATATTCCACATTGGCGCCACGCAGGGCTATATCCCGCAACTTGAGGTGACAGCGCACGCTAAAAGAGCAAACCACATTATTGATGACAATATCCAATTCGGGTTCATCCTCCTGTGTGGGTGAAGCGGGATAATGAGCATGCGAAGATTTGACCAGCTCCAGGGGTTGATCCTGCTGTTTGGCATAAGACGAGGACGCCAGTTCCTCTTTGATCACAGTATGTTGTTCATCGGGCAGTTCAGTTTTGGGCTCCAACAAGCGATTGTTGCCATTCGTCTTCTCGGCTGCGGCGCCACTGCTGCTGGTGCAAGGGGTGAGGATAAGAGATTTGTTGCCATTGGCCAATAGAATGGTATCACCATTGACCAATTTGCGAGGCAGGGCGGCTGAGCCACCGCCCACGTTGACACCTAGGGGTGTGGGGGCTACAGTGACTCCTTTGCTGAACTGGGAGAAATACCGCACGGTGGCTGTGGCTTGATTGCTGCTGCCTGTGGCAATATTTGACCGATTGGCCATAAATGTAGAGGCGGGCGTAAGATAGACACGTGGAGCATTTGCCAGCACCGAGGAGGAGACGCCACTGGAAACGCCCGTGCTAGACGCCGCCTTGAGGCCGCCATTGAGATTGGCCGCTGGTATGCTAACCATTTCGTTTTGCATGAGCACAGGTGGAAACTGCTGCCGTTGCTGTGTTAACAGCGAGTTGGGGCGCAATTGCTTCTGATGCTGCTGTTGTTCCTGTTGCTGCTGCTTCTGCATGAATTGATGGTACTGCGCGGGGGCCAGCTTTTGTCCGAACGCTGCACCTGCTACTGCATTGCTGCGGGCTGGTGCAAAAGGTACTGGTACGGTTTGCCGCACTTGTTGTTGTCCCGGTTCCGGTTGTTGTTGTACTGGTGTCAATGCCAGCTGTGATCGGTGAACTGTTGGTCCACACCTTGATAAGATCCTGGAAGTGTTGGTCAAATTGCTTGCTGAGGTCCTCCTGGTAGTCTTGGTCGTATTTCTTGCTGAGGTCCTGGTAGTCTTGGTCGAGGCGAAAACGGTGCCTGGTGTCTTGCTTAATGCAGAGTAGCTGGTGGTCTGGCTGGGTAGGTGGCAAAGTGACTTGGCCGAATTTCGAAATAGGATTGTGAAAACTGTGCTGGTAGGCGAACTGATTAATTCGCTGTCAACTGCGCTGGCCGAGCTGCTCTGGCTTGTTGAGCGGCAAACCGACGCCTGGCTGCTGCGTGACTCTCTGCTACGGCCCGGTGTTTTTCTTTAGCTTTCGCCTTACATTCGGCTTCCGCCTGCCGTATGAGCTGTTGGGCAGCTTCCACGATCTCTTTTTATCGGTTACTATGTTTGCTGTATTCCTCAGCTAATGATATGGCTGATGCCTGCAAGGGGGTCAATGCCGGCCCCGTGATGCTTGCCTTTATAGTGGCTATTGCTGCCGCAAGAATAGCAGCTTCGGCTTGTTTGGCTTTAGCCTCCTGTTTTTGTTTGGCAGTTTCAGCGGCAGCTTTTTTGACACTGGCCTTCGCCGGCTTTGGACTTTGATTTCGTTGATGGTCCTGGATGCTCGATTAAGAGAGATTTGGGTGCAGACTTGGTTTGAGATATTTTCCGGCCAGTGGGTGGCTGGACCGCCAGACGTTGATTTTCTTTGTCTTCTGTGCGTGGATTAAAAGCTGCTGCTTCTACTTCTGCAGTTTTCGCTGCAAACTTTATTGGTGTACGTTGGGTTTCTTTATGTTCCTTGATATCAGATAAAGCTTCTGCTGTAGCTGATTGCTGAGGTGCTAACAATGCTGGCCGAACCGATTGACAAGGTGAAAACTGTGTCTGATGTCCTGATTTATGGAGAGTAGCTGGTGGTCCGTGTTGCCCGAACTCCCGAATAGGACTGTAGCCGAACTGCTCCTGTTTGTTGAGTGGTAAACTGACGCCTAGCTTCTGCAGCTACTGCATGACTCTCTGCTATATTCGGCGCAGCTAAACGTTCCGCCGATACAGCGGCCTGGTATTTTTCAGCAGCTTTTGCCCCAAGCTGGTCAGTCGATAGCCGTATTGCCTGTCGGGCAGCTTGCACTATCTCTTCGGGCACTTTATGATGTTTGGTAAAGGCCTCGACTAATGATTTGGCTGCTGCCTGCTGCAAGGGGTTTAATGCCGGTCCCTTGGTGAGTGGCAGTAAATTGGCTAATGCTTCAGCACGAGCAGCGGCAATAGCTTCGACGGATTTAGATGATGATCCTGGCTGCTGGGATGAGGAGGAGGATCTGGTTGGTTCTTTTGTGGCCTCTTTCAGCTTCTGTTGCTGCTGCTTAACAGACTCTTGACTGCTGCTGCAGGATTTGTGTGATTATTGTTAATTGCTGTCTCTCTGTGTTTGTGTTTGTGTCTGTGTGTGTGTATTATTTTAGCCTACTTACAGCTCGGCCATATTTCCCCTTCTCTTCTTCTTCTTCTTCTGATATTTTACTTGTGGTTCTGTTTCAACTAAATACTAGTGTTTTGTTGTTGTATATAAGGCTTAAAGTGATTTTTTTTCTCAAGTGTTTCGTTTGTTTTTTATGCCAAAAATACTTTACTCCTTAAATTTGAATTTGTGTTTTTATGTGTGTTTTAATTTTTAAGATTATTATTATTATTTCTAGTCTTCCGTTCTTTTCTCCTTGTTTTTATATAGCTTGTAGTTATAGTTATGTTGGTTGTTGTTCCTTTATAGCAGTCTGTAAATAGAAACAAAAAGTGACACAAAAAATCAGTCGACTTGGTTCAGTTCAAAAAAGCAATAACGAGGAAGCTAAGCCAACCTCGTCTGTGTCGAAGTTTTAATACCCTTGCAAATGATGGTTTTGAAATATCAAAGTTTAAGAACGCTAACACTAAAATCTAAATTTAGTTTTACTTCCGACCAATCGTCATCCGATTTGGAATAAATTTTGCGAATCTGTTTGATAGCATTTTAAATTAACAATCAGCGAGTTTAAGAACGATAAAATTAAAAAAAGTTTTTATCACAAACACCCATTTTCCGACCGATTGGTCATATTGGAGCCATAAGGTATGGCAATCCCGATTTCAACCCAACTTTGCGAGTGTCTTAAAAAGCATATTAAATTCATAACACACGTTTACAAAAATAAAAAAATTAAATGACCCATTTCTACTAGAATTATTTGTATACTCAGTACCAAAGGTATACAGAGAGGAATTTTGTGCAAAAGTATGTAACAGGGAGAAGGAATAATTTCCGACCCTATAAAGTCTATATATTCTTGATAAGCATCAATAGCCGAGTTAATATAGCCATGTCCAACTGACTGTCTGTCTGATCTCAGAGATGGTAAACGCTACTGCTTTGAAATGTATGGAACGAATACACCATATATTTGTTGGCAGATCAACTTTATTTTCTTTTCTTTTTTTTTCGTTTATGAGTAATACCCTATTTCCACCAAAGAAATGAAGCATCATTTCTTGAAATGACAAGAAATAATGAAAATTATATAATTTCTTCCATACGATTTGCCTTTTCATTTTGCCCTTCATTTTTGTCATTTCTTAAAAATGATGGCGCAAAAGAGTACTCGCTACTCTCTGGAACTACTCGTTACTCTCTGGAAACAGAGTGTCATCACCAATAAACTGTTGGTTTTTATTTAAAAAGTAGGCGCAATTTTCTTTCTGCTGATAATTCAGGGCGATAACAATGCGTTCGCCCCGCGTGATTGCTTTTCTGACGGGTGAGTCTTTTTTTTGCCAATTATTCCAAAGTCAGCGTAGGTGGCGCCTGTTAATTAAATCAAACCATTCAGCTGTTTTTGTCAACGTGGCGGTGTGAGTGTCAAAAAGATGACGATTTGTCAATGGAAACAGCAGAATTTTAAGAAATGAAAATGATAAGAAATGGGCTATAAGTGAACAAAATGGAGTTGTTCAGAACAAGTGCACATGTTTCTCAACAATTGTTTTTTTGTGTTCCATGAGTCTTGTTCAGTCTCTCTTTCTCAATGAGTTGTTCAGTCTCTCTTGCTCAGTAAGTTGTTTCGTGTCTCTCTTGATCAGTGAATTGTTCAGTCGCTCTTGCTCAGTTGACTCACTTAAAAGAAAAGAACAAGTGAACAACATGTTCAGTGAGATGAACAACCTCTACCAACACTATTTTTGAGTGCTACCTTTCCAAATTTTCATACCTGAGGTACGCTCTAATGTACATATCGCTCACTTACTTCAAGACTGGCATAACTCAATAAATAAGATTTTTGACTTAATGATGCAGAAATATTCGCTGTTTCGTGTTCTATATTGTGTAAAATTTCCATATTGATATCTTTTATACTTTCCATCAGTTTGCCTTTGTCAGAAAACGATAGCTTGCACGCAACCACATTGAATAGATGGACAAAAACAACCTAAAGCAACGGGCTTTGCTTCTCTTTGGTTGTGAGAGGAGAGAAACACATTTCTTCATTTTTTTTTTTTTTCTCAAGTCTGTCTTGGCCAAAATTCACGCACTCAAAAGGTCTTCTTCGTATGTATTCATCGGTGTGTAGTGCTTGGCTACCAATATGTATGTATGCGACATACTATACATATGCGCTCTCTCGTTCTCTCTCGCACTGACACTCTCTCTGCTTATGCTAAGATATACAGCACGATAAAGTCTGCAACATTTCAACTAACATTTTGACAGTTTGGTCTTCGAAAAGCACACATTTTATGACCGATTGACTGACTTGGGCCTGTTAAGGGGTTGCTGTCAGACCAAACAGTGCTGTGTGTTCAACAACAGCCAGTTAACAGTACGCGCGATAACACAACACATTCGGTTGAGGAAAGCCCGAGCCGAACTGAAAATAGGGTTGAGTTATTTACGAGCTATGCTTTCCATGTTAGATAAGAATAAGTTGTCATTTTACAGGTTCATTTTCATGTTGATGCAAGAGAGTCATATCTCAGTTGTCCTGCAGTCGAGCTTTGCGCAATCGCTTTATGTTTAAGCATCATATTTTCGAACATTTTAAATTTATTATTTACAAACTCTTTTCTCTGGGTTAAACACATTGAGAACTTAAACCACCGCGCATTTTACCAAATCGATTATTTTGAGTTATGCTAGTCTTGAAACAAGTGAGCGATATGTACCTGCATTAGAGTAAAATCCAAAAAATCCTTTATAAGTGGGAAAATAACAATAATCACAAACTCATTTCGTGAGATCGACGTAATGAGGATTTTCAAAATATTTTCCGTCCTGGCTGAGGAGGCAATTCAATTCGGGTCCCGCTTCCATCTCTAACATGCATATAATACGTATATGCATATTTAACGTGCAGTTGTTAGCTCACAGAAGTTGTGCCGCCTGCACCAGCTACTGTTAGAGTATTAACAGCGTATTAAAAGCAGCTGTATATGTTCTCGTTGACCTTAACATACATTTGACTGTAGATGGGTGGAAGTTTTTTCAGTGGGGGGAGAAGTTATCCTGCCACGGCAGGCAGACAATCGTTTGGCTTTTGGGTCAAGGACGACGTAAGCAAAAAGAGGCAAAGCAACACATTCAACAAACACACAGTGCCACGGCGACTGCCGCTAAAGTTGCTTGTTCTCTTGCGCTCTCTGCTGTTGCAGCAGCAGCTGTTCTATTTTCGGCACAAAGTGCAAATGAAAAATTGTTATTGTAAATTAGCAAATTGCCATAAATTAGAAGAGCATTAGATACATACATATGAATGTATGTATGTAGATAAGCGCGTGAGAGTGCAGATGCTGTAGAGGCACCTCGACCTAATTTTAAATATTATTTTATTTTAATTCTTATGAAATCGAATTCTACCGCTAAACTTACCATCGCCGGATGTAGATTGTGTCTTTGTCACGCCCCCAAAACAACAATATCATTTTCATGATTCATTTAACATATACTCACACAACAAAATTCCCCACTGCACACTGGTCCAAGTTCCAATATTTTTTGGAGAAAATCGAAAAATGCAGTTTGGTCCATTTGACCATTTGAGCATTTGCGCGGGCTACGTATACGACATTCGATTTTTTGGTGGAGTTAAGTTGGTACTATTTTGCTTGTACGTGTTTTGGCACATCTTCGTTTTCTTGACTATTCCAAAAAATGGATCGAAGAATCTGCAACAAATCTTGTGTTTCCACACAATACGAAGTGCGTCGACGCAGTCCGAATGATGACTGTGGCTTATGATGAAGCTAAAAAAACCAAAGCTCAATCATCCCAAAACCGAAAAAAGCGCGCCAAGTTCAGTCGAAAGTAAAGGTTTTGCTTACAGTTTTCTTTGATTGCAGGGGTGTGGTGCAACATGGGTTCTTGCCACAGGGAAAAGCGGTCAATAAGGAATATTTCGTGCAAGTTATGCCCAATTAGCATGAAGCTATCTGTCAGAAACGCCTGGAATTGTGGAGGAATAAATATTGGCTTTTGCACCATGACGCCCCTGCTCACACATGGTTGCTTGTGCGCGAATTTTTGGACAAAAACAACACTCTAATAAGGCCGCAGCCACCGGTATCCCCACACCTGGCCCTCTGTGACTTTTTTCTGTTCCGAAAACTAAATTTGAATTATTTTGAAGGGAAAAAAATAGATATTAATGAAAACATAAATACTTTTTGAAAAAACACAAAATTCACGATATTTTTCAACAAACCTCGTATAGAATTGTACACAGATCTCATCGTCCACATAAGCCACATTTACTATGACCGTCAACCAAACATTCTATATTTAGGATTCTCCGAACCGGACAACCCCCCTTCATTTCAGAAAGAAAGTCGGTCAAGCCCGACTGTATTATATTCTGTACCTGTGAAAGTGTGTGCTTAGTATGTATTTTAATTCTGCAGTAGCAGAAGAAAGCAGCGCTTCCGCTGCGAACTTTCTTCTGTCCATTACTTGACTATCGTTCATCCTATCTTTACCAATCCTTTAGCGGATCGATAAATAACGCTGTTTACTAAATAGATGTTATGCGACAAGATTTCAGAGAGCAAAAGTCAAACAAAACGAGCAAACATACGTGCGCTTGCGCAACTTTGCATTCGAATATCTCCCAAAATTTTCGAATATTAAACATTGCAAAGTTTCGGTTCGAGTCGAGGCGAATTGGAATTCCAGAAAAAGGGGTTATGCGCACGCAATTGAAGGGCCGAAAAATTGATACATACAGTGGCATCATTTAAGTTTATAATGGCACTTATAATTATATTGATATAAAATTATTGATATAAAAATATTGATCTGATGTGCTCCTGCAGACGACCTCCTGAAAATCTTCAAAAAGAAAAGGTGTTTGGCAGTGACCACGATTTCTCTGGTATAATTCATCCGAAATCAAAAAACCAAAGATTCTTTTAGTGAATAAATGAAACCAGGTATTGATCGAAGGAATAATCGATATTGCGATTTTTGACAAAATGGGGACTTCGTAAAAAATGTCGGCGGTTTGACTTGAACTTTTCTGTGTGAGTACTTAAAAGTATGTACATTCATTAATAACACAGTGCTACCAATTTCAAAAAATTGTAATAACCTGGGTATTGGTGCGCTGTATGTAAGAGCAGGTCGCGTATAGCACTTCCTCATACTTGGTTTTCCTCGGGGAACCCCAAAATCTAAAGTTATGGCCCAAAAACTGTTAATTGCTCATTTTGCTTACTAAACTTGAAATAGCTCGCGAATGAACAATCTGATTTTATGTAATTTTGCCAATTCTGATAGCGAGGAGAAGACTCTTTTATATTATAAATCGTCACAATCTCCTACAATCCTCTGAAAGATGTATCTTCGCTTACAGCACCAATTTTTGTGCGCAAATCTTTTCCTTAGTTTAAAAGCAAAGCATACAACAAGAAAGAAAGTCGGTCAAGCCCGACTATAACATACTCTGCACCCTTAATGTCGCAGCTCGCATTTGGTCACGAGTCAAACGGCCAGTTAACACACAACGCAGTGCGCTCTCTAAGTCTCTCTCTCTCACTAAGATTGCTTCTGCTGAACGCAATGCTTAGATTATGGGCGGGGTGGGTGGGGGGGTGTTAACTGACCGTTTTTTGCTCATAACTTGATTATCGTTCATCCGATCTTTATCATTCCTTTAGGAAATCGATAAATAATTTTGAGTACTAAATATCTCTAGAAAGTACGAACCATCTATCATCAAAACTGTAGGAGATATGACGTTTTTTCCAAAATTGCGGGGGCGCGAGGGAGCGTAGCAAAAATTGAAAATAAACTTGATCTGCCTGCAAGTATAAGAAATATATGTCCCATACATGTCAAACCTCTATCTCTTACCATCTCTGAGATCTCTTCGTTCATACGGACGGACGGACGGACAGACAGACAGACAGACAGACAGATAGACGGACATGGCTATATCGACTCGGCTGTTGATGCTGATCAAGAATATATATACTTTATAGGGTCGGAAATGATTCCTTCTCCCTGTTACATACTTTTGCACAAACTTAATATACTATATGTACCTTCGGTACAGAGTATAAAAATGTATGCTAACTTTTAACTAACGTAACTCAAATCCTTTCATACCATGTATTATACAGGTTGAACAATTTGTGTACATATTTTAAATTCAGGTAAAATACGAGCTCTGGCTTGCAAAGGTTTATTTCAACGGCTTATTCCGATAGGATATTGATGCCAAAACTTAGAATCATCAAGTTTTAATATGTATAAACGCTGTCATCAAAATCAAAAGTGTTTCTTATTAGGACCAATTTTTCCACCGACCGTTTCTATGGCCGCCATAGGATTTGACAATGATCTAATTTATCAGAGCACTCATCTATTTAATCGAGACAGCCAGACAAACAAATCTAAAACTGACTCATCTCAGCATCCTAGTTAAGAATATATGTATACACATATGATATGTCCGATTTTTCCAATAGATTGGTCAATTTTAAACGGGTGTGTCGGTATCTCGGGTGTATCGGTAATTGGATACAAAATTGAATTCTGACCGGTGTCCACTGTGACAGCTAAATGTACAGCTCTTACAATTGCAGGCGAAACAAGTGAAAGTGTAACAGGCGATGACGCGCCTATTTAAATGAATGTAGGTGTAAGTTGACCTAAAAAGCCACTCCATTTACCATATATTTGTACAAAAAGATGCACAATACTGTTTAAGTTTTATATTGCAGGCCAAAAAAAAAAAATAGATGTTCGGCTGTCACTAAAAACAATAACTGATTATGCGATGAACGTTGAAAACGTCATCAAGGCACATTAAATGCGTGCGTTATGCGTGCGCATGTCATTCATATGTATATGTTACATAGTACGTAGAGACAACAACTTAACCATTTGACGCTTTGGCTATTTTAAACAGCCCAGCGACAGCTCAAAAACAATAACAACTAAATAGGAAGTAATAAAGCGAAAACAAATGCACAATTAATGCAAATATTAAGGCCAAAAACAAGTAAGATACTCAGTCAGACCGACTGGACTGTAATATACCCTGTACCTGTGAGAGTGTATGCTCAGCGTATATTTTGCTGCTACAGTAGCAGCAGAAAAGAATAGCCCATATCTTGACTATCGTCAATCCGATATTTACCAATCCTTTGACGGATCGATAAATAATTCTGATTACTACAGGGTGGTCCATTTAAAAATTGGAATTTAATTTTGATATAAAAACGAGAAGGCCAAGCTAACTTCGTCTGTGCCGAAGTTTTTATACCCTTGCAAATGCAAATGTCACAGTTTAAGAACGCTTAGATAAAAATCAAAAAATTTTGTAACTAAAACCTATTTTCCGACAGATAAACGTCTGAAAAAAGTTTTTCTCACTAAGACTCAATTTCCGACCGATCGGCCCTATGGCAGCCTTAAGATATAGTCATCCGATTTCGGCCCAATTTTGCGAATCTATTTGAAAGCATATAAAAAAAGTCATCAGCGAGTTTAAGGACGCTAACAAAACTAAACAAAAAAATTTTTTTCCAAGACTCATGTTCGACCGATCGGTCCTATGGCAACCATAAGATATAGTCACCCGATGTCGATCAACTTTTTCAAATTAGTTTGAAAGCGTGTAATATTAATAATCACCGACCTTAAGAACGAATTACTTAAAAACAAAAAAGTTTTTTTTCACTAAGACCCATTTTCCGACCGATCGGTCATATGGCAGCTATAAGATATAGTCAGCCGATTTTGACCAAAATTTGCAAATCTGTTTGAAATCATATAATATTATTAATGACCGAGTTTAATCACGTTAACATTGAAAACAAAAAAGTTTTTCTCACTAAAACCCATTTTTCGACCTATGGTTCCTATGGCAGCTATAGGATATAGTCATCCGATTTTGACCAAAATTTTCAAATCTGTTTGAAAGTATATAATATTATTAATGACCGAGTTTAATCACGTTAACATTGGAAACAAAAAAGTTTTTCTCACTAAAACCCATTTTTCGACCTATGGTTCCTAGGGCAGCTATAAGATATAGTCATCCGATTTTGACCAAAATTTGCAAATCTGTTTGAAAGTATATAATATTATAAATGACCGAGTTTAATCACGTTTACATTGAAAACAAAAAAGTTTTTCTCACTAAAACCCATTTTTCGACCGATGGTTCCTATGGCAGCTATAAGATATAGTGATCCGATCCGGTCGGTTCCGACATATTAGCAGCGTGCAGTAAAAAGAAGACTCAGCTAGTCCCCCTGATCAAGAATATATATAGTTTATGGGATCGGAAATGAATATTTCTATGCGTTGCAAACTTCTGGGCAAAATTATAATACCCTTTGCAAGGGTATAAAAAAACGGCTCGATATTTTTCAAAGGTTGAAAATTTTTAGTGGAAAGGTCGGTTCATGTCATTTATTTATAAAAAATAATTTCGGTCAAATAACCACCACGGCTGACTTGACAGTAGCCCATTCGATCCACCCAATTTTTGAGAACATTTTCAATTGTTTCGGCACGTATGTCAGCAATAGCAACTCGAATCTCGTTCTTCAACTCATCAATTGCTTAAGGATTGTTTGCATAACATTTGTCCTTGACCGCTCCCCAAAGATAATAGTCTAACGGTGTCAGATCACAGCTTCTTGGCGGCCAATTCACATCTCCATATATGCTGATTATTCGATTTTCAAATATAGGGCGAAGAAGATCGATTGTGGAGTGCGCTGTGTAGCACGTAGCGCCGTCTTGTTGAAACCAAATAACGTCCAAGTCTTCCGCTTCAATTTTCTAGAAGAACCAATCACTTGGTGGTAGCGCTCATCATTCACGGTCACGGTGGCTCCTTTTCATTTTCAAAGAAAAATGAACATGATGCCTCGAGACCAAAATCCGCACCAAACAGTGACACGTGGTGGTGTTTGTATGGCTTAATGGCAAGGTGTGTTTACGCAAAATTCGCATCAAAGAAGTGCGCGAAATGTCCAATTGTTGAGATCGATGGCGAGTTGACGTCGATGGTTGTTCACGCACATTTTCAGCAACCGCAGCAATGTTTTCGGTCGAGCGCACCAGACGAGTACGTACACGGGTTGGTTTATCCACCAACTTTCCAGTTTCACGAACTCGCTTCACGAATTGATCCACAAATTGAGTTTTCGGAACATTTATTTTTGTTAAATGTTTTTTTCAAATTTCGCACAGTTTGAGTCGAGGACTCACCACTTTGGAAATATGTTTTTAATATTTTCTTCAAGCGAATAGCGACCCACTTCGTAAATGCCAACGTTTTTACTAAATATGTCGCTTTCCGAATGATATTTGAGGTTTTTAAAGTCAAATTATGAATAGTTCAAATTCCAAACATTAGATGGACCACCCTGTAGGATCTATTTATGTATCTACAAAGCATTGGGAGATACGATCCAAATGGCGGGGGAGGCAGGGAGCGTGGCAAATATTTAAAATAAACTTTATCTGCCTGCAGGTATAAGGATCCTGCAGGGAAAGTGTCTAGTTTACAACCAGAAATATACCTGTCTCTAAAAACTTGCAACTGGTTGCACTTCCTATCCAAATCAATGTATTGAAGTCGTCCATTTTACACAGACATGTCATAGGCATGTGACAATTGTCCACGGCAGCAGCCATTTGCAACCAGTTTAATGCCAGATGGCATAGGCGGGAGAGAATTGTCCCCTGCAGCAGCCGTTTTCAACCAGTTTAATGACAGTTCACCTTTGAATGTTCCTTATGACAGTCTGATTATGTCGCTGCTCAGTATAACAGTACATCGAAATCTGTCGGTCAACTCACTCATCACCAATTCGTTTTCGTTTGGATTACAACCAACTCAAATTAGTATTTCAAACGAACATTTCTTCGAAAGCTAATATTTGTTGTTGCCCAACTCACCCGAATCTAGCTATTTTGCTACCAGTTATATTCTATTAGCATTCCAACTAGTTGTAGGATAGTTTATGTCTGTTACTAGTTGACAATTTCTCTGCAGGGGAGTTCATGTCCCATACATGTCGAACCCCTAGCTCTCACCATCTCTGAGATCTGTTTGTTCATACGGTCTGACAGATAGGCAAACATAGCTATATCGACTCGACTGTTGATGCTGATCAAGAATATATAAACCTTATAGGGTCGAAGATGGAAATCTTCTGGCATCTTGTACATATATTTGCATAAATTTATTATACTCTTTGTAGCTCAGAATTAAATACTACTGCCGCCAACAATTTGAAATATGAACAAGACCAACGGCACTTTTGCGCATTGCAAATTATTTCAAAACTTTCAACAATTTTGTTTTAAAAGGCCCTAGATATTTGCATGTTCATATGTACTTACATATGCAAGCGAACAAACATATTCTGTTTTGTACAATTTTTGGTAGGGAACACCACTTCAGTTCGTTAACCCAGAAAATAGAACGAAAATGAAAACGACACAAGAAGAAAAAAAAGAGGGAGAAACAGGCCTCTGCTCTGCTCAAGTGCAATGCACATAAAATGTGTGAAATAAAACGTAGAAATGGTCTGTAGATAAAACAAAAGCCATTCCACTTTTAATATTAATGAATAACCATAACAACAAAAGTAACAATAAATACAAAATTTAAAAGGCAACCAGAAATTAAACAAAACACGCAAATGAACTACGAAATTCAGGTTCAAGGCCAAATGACAACTGTTTGCTATTATTATGTGTTTTTTTATTTCTTGTACGTTTATCATTATTAAGTCTGTATGGACACATGTGTATGGATACATGTGTGTGTGTGTTTGTACATATGTACGTTTGCAGTCAGAAGAAAGCATCTCCGGACCCTATATAGTATATGGGCCTTTCTCAAATGTCCAATGCGACATTCGTACGCAGCATTCAAAGTGAAGAAAAGTATATGCCAAAACATTATTTTATTTTGACAAGAGACGAAATTTATAGCTCTAGATTGGCACTATAATTGGTGCTAAAGCTGATTTTGGGCAATTGTTCGTTTTCAAGATAATTACAAAAAACCGATGCATTCGCATGCGACAAAAAAAAAGAAGTCACTTTCAAGGCGAACAGTTCAAACACTGATTTCAGCGGATCCTGAAGGAATATTTTAATGCGACCAATTTTTAAAAAAATATTCTGCATTGATGTATTTTAAAAATGTTTTTTATTTGATTCAAAAATATTAAGTTGTTTATTTTTTTTTTTAATTTTAATCACTTTCGCACGCGACATGTCGCATGCGACATTTTGTTCTATCATACTTTTTATGAGGTTTCCATTATAATACGAAGACATACTTAAAGTTTATTGCAACCACATTGTTTCTCATGGTTTCTTGTGCATTGTTTTTTTTTACCATTTGTACCCTCAGAAAGAATTTAGATACCAAAAGTAAAAGAAATCTAAAGGCACTTTTATCAAAAAAAAAAAAAGGGCAAAATTAATGTCAGAATTAAAAAAAATTGCGCTAGCGCGGCCGTAAATCCGAATATTTCGAAATGGGCTATGTATAAATGTAAGATTGGCTTTCATTAATGAAATTTGACTGTTTCCCAATGAAAATTAGATAAAACATAGTGTTTTTAACCACTTTTACATTGACATTTCTGTGGATATGCCCATATATATTCTTGATCAGCATCATCAGCCGAGTCATTATAGCCATGTATGAACAAACAGATCTCTGAAAAGGTAAGAGCTGGAGGTCCGACATGTATTGGACAAAAACTCCTTACACATCCAGGCGGATCAAGTTTTCAATTTTTGTCACGCCCTCGCAATTTGAAAGCCCCCACAGTTTTGAAGACAGAGATATTCCTTTTAGAGATATTTAGTAATCAGCATCCAGATCGGATGAACGATAGTCAAGTTATGAGCAATAGAAAGTCTGCTTTCTGCTGGTAGTGAGCACGTGCAAAAGTATACTACAGGCGGGCGGCTTGGCCAATATTCTGTCTTGTTTACCATGGTTTTGTGAGCGGAAAAAAGGTAGAACAGCTGACCAGTTGTAGCAGAAATATATAAAAATACGGCCCTAAAAAATGAGAGCGCCGCATTACTTCACCTTGTATAATCCCACCATTATTGTGTGTATGCAATTTAGAATTTAACATTCCATAGAGGCAGACTTAATGATAATAATGTCCACACAAATATGGAACGGAAGCTCGTGCACATGCATACACAACATATAAACATATGAACAGTCATATGTCTGTGTATGTATGTCTTATGTGTATGAGTCTCTTGTCAGACACGTAGCTCGCATTTCACACCCAACCAACTCCTCCTCCTAACCACCAACCCTTTTGTATACACATTGAATGACCAACCCATAGGAAAACTGATACAAATTCTTACATATGAAATATAAAATGAACGCATACATATGTTGTATGTGTATGTGGCGGCATAGTGTGGTGGAAGGAAAAACGGCAAACGTGCACATAATTTATCAACAAAACAAATAAATAAATATGATACTTACCCCCTGCCGCCCCACTGTAAAAGTGTTTTGACGATTTTTTGTCTATGCTTTCAAGTTTCATTTTTATACTCTGTACAAAAGTTACAAAGAGTATAATGGCTTTGTGCAACGTATGTAACATCCTAAAAGAAGCATCTCCCGATAAAGCAGGACTGCAAACAAATTGTTAACCGAACCAGTTTGAACTCGTAACTCAAAATTTGTTAAACTGTGAATTCAATTTTCTTACCAAGGTAAATGTCAAAAAATATACCTAGGTAAGGTAAAAGGTATTCGAAATTTCCAGTACCTAGGTAAAGGTAAAGGTACAAAAAAGGTACTTTTTAAATGCCTTTTAAAGCATGGTTTATCCAACACCACCTACCCTAAAATGTTGTGAACTGAATGACGTGAACTATCCAACCAAAACTTTGAGGTTTCATCAAAATTTCAACAAAAGTGTACGGAAAAAGAACAAAAGATTCTTAGGAATCAGTACAACAAATCTGTGTTCCGAAACTCCCAAAATTTCTACAGGGACATACACTTTTGTGTAATTTTAAGTCAGAAAAATATTTTTTATTTTTTTCTTTCTGACAATTTGGGCTAGAGTTCCTATTATTTGAATTTTCGACATAATTTACAATATATATTTTTAAAAAATAACATTAATCACATTCGCGTCAACTTCACAAATGGCTTTATCTACATATTTGACCTTGGTCTTGGCCTAGATACATAGGAAGTGAAGTTTTTAAAACTTAAATAGTAAAATTAGCGACCTAATTATTTAAGCTGATAGCAAAGTCTACTGGTGATAGGGTCCTAGAATATAATTTGGTTTGTTGTGTGTTAAATAATAATGTGTGTCATTTATAATCAACTTTGAATAGTAATCGCATTTTGAAACCATTCAAAATATAGTTCATGTACCCTTATTTCCATGCTAGTTGTGCGACAGCTTTCTGTATTTCCTTGGCTTAAAACGTCTTAAGGATCAACACAGTAATTAGCTCAAAACTATGTTATTTTAATAGTCACATCGACAATCAAATTGATAGAATGAATAAATTAGATTAGTTTCCCACTCAGGCTATCATTTGAAATTAAATTCTCATTCATATTAAAGTACTTTATACCTTACTTTTTGAATGTAAATGCAAATTTGTACCTAGGTAAGGTAAAAGGAACTGGAATTTAAAAATACCGAGGTAAGGTAAAAGGTACAAAAAATATGTATCTAGGTATGTACCTAGGTACTTCCTAACACCGGTCGTAGACTAGGTAGATTGTTTTAACCTTTATGACATATATATGTAGTTCTCAGCATTATTTATAGTTCTACCAAATTTTGGAACGATCAGTTGAACGATAGACGAGCTACAACGAAACAACTAATTGTGATGGCAGTACTTCACACAGTTCGGTGTGGCGACACATTTAAAAGTTACCAGGAATACACACTCTTTAGCAGGTTTGTTTGTTATTGATAATTGCCAAGTTTAATAAAGGGGGGTTGTTCTCATTAAATCCCATTTTTCGTTCGGTCGTTCCTATGGCACTACATAAACCAAAACTGGTAAATTGTTGAATCTTTTATACATTTGGCGACAATATTGGTAAGCGGTGTTAAATTAAATAGCGATAAAGATATCAATATCATCTGATTAAAGTTTGTGATCTCATCAGCAGTTAATTCTCAACTCATCTTTTTTTTAGCTTTTGCACATGGCAAAACGGCAAACTCGGATTGCACACAAAAATAGCTAGATTGCAAGAGAAAACCGGTTTATGATCTCTAAACAAAACGAACTGAGCGAGGGAGCGAGCGAGAGAGAGAGAGCCGTGGTGTTTTTTTTACAGCCGGCTGGCGGCTCAAGTGCGTCATCGTCTGCAACTTGGATTACTCAGAGCGAACGTAAGTCAATGCTTGGCAAGGGGGTGTGGGGGCATGTGTTCTGCTGCTGCCCTGCACTTGACCATGGCTAAGAAAGCGTTGTAAAGTGTTCAAAAACTCACCTCTTAATAGTCCTTAATTAGTTGTATTATTTCTTTTTATGTTGAATATCATTTATATTCTTAGGGGAAATCTCGACCAAGAGCCTGTAAATGAAAGAGAAAAACGGGCAAAATTAGTTATAGAATATGACCTGATGCGGTTTTTGACAATAGTGCACAAAGCGGAAATGCTGCTGTTTACAAAGATTTGTATATTTTATATACAATGATGACTCAATTTTGTGCATTAATTTATGGCCAGCAGAGTAGTTCTTGGGAATTTCGTGCCAGTATTGAAAAAGTCTTGAATTTGCAGGAGAGAGCCCACCCCAAAAGGAGTTCATTTAGCCCTTAAGTCAACGAACTGCAAAAAACAAAACGGCACCAAAAAAGTTATTCCTACTAAGGGCCGATTTCTGTTAAGCTCACAATTTACTCTACTATACTATATATGTAGAAGATGAGAAATCGGCCCTAAGACTTTTTTTCAGACCTATCTTTCGGATGGCAACTATATAGTTGTCCGATTTTCATCAAACTTAGTGGAATTATGTGAAAGCATGGAAAACTTATAAATTTGGGGTTTGGGGACGTTTGTATTGAAAACAAAAAGGATTTTCTAACAGATCAACTCAGCTCGTCATGCTGATCAAGAATATATATACTTTATGTGGTCGGAGCGTTACAAACAACCCTCTGCAAGGGTATAAAAAGGAATAATCCAAAGGCATGTAAAGTCATTGACATTTCTTGGTCCTCCAAGACGCCCACGCACACACAGATAAACGATTTATTATGATTAACCGTTATAGGGCAGGCAGATAACGCCCAATACGAGGACCGTGTATGAAAGGTGGCTGGTCTTGCCCGACTTTTTGATGTACCCGTTTACTTAGGGGAAGAAATATTAAATAGCCTTCATATATAGCAATTAACATTAATGTTAACATATCTTTCTTTTAGCTACATATGTATATATTATCCGACCTTTTTTGTTTTGACAAATGTTCTTAAAGATTGTACTGACTTCTGCTCTATAAAATATAAGAGAAACCATAAGAAACTATGCGATTTGAAATAACTAAGTTTTGCTTTGGTTTGCGGTACAGGGAATATTACAGTCAGTCTTGACCGATTGTTTGTTTTTTTTTATTTGTCGAATTTCGGACAGGAGTATAATAAAATCACTTCATAAACAAACACACCCACAGAGTTCTACAACAATAACGTGCTCAAGTCTGAAGTGAAGCGTACTCGGATGCTCCCAGCCACCCATTCAGACAGACACACAGACAGGACAACAACCGCCGCCCAGACAGATACTAGCTCTGACCTTGGCCTGGAACAATTATGTTTTTGGGGGGCTAAGCGTAAAACATGCATTGGCAATCTCCAACTGAGACTTACATACGTACATACATTATTAATATTATTCAACAATAGCTACGTAGCAATGTGTTAATTGGTATGAAAAAAAAATTACATCAACTTGTTAATGTGTGTTTTTGTGTGTATATAACAGATATGGGCGCGCAACGAACTCTATGGCTGCCTATGTCAGCTATTTACATACATATATGTATGATATACTCATCCGATTGTGATCTTATTATTTGGTCCTGTGTTGGGTCGGGAAAACCGACTCGCACGAAATCAAGCTAAAGCAAGTCGTGTATAGTAAAAACACGACACGCGCTCAGCTCTAGTGTACATTAAAAATATCAACAATTAACGAACAAACTTTTGGCAATGAGCTTTAAACGCTTCTGCATTTGTATGTAAGCCTACATATGTATGCATATGCTCGAGTGTGTGTGTGTGTGTGTCCGTGCACGATGGTACCAGAGTTGATTTTTTGGCACTAACTCTGATTACAGAGGTTTACAAATAAAGGCCAACTTTTGCACTTGCCACTTTTTTTGGCCGCTGAAATCAAAGCAATTTTCCGTTATCCCCAGCACGTCAGGCTTACGAGATATTTGCATAAACGTGTGTTGATCGGGGTTTGTGGACAATTTTAATATATCCACAGGTTTAAAAAGTGCAATATTAATGTCCAAATTAGAAAAATTGGGCTTGCGCGACCTAGCAGCCGAATATTTCGAAACGGGTTATGAATAAATGTAAGATTTGCTTACAGTTTTTCGATTGGATTGTTTCCCTATTAAAATATGATAAAATATAGAGTTTTAAACACATAAAACAAGTAAGAAAGTCGGTCAAGCCCGACTGTAATATACTCTGCACCTGCATTAGCAGCGCTTGGTACAGATCGGATGAACGAAAGTCAAGTTATGAGCAGAAGAAAGTTCGCAACGGCAGCAGCTAAATAACTATATATGAGCATACACTTTCGCAGGTACAGAGTATATATTACAGCGGGCTTAACCGACTTTCTCACTTGTTTTTTTTTAATTTATGCTAAAACAAATCATCATTGGGACCATTGTGCGTGCAGTGCTTGCAATAATTAGGGCACAGATGACAAAAATACTGTTTTCTAATACCCTGGCAAAGAAAAGTGTACCCTACTTTTTTGTGGCATAAAGAAACATCTCCGACCTCATAATATTCCTATGCACATATGTACATATGTATGTGTGTATATATGAATTCTCTCTATTCAAGTATATATGTATGTACATATGATGTATGTATGCCAGCAAGTGTAAAATGTGTTTTAACCGCTTATGAACGCGCACACCTGTTTATCAATTAAACCAATAAAAACTGCATGCAAGAACTGTAGCTCAAACAGAAGTGGCATCAACAAACAGACATAAGAAGGTTAGTTGACCGACCTGGCTGAAATGCGTTTTTAGGCCGTTTCAGTTTATTTGTCTGCCTATTGGCTAGGGTTGACAGGCACGACACAAAAACAAAACCAAACACAAATAAGGAGGTCACTCTGAACGTCGCAAAAAAAAATATTTGTACATACATACATATGTAGATAAGTACATACATATATGTATGTATATATTCTTCAACGGCAACAACAACAAAGAAAGCGAAAAAAATCAAACAGTTTCGTGGTGGCAGCGCGCCAGCCCAAAGCAAACGCAAAGAAAGTAAAAGTTGAAATCAATGAAATTGTATTGTTTGTTTTTTGAAATGAGCAGCATAACGGGAAGATACAGTGGAGACATTCTAAAAGGATAGAAACTCTCTGGGCAAACCATTAATTTAATGATTTTTAGTTGTTTCTGTTTTAAAAAAATTTAAAACGTCGTAATAAAGTCAACCACAAACAAAAATATTTAAGTCGAATGATAAGACATAGCCGCCCCTCTCTCGCTCTCTCCCATGCTAAAAAGAGGACACATTCCAGCTGTAAAACAGCTGTAAAGTAGCAGCAGCAGAAATGGCAGCGACGTCGACTTTGGCTAATAAACTTGACAATCAATTGAACCTGGTCGAGATATCGGCATTTTCTTGCTGCTGCTGATGTTGTTGCCAAGACATTTCAGGTAAACTACTAAGAGACGCTACACACGAAGCCACAAAGCAAACGACACCAGACCATCGATCGATGCCAAGAGAGTGCGCTCTCTCACGTGCTCTCTCAGATTATGACGTGCGCTCTAGTTGCAAATTATTAAATGTTTAATGCAAAAAATACTGTAAATGTTACAACCACAAAAATTGTCAAGCACTTGAAACAATTTGTTCTATGTGGGTCAATATCTTAATTAATTTTAATGGACTTAATTCACAAAACAAGGGAAGTACATTGTACATACAAATATATGAACACACACACACACTGTTACATTAATTATTTGTGTATCTAGAAGAGGGGAAAACATTTATTTTTGCTCCACATTTAGAAAATGCCGCCCCACAAATGCCGCAAGCAAAACCATTTTTACTATAAAACCTGAGATAAATGAAATGAAACAAGAAAGTCGGTCAAGCCCGACTGAAACATACTCTGTTCCCCGAAAGTTTGCAAGATTACATACATGTCCCATACATGTTAAACCTCTATCTCTTACCATCTCTGAGGTCTCTTCGTTCATACGGACAGACGGACATGGTCATGCTGATCAGGAATACATATACTTTATAGGGTCGGAAATGATTCCTTCTCCCTGATTCATACTTTTGCACAAACTTAATACACAGAGTAGTGTACCCTTGGTACAGAGTATAAAAATGGAGGAAAGCTATCTACGGCTCCCTACTAGTTAGTATACTCTTGCAGCTAAGGTTTTGGTTTAAAGATTGATTCATGGATTCTTAGATCGTTGAGATAATTTTTACAATAATGGTTGGATGTTTGGAGTGATCGCTATGAAGGAATACTAGAGACGTACATACATATGTACATTGTACATACATGTGCAGAACAAGCCAAAATTAAAACACTTCCTTCTCTCTATCGTGAAACCGAGCGCCTCTCTTTTTGGGCATCGGTGCACTAGGTGCTTGGCTAATCTCAGAGAGATATGTCCATGACAGCAAAGTGCGCGACTAGTAATGTATTAAGTAGACACATTTTTACATACATGCAAACATAAAAATGTTCGTAACTAACACAGAGGAAGTCGGTGGCAGGTAATACATGTGATAACTAATGGTAATTAGTGTCAACTTGTGATTCACCCGTTCAGATCTTACTTGAAAATAATAAGGGTCAAGAAGCATTTGGTATATGTATGGAATTTTGAGACATCCGTCTTTACATTCACATACATCTCTCATATGTATAATGTTAAATCATTTATGAAGAGAATGAAAACAAAAACAAAGCAAAAAGTAGCGATAACACACACACACACACGCCGACAATTCGAAACATGCTGGCGGAAGTTACAATTTTTACATGTGACAAAATTTGAAGAAGAGCAGCAGCAGATGCAGGACCGGCATCAAACCGACGATCAGCAACAACAACAACGCCGACAGGTAGCAAGTACTACAGAGGTATGCAGTTAAATAAGGTGAGGAAAGGTGGCGGAGAGCTGTCTCTTTTCAGGTATTAACTCTTCAGTATGAAGCCAACAATTGTTGCGAAAGGTTGTGTCCACGCGCGCTCTTACAATTTTTCAATCTTGCCTCACCGTGTTATTGCATGGTTGAAAGGGGCAAAGAGCTAACAACTGCGATTTTGTTTAGGGTGTGCGTGTGTGTGGGTCTGACCTCGTTTGAGAGTATGAAACGAGGCAGAATATACACATACATATGTACTAGAAGAAGAACAGAGGAAAAAGCCGCACCTAAAAAAAACAGCCTACACACCAGCAAATCTATTACATCACTCGGGAAAATTTGTATATACTTATGCATGTATGTAAAGCAGGCAGCCCCCCGGCCTAGAGTTCATAGGAGTATTTTCGAATTAGTTAATCTTAAAACTGCTAGAAACTTCTGCTGCAATTTGAAATGAAATACATTATGAAAACCCCAAATGTGTGTACGACAAGCTACAAAGCTGCACAACCACAAAGTCGCTTTCCCGCTCTCTCTCTCTCTTTCTGTCCAGCACATTTTATTTTTGTCTTGTGCCGTTTAGTACGGCGAATTCACCTCAGAGATACACGACGACGTCGACTGCGGCGGCGGCGAAACGCCGACAACAGTTGAAATTTTGAATGTATGAAAAGTCTGTTCAGTCTGCCGCCAGCACGGCCAACACAAGGTGCCGTTAGAGAGTGCCAGACAGTGCGAGTGTGTTGAGTCATGCTGTCTCTGTCTAGCCGAAGCATGGATATTTTCCCCATTAGAATGAAAATTATTTAAAGTCGGCATTGTTTAAATAGCCAATCAATATACTGTCTACGACGGCGGCGGCAGCCCCCAAAAACAACACCCCAAAACCCAAAAAATTGCAGGGCAGAAGACTTTGGTTTTTGTTTGGTTTTTTGAACTTCTATTTTTTTGGTTAATTCAATTTGTTTATTCATTTTTTACTCAGAAAAAAATAAGCGAAATGCTGTTAACCTCTCTTAACAGACGACTGTTAACAATGCGCTCTCGCTGCGGCCACAAAGCTACACAAAAAAAGAAAAATGGCAGACTATAAAAGTATATATATAGATATATGAATGTCGGAGTGTATGGGTGAAGGAAAGAGAGAGACAGAGAGATATGTATGTAATTTCCTTTGGCAGTTGTAGTAGTTGTTGTTGCACTTATGACTTACTTTAACTTAAATTTCTTGCTCTGGGCTCATCTTCTTGGTTACTAACTAGATTACAAAATATTTAAAATAGTTTTATCAACAAAAATCACCTTTTTGTTTAATTGTTTAGTAGGTCGCGTCGTAATGTGCTTAACTTTTTTTTTTTTTTACTACGATTGAGAGAGTTGCTGGTGGGAGCACTCTACTCTGTTCTCTTTCTGCTGGCAGCGGAGCTTCAGCTTCTCTCTGTCTTGGGGCTTGAAATTGCTTTACGTTGGCTCTGCTCCGCTGCTGCTGTGGATTGCGCTGCTGCTTGTCTTTGATGAATTTGCCGTTAGTTTTAGGGGTTTGTTGTTGTTTATAGTTTGAATACACTTTTAACGTTTAACTGGTTTTTTGTTTGACAATTTTGAAATAGCTAACAAAAAATTTTGGATGAACAATCGAGCAAAGAATGAAATGAATTCGCCTTGCGGCGAGTCTCTGTGTCTGCTGGCTGTGTTTTTGTAGCTCGCTCTCTGACAGCACAACGACAGCAAAAGAGAGCCGGGGCGCAGCCGAAGCAAGAAACGTTTCTCGAAAGAAAACCGAGCAAAAGTACAAATAACACTTTTGTTCGGCACTTCGCACACTTCGTGTCTTCCGCGAATTTCTTTCCTTTTTTTTGTTGGTTTCTTGTTGTTGATGATGATTTCAATTGAATGGAGGGGAGGGAGAGGGTCGACTTTAAATTCTATTACTAATAAATTGAATGCGGAGTGTATTTAGTGAGTTGTGTGAACAATTGAAATCAACAAAAAACATTTAATTATTAGCAGTCTTTGCTCTGCTGTTTGTCGTTTAATCTAAAACTTCTTTTGGTTTCGTGTGAAGGGCGGTGGGCTTCAAATTTGTTAAATTTTGCAGTATTATTTATAATTTTTTATACCAGTAGCAACAAAAGTAGATGACAAAAATAAATTCTGAGAGCACAATCTGAGCACACACGGTACGTCTTCACAGTCGCTCGGCTCTTTTCACACTAAATGCCAGACCAGATGCTCACTCGCGCCGTCTCCCTCTCTCCTGCCGCTGTTTGAGCCATTATGCGAGCATTTCAGAATAGCGGTTTCACCTAACATACCCAGTAAAGGAAAGAGCCAGTATTCGAGCATAACAGAGTTGTGGCAGCGATGTTGTCGCCTTTTTTCGTTTTTTGTTTTGACAACTTTTAGCAAAAGTTCAAAAAAATAAATAAAACCAACTGAAAACAAAGACCATACATGTTAAGGTTCAGTTTTTACCAATGTCTTACACATGTTAAAAAAGGTTACACAACGAAATGTGGCAGCAAGTGTTGGAAAATCAATCGATAGCACTATCGATAGTGGTGGCCCAAAGTCGATAGTATCGGAGCAAGCTGGAGGCACAGGAATTGCGTGCCCAAATAACTAGAATGACTGAAAAGGAAAAAATTGCCAAAGAATGCTGAAAATGCAGAAAATAAAAAAACTACTCACACCACTTCTATGGCAAAAGTTGCCCCCAAACAAACAAATCCGCTAAAGAAATTCCCTGTAATAAGCATTATCACAGATACACAAATCCCAAGAACACCAACTCGCTACTCGAAGGCTTGTGATCACGCATGACCCTCTCTTGCACATTGCCTATTGAGGCATCACTATTGTTTATTCACTTACACTTCCGTGAATAACTGTTTATAATTAATAACCGACAATATTAAGAGTAACACAGACCAAGATACACTAATGCATATATGGCGCCATCATAGCCGATGAACTATATACTAGGGATGTCGAAAATATTATCGATATATCGAAATATCGATATTTTTGCCCAATATGACAAATATCATTATCGCATATTTTTCCGAGGCGATATAGCGGAAATCGAATAATTTTTGGTGATATTTTTGTTTTGTTGCGAATAACTATTTCTTGTGCTCATGCTTGTCTCTGGATGCACAGAAATCGCAATAAGACCAGTGGCAACTCAACTAATGTAAAGGCGCACCTAAAAGCAAAGCATAAAGATGCTTGGCTGAAATGCAGCCCATCTTTGAAAACGGTAAATGCAAATATAATTGATTTTGACTTCTGGGAATTTGTGAGAGTTTTAATTTACCGTTGATTACCATTGATCGGAACCCCATTAAGTTCTGAATGGAAGAGAAAAACGCATTGACAGTGCTTTCTGACTTGGCATTGTCATATCTTATTACACCGGGAAGCTCCGTGCCATTGGAACGCTTGACTTCGGCTATAAAAAGTGTGGGTTCTGACACCAGAAGCCGAATGACCGATGAGCACATAACAAAACGGGTCTTCCTAAAATGTCTGTCTAACTATCATTGGTAAAATCAGAAGTTTTTCATTTCGTAGATTTAACTGAATAAGTTTTCTTATGATTTGTAGTTCGAATGCTCTATTTAGAAAGATGATGAATTTAAAAAGTAAACACTTCTATCGGTCCATAAAATTAAATTCATGAATTAGTTTGCAGAACTTCTTATGTTATAAATCAGGCATGCCCAAAAACAGCATACGACAGAGCACTCACCAATACTCACAAAGATAAGCACCAATACCAATAATGAAATTGTTGTGGGTCAGTTTGCTTGCGCGCGCAAACACCAATCAAAAAAGAGAACATGTGTGTCGTTTTGTATACGTAGCGCCCTGCATGTATACGATCATTGATCTGCTATCTTCAGTGCAATTACATAAACAAAACGTACTCAAAGAGCATACGGCTGGGCATCGCTGTTATAAATGAAATAAGAAATAAATATCTTTTGTTAATTTAATAAATATACATTTAAAGATTACAGATTTAAATCTATATTTTTTAAGCGCAGTCAGAATGCAGTTCATATTACGCGTCAAATGACGTTTCAATTACCTCAATAGACCTGTTAATTGTTAAGATCCGGGTTTTTATTGAAAAATATCGATCAAATTGATATTTTTATCGAAATTATATTTTTTTCTATATCGTCAAAAATATAGATATATATACATTTTTGAAATATTCGACAACCACCTGTAAACAAAATTGCCTCATTTCTCAGATTTATCTGATGATTCTCAACACATAAAATAACACAATAAACAAAAATAAAAGCAAAAAGAAAATGAAAAAAAAAACTTTGTTCTCGACAAATAATTTATAATATTAATTGCAACATACACAATCAATGGGTGCTCGACTGAAACTTCCTAAACTTTCGTTGGCTCCTACATTTAAAGTACACTTTTGTGAACAAACTTTAAAAAGTTCAGAGAACTTAGAGAACGTGATCAATCCAGATGCGCAGTAGAGATGCGCGGTAGAACAGACACGATAGCAGACCTTCACTATCGATATTTGTTTGTGTGCAATTTTCACTGCAAGTTACAAAAGACACTGAGACTTCAACCAAACTTTACCTGGGTAGAAAATATAAATTTTATTTAACTAAAATTATATTAACATTGATATTGTCATATCGGCCCATTAGGCCCCGTTGACAGAGGTGGGTCGAGAAGGACGCATGCTAATCATATTTATTTGTTGATTTTAAAACATGTAATTTAAAATTAACAAAAAATAATGCAATAGGCCATGTGACCTATCATATAACAGCTCGCTCATAGTTTGTCTTTGTATATTTTTGTATATTTCCTTTTTTATGGAGAATAGAATCATTGAAAGTCAATTCGATCGCGGCGCCGTTTTCATCATATATAGCGTCTGTCTTCGTTCGTCTCTCTGTCTCGTCTCGTCTGCGTAATACTCCGTTCTTCCCCTTATCCATTCTTATTTACAATGTGACCATCGTCACTGTCTTTAAATACCTTAACGCTAAAATTTCGACACATATTGGCGGATATTTTCAAATAATTCCAAAGTCTACACTATACATAAGTATAAAATTATTTGTAATGTTTTTTAAAAGTACTTTATAATACCATTTTGCCTTGCTCTGCCTCTATTGAAAGAATTTTTTACTGTGGAGGCCAAATACACCAAAAAGAAACAGACTAGCGAGATGCTATATAGGAAACATTTCAATAATATGCCATCATATGTAATTAAAATGTTCTATTTTAAAAACCTTTTTTTTGGATTTAAGGCCTTACAGTTTCTTATATCAATGTACGACTCTAAAAATATCTGTAACGAGTAAGGTTGTTTTGTTTTTAATATTCATTACCAAGAAAACATGGATGGAACATTAACCATGATTTTTAATTTAAAAGTACCTTTTTTTCCAGTACCTATACCTAGGTACTGGAAATTCCTGATGCCTTTTACCTTACCTAGATATAATTTTTGACGTTTACCTTGTACCTTACCTAGGTAAGAAAATCGAGTACCTTTCCAATCATTGCTGGTGAATACCCTTATTGTTAAGTAACATTCGGTGAGCCTTGCAAAAATGAATATCGATGTTATTTTTTAAAACGTTTTATTAAAACTTGATTTTATTTTATGGTTTTTGTTTATCCGGTTTGGGCCAGTTGGCTGCACAAAAAAATATATTTATGTAATATATATATACATATATTAATATATATATACATGTATTTATTGCATTTATTTTAATACTTATTAAACGCTTTTGTTAACGCTAAATGTTGTTGCTGTTGTTCCTTAGGTAATTTTGGTATTCAAAAGTTTTGGTTGGTTTTGTTGTTTGTGTATAAAGCAATTGTAGTTAGCAAACAGTCAGGGCCAAGAGACTGTAACCTTGGCTTAAGCAGAGCGTTGGCAGCTCGACATCGTCTGCGCAGCAGCATCTGTTAAACGAAAGTGGCCAAAAAAACCGTTACTTAAGCAAAGCGAATGGAAACAGTTTTGAACATGACTGTGCTTGAATATTCTAGTTTTGTTTGGTTTGGTTTGGTTTAGGTACTGGCATTGAACTACGCTTAGAATTATTAAACATTACTTTCGTTATTTTTACCAATTGCCACTCGAGTTCGTGAGAATTTGCTAAGGGACGTTGTGGGGGAGCTCGTGTTCGTGGTGGCTGCACTGGCGGCGGCCGGGTACACACAGCCGCCTTTGCGCTTCCGTCCCGTCATGGGCGTATCCGTGATTTGTACTATGGCCAGATCCTCGCTGCGCGTAAACACAAACTCCTCGGAGGAAAGACGTTTGCGTACTCGACCGCCCACCACATCAGGACGTTTGCCATTGCTTGTGAGGTGAGGCGAGGGCGTGGCAGGGGCCACCAAGGCGGGGGTGGTGCTACTGCTGGTGCCGCTGCCACTGAGCAAAGGGAAATGGGATTCAAGCACCCCCGGACGTATAAGTATTTCAGGGCCCCCATTCAAGCGGGGCATGGCGAACTGTTCCAGCGAAGAGTTGGCACTATAGAAACTGGTGTCCGTGGAACCCACTCGATTGGAGGAGCATTTCTCATCGGCCAGTATGTCATTTTCGCTGAAAGTCAGCTTTTTGATCGCAGGAGTCGCGGAAGGCGGCTCATCTAGCTGATCGGCAGATTTGCCACGTTGTAGACTCTGACCCGAGGCCGACTCAAAGCTATCATCGCTGGAGTCCAGGCTTTGTGGACACATGTCGTGTGGCTCGGGAAAAATGCGCGGAAAGGTCACAAAAACACGTCCCAGACGCTTATACTCCACAAGATTGCGACTATCCTCGGCGCAACTGGCCAAATTCTCACTGAATTTGGGCGCACGCCTCATCACCTTTGGGGTGTGCAGCTGCGACTCAAATATGTCCTCTAGTGGCACTTTAGGTGCTCCTATGGCTCCCACGCCCATATGCTGTAAATACCTTTCAATGCTATTGGCCAGACTGATGGGCACACTGGTGCGTGAAGAAACGCTGGATATTTCCGAAAGAGTCTCTGGGCTGGCCAAAGGAGCTAGACCATACCAGTCATCATGCAGCAAATCGACTCCAGCTGCATCCGAGGCTCTACGCAACGCCTGCACCTGGTTCAAAGGCAGGGATCGCGGCTTCCTTTCCGAGTACTGGCGGTCCAGCAAGGATGGCGGTGGCGTCCAGGCCATGTCAAAAGCCACCGCCCTGAGACGGGGCACTGCCTTCTCCTCATCGTCTTCCTGCTGTTCCCTCTCCTCATTGGGCCCTAAAACGGTCAGTTCGCTTATATTTGAGGAGGGGCTCTTTCTAATCGTGATTATGCTCTCGTCCAAAGCACTTGATATGATCGAGCTCATCTGACTGCGTCCCGCTATAGACGAAGCCTTACTGCCGCCTCCACTGAGTACACGCCTCTCTGGCGGCTGTACTGCGGCTGCTGATGCCGCCGCCGAGCCATTCGTAAAGGACGTCTCCAGGCATACCTTGTGCTGAGCCGTAGGCGTCATTACCAGGCAACTGCTCAGATTTGTATAGGAACTTTGCAGGGGTTGCGAGGTTGGAGCCAAATGCAGTTCCGGCTCTGGATCATTGGATGTGGTGGAGAATGCATTGGAGGTTTGTCTTTGAGGTTTGCGTGGACCACTCGTTGTTACAACCTAAGTCAGTAAAAAGCAACGAGAACAATGTGTGAGTATTTGCAGAAATGAAGTTTGGTTAATGGTTCTACTTTGGGTTTTTTGTCGAAGGGGCAGATGGAGGTGTTGTCGGGGATGTTCAAACTTAAATCAATTGGATCTAGAGCAGCGTTGACCATGTAAACAAAATCACGATGAGAAGAGAAACGATAAAATGAAGGAGCCAAAAGAACAAAGCAAACAATGTACACGTTGTGGGCAACGCTGATCTAGATTATAAGTAAGTTTTAAGTAGTTAAAGAGAGAGAGAGAGAGAGAGAGAGGGAAAGTGAGTGGGTGGAAGAGGTACTATATGTACAGGTTTAGCGATTTATGAGCAGAGCGGGCGTGGTACAGCGAGAATAGCGTATGGGCTGTCCTGTATAATTCAGTGGAATTAGTTAGTTTTATTTGAAGCATTGCGTAAGTCTTTTATGTTTTGCGAATGAGCCACATTAAGTGGAATATTTTCATTGTCGTTTCAGCCCAATTAACGTTCCTTAAAGAGCAGCAGCCGACTCAGTCGGGCATTTGGTACTGACCAAAGATCTGTAAGAGTGCCTGTTTTCTTGACTGCACCAACACTCTCTGTAAAAGCGTATGCGGTGCGGCTGACACTCAAATTTTGCATTACAGTCAAATACACACTCGTCTTATTGGTATTTTTGAAACTGAATGTATATCGATCGTCTGTCAAAGTGGTTGACTCTGCTTTGAACGGCACTGCGGGTTGATTTCGTCTTCGAGTGTTATTCGTACACGAACAGCACACACACTAGAAGTTCATAGAAATGCATAGCTTTCATTGCTATCTTCTCTCTTTTTTTTGAGAAAAGCAACGGTAAACGCCTTTCAAGTTGTTATCTCAAGAGAGAGAGAGACAAATACAAAAAACGTTGCTAAAAATTTTGGGGTGATTCCATCAACATCCGCGCTCTGCTTGTACGAGTATAAGCGAGAAGGCCAAGCTAACTTCTTCTATGCCGAAGTTTTTATGCATTATGTTTTCTTGCTGGTTTTCAAATATCAGAGTTTAAGAACCCTAACACTGAAATCAAAAATATTTCTTACATCCGACCTATCGTTATCACATTTCGAGAAAATTTTGCTCTTCTGTTTGAAAGCACATAAAATTAACAATCAGCGAGTTTAAGAACGATAAAATGGAAAGACAAATTTTTGAAAACAAAAAAGAAAAATTCCGTGCCAAGACCCATTTTTCGACCGATCGGGTCCTATTGCAACTATAAGATATAGTAACCTGATGTCGATCAACTTTTTCAAATTAGTTTGAAAGCGTTTAATATTAATAAGCACCGTGTTTAAGAGCGATAAACTGGAAAACAAAAAATTTTTCTCACTAAGACCCATTTTCCGACATAAAATGTAGTCATTCGATTTTGAGCAAAATTTGCAAATCTGTTTGAAAGCATATAATATTAATAATGGCCGAGTTTAAGGACGCTTACATTGAAAACAAAATAGTTTTTCTCACTAAGACACATTTTTCGACCGATGGTTCCTATGGCAGCTAAAGATATAGTCATCTGATCCGGTCGGTTCCGACATATTAGCAGCGTGTAGTAAAAAGAAGACTCTCTGCAAAAATTTCAGCTCGATAGCTTTAAAACTGAGAGACCAGTTTGCGTAGAAACAGACAGACGGACGGACAAAGCTCAATCGACTCGGCCTGATCAAGAATATATATGGTTTATGGGGTCGGAAATGAATATTTCTATGCATTGCAAACCTTTGGTCAAAATTATAATACCCTTTGCAAGGGTATAAAAACGAACCAACCGAGTGGCAGCGGGTATTATTGGCACTGCATACGCGAAGCCCAAATATGCCAACAGTGGAATAATGATTGCGTACATTTTTTGCAGTGGTTGGAGACACTCGAGTGCAGTACACTTGTAGTTGCAGTGCACTCGTGCAATCTCTGGTACAGACTACTATCACACAACTGGTTCTGTGAGTTCTGCTTTCTGGACTTTGGTTCCAAACCCTGATTTTGACCATATGTCATTAGGCTAGCGTACGTGTAACAACAGTAAGTCAAACTAAGTCTGATAAATGATAGATAGTAGGTACTTTTGCTTCAAAATCATTTGAATAATATTAGTTTCATGGCGGAAATAGAAGTACAGTTAGCTTAAGACTAGTGAGGTTGGGTGAGTTTGATTTGGTTGTCGTGATAGTGCAAGAGGAGTACATCTAGTACAAGAATTAAAATTACATTTAGAAAACGTAAATTAGGTTAGGTTGAGAGCGTGGGGAAAAAAGAGAGAGAAATAGACTTGTAATTTGATACGGATTTGGATGGAAAGTTGTTTAAGTACATTAGTCTTTTTTATATTTTGCATTAAAAAGTAGTAGTAGTAGTTGCTGTAGTAGAAGTAGTAGGCAAGCGGCTGTACCTGGTATCTGTATTTTGTGTTGTAGTTGTTGTTGTAACTGTAGTTATTGTCGTGTGGTTATCATTACGTTTACGAGAAGTGGTACTAGTTGTACATGCCTTTACGGTACGATCTCTACAAGACACGACCTGTGCACACAGACATCATCAATTGGAAGGGGGATTTAAACGTTCGTTGAAATTTTCGTTATTGATATTCGTTAAACATATAAAAATAAAAACAAAACACAAAACAAAGCATCAATACGTTGATCAGTATACATGTACATTAATATATAGGTATTAGTAAGAATATCAGGATAAGACTCTACTCTCGATTTATTTTTGGTTTGGATTGGTTTGGTTTGACTTGACACAACTTGCTCTCAGAATCAGCTAGCTGCTTGGTCCGTCTCAACTGGTTAACGAGAATATTCGTATTTTGGTATGCCATTCCAGGAAGCTTCACAACATTGACAAACATTCCCATGCAACTGGTGGGGCGGATGGGGGGGTGGGTGGGTTTGGAGTATGTAGGATGATGGGTATATTCCATAACTTACCAAATTAAATCTGCGTAAAAATCAAGAAATTAAAATAAAATTAGGCGCAATAGTCAAAGATTTGCTAGCATTGAGCTTTACTCAAACAATTATTTTCAATAGTTCCGCTCTATCATCTTTCTTTGCATTTTCTTTTTCTCTTTCTTTCTTTTATTCTCTACCTTTACGAGACTTACTATTATATTTTGAGTGATTTAGAATTTCATGTATATATGTATCACTTAGAAGGAAGAAGAATCATCCCATTTTTTAGTATTCTACACATATGATGGTTCACTCTGAAAATTTGAACTCAATTTAGAATTTTTGGCTTACAGCTGCCTTAGGATTGAGGATTATTCAAAACAGGGTTATGACTCGTTCAGAAGCGTTAAAAGGCTGGTTTAAAAAATTCATCCAAATCATTAGTCGGAAAGAGCCCCAACCCGCAGTATTCCGCGGTATAGTCTAAGCGTGATTTTTAATTATTGTATTACTCGTTACTTTTAAGCTAAGTTTAAACTAGTCAGTTTCATCTACCTGTACCAAGTTAACGCCTGTAAGGGGTACCCCTTACTTTTAACTATTTTACTAAAAAAAAGCGAAAAAAAAGAATTAACAAAAACCACAACTTTTATATATTTGTCATACAAAAGAAAAAAAACAAATAAATAGACAATCAAATAACTTATGCAAACTATAATTGGAGTAAAGGGTCTCGCACACATACACATGTACATGTACATTAACATGTATGTATGCATATTTGAAAACAAATCATAAATATGAAATCCAAAGAACAACCAAATCATCAGCGGTAAAGCTCCTTCCTTCCTGTGTTGTCATGGTTGGTGTGTGTGTGTGTGGGTGGGACGGCGATATGCGTGTGTGATTGGGTGTGGTTGGGTGTGGAAGACTGAGCGACGCTAATAAACGCTCTGTTAACGACCTTAACTCTGTAGGTTAATACAAAATTACATATTCTATTCGGTGCGCTATATACGGTATCTAGGAGCATCATTATCATTCCATTCCATTCCATTTCTCTCTCAACTGGCTGTGGAATAACTATTCACCGATGATGCACGATCATCATCAATGTCCGCAATTACCTTTTTGAGGGCAGCCAACACTTTGTCGGGCATATGATCCTGTAGCATCACAGGCGATATGAGCACCTCATCGAAATCGGTGGAATCGGCCCAAATGGCCTGATAGACCGGTTCACGATTCTTAAGCACGTTTCTGTAAGAGAATGAATTGAATTCGTTAAAGAAAAGAGTTAACGGATGTATTTTTGTATTTTTTGCGGATCGTCATGCGTTTAAACGAAACTAAATTAAAATCTACAGCTTACTCGCTGCTTGGGCCAACGAGACACTAAAACCAGCGAGTTGAAGAGAGAGAGAGAGAGGGAGAGAGAGAGAGGGAGAGAGGTAGAGGTATCATGCATGCTCATCATCACCATGCATGCACTAGTGACTAGTCAAGTTTACACACACACACATACGCATAAATTAAATAGAGAGAGAGCAAGAATGAAATAGAGAGAGACAAAGAACAAGTCAAGCTCATTGGCATTTTCATGAGATTTCTTTTCTTTTCTCGAGTGCATGTTGCCGCCTACCTCCAACCACTGTCGTATTTTTGCCTGCAAAAGGAAATTGAAAATGTTTGCTGTTGTTTATTTCAATAGAAATTAACAAGTTTTTGTTGTTTCTGTTTTGGGCTGGTGAAGGTAAATTATCGGGGTGGTAATTAACAGAAAAAGATATAAGAAATGAAATTTTTGAGAAGAATATGGTTTGTTTTCTTTGTATTTTACTGTGAAACTTTTTGGAATCTTAATTTTAGATTTCTGGCCGAAGAGAAAATGATTCAAAATGAAATAATTTGACAGGCAGACTGACCACCACCACTTTCGTATGAAATTGCCATGATGAATTAGCCAGTAAGATGGGTCTCTGGTGAAATGAACTGAATATTCACAGTTCCATTTCCAAAATAGTTAGAAAGAAAATACGGGGGTGACACCGAAATCACTAGTGATTTTCGTATAAACGCTTGTATTTCAAATTGAAACTGCTTGAATTTATATGTGAAGTGGCACAAAACAGCTCGGTAACTAGATCAGATATCAAAAGTAAAGCGAATTGAAACTGACTGTTCAAAGCCAAGTAGATTTGAGCAGTTGGTTCCAAATCGCTCAAATTTATCATCTGATCTAGCAACCGAAGATATACATACCATACTTTTCACTCTACATATGAAGTTGTACAATTGAAATTGGAAGTGCAAACAGCGCATTGCTGATGTTCCCTGGTATGTGAGGCATACAACTTTATATCGCAATTTGGATGTTTTGCCATTATGCGCCCAAATCGTGACCGACTGGTGGCCCACTCCAATAGACTTGCATCTGAATTGGCTACAAACAGGCTCAGAAGACGCCTTAACTGACGCGACATCCCTCAGACCTCTGGGTCCATGGAAGGCGTCCCTCGAGCCGCTTGGCTTAAGTTTCCCCTTGGGACTATCCCCTACTAATATTTGCACGCTGCTGGTTTCCCCAGCAAGATGACAGATCACTATCAGGACCTGTGCTGCGTGTTAAGTTGTTATCCCAGGCGTTTGCCGTGCTGTCTAAGCCCCGTATAGTATTAGTAATTCAAGTTCTATGTATCAAGTACTCTCCTAGCTATCATTAAATAAAAAAAAAAAAAAAAGGAAATAACGTTTATACCAAAATCTCTAGTGATTTCTGCGTCACCCCCGATAAAGTTTTCTAATTTCGTCAGTAAAAATATGCATAATTCGTCAAGGCGTCACTTATAGCAACGCCTTTTGTGGAAGTTGCATCTACACAAACCTTCTCTGCCATTGTCCAGTTCTTAGTGGCAGGAGACTGAAGGCAAACTTTGGGTGATTCAAACTTAACCTTTCTCTATTTTGCCCAAGATCGATACTTTTTTTTGGAAATATAGTTTAAGATTTGACAGAGAGAGTTGTGGCATTTTACCCAAAGATCTTTAAAGAATGTCTGCCACGGTTTCTTTGGAAGTTTGCTATCGCATACATTTGATGCGATAAGGCAGTCCTCTCACTCACTTTCGTATTCATTAGTAACTGAATCATCATGCTCAAAAATGGTTCGAAAAATGCGTAATAGTTGTAACGGAGAAACGTTAATTTACGGCTTAAAAGTATATAAGGATGCTTTCTTGCGTCACTAGAATTCAAAATTCTCACTTTGACGCCACGCAAAATGTGTCGACTGGTATTTTCACATGCCATAATATTCTGAGGTTCCAGACCCTGACGTCATATTTCGTCAAGTGATCCAACAGCTAGCTGATAAGTTGTTCAGACGAACAGCGGAGGGGAGACATATTAATTAGCGCACGCGGGTCAAGCGGATCTGATTGCACATAAAACATAATATAAATGTGAAATAAAAATAAACAACAAAATATCAAATACGTCGAGTCAGAGGATCTACATTCTACACATATTACTCACTCATCGGGTTTGGGATGATGCCGCACAATATGTATGATGCGACCGGGCGGATATAAGGGCTGATGCAGTGTTAAAGCTATTGAGCTGTCCGTGGGATGGGTACTGGTTGAACGTGCAGTGCCGCGCTCCTAGAAAACAAAAAAAAGATCAACTGAAAATCTTGAACTCATTTGGGGGGACGATGAATGATAATAATACCTCCTGGTACTGATTGATGTGTGTGTCCTGGCCGGACATATTAACCACTGAGGTGGGCTCGGGACCACAGCCACAGCAGATGACTGAGCAGGAAATGGTTTTCCACTGGAAAGAATAGAAAGAATATTCTTGTTAAATAGTGCTTGAGATTTTATATTGGGTCCGAGTCGAATTTAAAGTTTGGGTATCAAAAATTTAAAAATATCAAATGACCGTTTTATTAAACGAGTTATTACTCTTCTTGGGGTCGTTGCCGAATTTGACATTTGGCGGATTTTAAGAACGGAGTAATAAAAATTGGGTTAAACTCCTCTCAAATTTAGTTTAAGGATTCCGAAATTGTACTTACCTTAGGATCTACACTTCTTTGTATGGCATTGATGAGATCCGCACGCAAAGCCTCCATTTGGTTTAAGCCAATGCGTGGTACCACATCCTTGCCCAATACTACCGATGTGATGAAGGACTTTGAGTATTCCACCGCTGGCATGCTGTTGGAGAAGAATGGTTGTCATTATATATATGTACCGGTCCATTCGTATCTTCCTGGCTCACCTTAACAGTCCACCGGGTGGTGAATAGCTGAAACACTGCAATGTGGGATGTTCGGGCTTGAGCAAGATGGCTAATATGGCCGCTGTTCCAGCGCCCAGCGAATGACCAACCAGTACTAAATCGAACGTATGCGTCTGTCGCTCCACATTCCGTTGCAGCGCTCGCTCAATGAGATTCTCCTCTTGCAGCTTTTGGCGTATATAAATAGCAGCCTGCACCATGCCCTTGTGACCCAACCAATCATCACGCGGTGGCTGTAATGGCAGTACCTCACCCTCAGCATTTAGATCCGTCAAAATATCCTTCATGCTTAGTGTTCCTCGTATGCTGATCACAATCGATTTTTGTGCATAATCAACAGCCACAAAGAACGGCGTTTCACCCACATCCACATGATAGGTGGCATACACAATGTCTATGTCGCCCAACTGTAAAGTTTTCTTGAGGGCGGCATAATTGCAATAGCAGCAGTTATCCTGGATCACATCCGTATCATCACCGCTCCCGCAACAGCAGCCGAAGCATCTGCAGAGCACAAAACCCATAGAGTACTCCAATCAATCAACCACGATTTCAACTTACTTCAACTCTGGCACCAAATGCCACATTTTGCTGCGATTAATTATCACATACATGGGCCATCCGTAGGCGCCCTGGGCAAAGTACATATAATGTATGACCGTTTGAAAGAAGTCATAGTTTTTGGCATCGTTGAGTGCTAGGAACTGTGTACGCTCTGTGATCGGTACACCGCTGAGGAACTCATAGGTGCCATTCTTGCGCTGTCGCACAATTGCTTCCCGCTCCAATCGCTGGAACTTGCGCAAGAGCACAAGTCCGGCCACCACATCCGATGGCACCACATCCAGCTCGCGAAAGAAATCGCTCAATAGGCGGGCGATATCGGTGAACGAGTTACGATTACGCTCCGAGGAGCCCATACAACAGAAAAGCAAACGGCATCGATGATCCCAGCTGTCCTGATAGGCGCGCATCACTTTCCTGGACGGAAGAAATCTAAGCACCTGCATCTAGGACACTGAATCTACTACTCACCTTTGCCGCCAATTGCGGTTCATGCTGTTGCTGCGTTTATAGTTGAAACGAGATTCAGTCTCGCGCATAGAACGCTGGTACTTTTTCATTTTCACCCAAGAGCGACCAGCGGTATCAAATGTGCACCAGATGGTGATTAGTGTGATGAGCACCAGAGCCCAGTTGCATATGATAATGGCTATATAAGTGGGGGAGGAGGAGTATGTATGTATAAGTAAAAGCCAGAGATCTGCAACAAATGATGATGCAACAATGTTCATTTATGGTTTGATCCGAATCGGAAAAGTGTGATCTTTGCATAGGCTCAGAGCAGAGATGATTCCTTAAAAACCTGAACTGTTGTACTTCATCATCTATGTATATTAAAATCACTTCAAAGCTAACCTATGTAAACCTTTTTGGCCTCGTCAATAGGCGCCTCTGCATAGTAATGCGTTAGCCATACCGTTCCCGCGACCAACCAGGCAATGTCAAATAATATCACCACTGCAAATCAATAATCTCAATTACACATCAAATTGAATGATAAATCCTAGAGGTCTGCATGATTGCACTTAAACTTTAAGCCACACACAGACTATTGTACAGTAGAGTTCCCAATGCATCACTGCCAGAAATAGAAACATTTGCTTCCGCTCCAAGGCAGACACGTCGAAGTCTGTTCAAAGCTTTCTTCTTGTGGTATGTTGACATAGTTTCGTATTCTTTCAGTGATGCACCTTTATAATGGCATTCAGCTGCGTGAGTGCTAAGTGCAGACCTCCAGTAAGTACTTACAGCTCTTGAGATATATCCATATATTGATCGATGTGCGCGCCTCAGCATCTAATATGCTGCCGCGCATCGAGATCACACAAATGCCTATTTCTACGCATATCGAAACTGAAAATGTAAAGAGTTCTCAATTAGAAATGTGGAGCTATCAGTATTTTTTTTGCGTACTTACAAAATAGAATTAACAGGTAGCCTATTAGATGATAGAATAAAAGTTTTATGCATAAAATTCGTGTATTATAATCAAATATAACCAACGAGACGCTAACAAGCACGAAACTGTGAGAAGTAAAAAAAAAGAAAGGATTACAATATTTCAGCAATGTGAGGGATATATAGTACCATATAAAGTGAATGGCCAAGAGAAATGCGCCTGGCACCACGAGATCATCAGAGCCCACCGACCAGCGACGTCTGAAGACCACAAGTCCAGGCATCTGCAATCAAAAAAGAAAATGTCAGAAAATTAGAGCGTGGTTTGGTCACACATGTCAGTTTACAACGAAAGCAAAGCATGATAAGGTCGGTTGCCTTTTTTAGATTTCCGCCTTACTTAATCTGAAACATGAAATTATGTAGGTAAGTCGAAGTGTAATTGAAAACATAGTACAACCATCTTTTACTAAGTAAATCAAAACAGACAACAAGCTCCTTATCTACATATGTACATACTCGCACGTTCGCATGTCTGACAGGTGCCTATCACATACATATGTGTTGTTTGAACCTTGGCACCTGATTGAATGCTTTATGACGCATCAATCTTATCAAGAAAACAAAACCAGAAAGGAGTAGATAAATTTTAACTATAGTATGCAGTGGAGTTTAACCTAATAATCGTTGGGCTTATATGATTAGATTAATATTATAATCGATGGAATTAATTTATTGCATTCATGTTTTAGAGGTTAGATCTAGTTGATGGTAACAATGTGTCCGGATCCGGATATTACTAAGTCCACAGAAATTTCGGGACCCGCCCACCTCCAATCCTTATTAATAAAACTGTTATCATGCTGGCGGACAAACACCAACTCAAGGTATGTGTCGATGATGAGACGTTTAAAAACAAGTAAGATAGTCGGTCAAGCCCGACTGTAAATATACTCTGGTACCTGCATCTGGAGTAGCTGCTAAACAATAGATGGCACCATTACTTGCTTTGAACAATGAGGGTTTTTCACAATTGACCAATAGACAACGCCACTACTGCCAGCTCTGCGACAGCGAACTTTCTTTTGGTCATAACTTGACTAATAGTTGATTTTCAAAACTGACATATAGATGGCGCCACTACTGTGACCATTTCAAAACTGACCAATAGATGCTGCCACTACTGTAATAGTGTTGTTCATGAGTGAGTGAACAAAATTGAGTTGTTCTTTGAACTGATCAAGTGAACATGTTCTTCAATTGTTCATTTTTGTTCAGCAAGTCTTGTTCAATGCATCTTGTTCTGAGTTGTTCTTGAGTTGTTCTAAGAGCTGTTCGGTCTCTTTTGCTCAGAGAGTTGTTATGTCTGCCTCGCTTTGTGAGCTTGCTCTGCCTTGCTCTAAGTGTTGTTCTGTGTTCTTTGAGCTTTTCACTCTTTCTTGCTGGGTGAGTTGTTTTGTGTGTCTGTACGTACAACTATAACAAGTATGGCGCCAACGTTTTGAACTAAGCGCGCGAGAGAGAGAGAGTTAGCGCGAGAGTAAAAGACGGACATACACACAAATTTCGTATGTGTGTACAACAAAAAAGCAATGCTTTAACAACAAAAAGAACAACGCGGTCAGTGCAACCGAAACCAACCCCTTAGAAATGCCGTCAGCAAAAGAAAAACAAAACAAAAATACGTGCGCTCACACAACCTTCCGCCATGGACCTTGGAACAGGTGAACCAGAACAACTGAACAAGAACAAGTGAACAACTGAACCAGTGAGCAATTTGAGTGAGTTGACTCACTTAGAAAAAAAGAACAAGTGAACATGTTCAGTGAAAAGAACAACCTTTACCCAACACTAGACTGTAACCAAATAAAAACTGACCTTTGATGGGAACTAACTTTTGCTCATAACTTGAGTATAATTCATCCGATCTTTATCATTCCTTCGGCGTACAATCTTGATTACTAAATATCTCTAGAAGGTTCAAACCATCTATCTATAAAACTGTGGGAGATATTGCCAAACATCTTAATGAAAGTAGCCAATTGGACCTGGTCACACCTTAGGAAGCCAAGACTAGAAATATAACGAGTGGATGTCGTTTATACCATAAGCGAACAGCCGACCAAAACTCAAATACTTGGCAACATTTTAGCATTTTCTTTTTTAAAATTGTCGAGATGTTTGTAACACATAGAAGGAAGCATCTCCGACCACATAAAGTATATATATTCTTGATCAGCATGACGAGCTGAGTTGATATAGCCATGTCCGTCTGCCCGTCTGTTTGTCAGTTTTAAAGCTATCTTAACCAAACTTGCCACGAAGCCTTTTGGTACAAATACGTTGGACATTTGTCGGAACCGGCCTGATCGGATGACTATAGCATATAGCTGCTATAGGAACCATCGGTCGAAAATGTTGTTTTAGTGAGAAAACTTTTTTGTCTTCAACGCAAACGTCCCCAAACCTCGTATTTATAAGTTTTCTATGCTTTCACATAATTCCACCAAGTTTGATAGGACAACTATATTGTGCTGCCATAGAAATTGGGTGTAGAAAATGTATATAGGAGGCCTTGTCAAAAATGAATACATTTGGCCGAATGTACATATTTGTGTCAGTGGAATCAGCCTACTAATTTATATAAATCATACAAGCAACAATTGTATACAAACTTCGTTCGAGAAGAAGTTAGCTTTTCTCTATTTTTTTGTGTGAATATACATTTTTCCCAAATTTGCAGTAGGCTGCTACCAAACAGCCATTCTGAAAGTACATTTCTGAATCTAATTTGAAACACTTGCTTTATTATTGTTTTCACCAAACCCCGACAACTGGACACATGTAGTTAAAACTCGAATCGGGCTACAGTAGCCCGACATTGGCATTGGCCTTGATTGACTTGGGCCCTGACTGACAACGATGACGAGCCATGATTTTGCATTTATTTGCACATTTAGTTCGTTGTGTCAGACATGATTGGAGCACACCTGATGTGGCTGCGTTGCCGGTGTGAAAAGCCACGCATGGTACTGGGGCAGGAGTAATTTATGGCAATTACTCTTTCTCTCTCTCTCTCTCTCTCTCTTTGCCTCCTGCTGTTATCAGCCTAAGCCAACCGACCGACCGATTTCATTATTAATTTGAGTTATGGCCATTATTAATGATAATGATTCTTGTCATGGCTATTGGCAAAATAATTAAATGTGCAACATTTTTATAGCATTCTTATTGATTAAGCTTCGGCAATCACAAGTACTTACATATGTACATACACACGGCCGAGTAGATTGCAATCATGGTATAATTAACAAGGTAGAGTCGTCAGAAATACACTATGCGAGAGGTGTACCAGTTGATATGAGCATGTGAGAGCACGTTGACGTTCCCTTTGCTACTGAGTGATTTTCACCATTTAACTGGTACCCCAAAAAGAGGCAGCCTACTTGTATGACTTCACCTTGTATAATTCCACCATGACAAAGAAAATGTAACGTAGAAGCACAATTTGCTGCAACAACATTTTACTCAGATATTTGTCAGCTGTTCACTTTCATTTTGGCTCTATGAGTTACTTTTTGACTCTCTGAGTTATTATACCCGTTACTCGTAGAGTAAAAGGGTATACTAAAGTCGTGCAAATGTATGTGACGGGCAGAAGGAATCATTTCCGACCATATAAAGTATATATATTCTTGATCAGCATCAACAGCCGAGTCGATATAGCCATGTCCGTCTGTCCGTCCGTCCGTCTGTCTGTATGAACACCTAGATCTCAGAGACTAGAGCTAGAGCAACCAATTTTGAAATGTAGACTCCTATTGTCTGCACGCAGATCAAGTTTATTTCAAATTTCTGCCACGCCCACCCCCGCCCCCACAATAAAAAATGTTGAATAACTCCCACAATTTTTGAGATATCGATCTCAAATTTAAAACTTAAGTTTATATTCGCAACATCTATAAGCCCTCCAATTTTTATTGATTAAGATCGGATGATAAATAGCCGAGTTAAAAAAATGTTGATGGCTATTAAACATTTCTATGCATGAGTAACGGGTATATCGAAGTCGGTTAGAGCCGACTTTAACTTACGCTCTCGTTTTTTAACTATGTCCGTCTCCTTCTAACCATGCAGGACCTGACGGATGCGCATGAAAAGGGGTGGGACAAGGCCAGCCGCCGATCATAACAATGATCAGACTAGTGAGAGCGCTGGCGTATCAAAGTGTAAGTGAGAGTGAGTGAGAATTGGGGGAACTACCCCTCTAGTACGGCCGACCCACGCTGTATCAACGTTCCGTCGACGATTTTGTGACTGTCGTTGACGCTCGACTGACGTATTTTTCAAGGCGATATCCGCTCAATACGTTAACGGCTCTCCAGGCACGCTAGGTCGACGCAATGCCATGCAGAGAAGCAACATAAGCGACGCTCGTTCGACCCAATGACATGCATGGGGCGACTTAAGCGACGCTCGTTCGACCCAATGCCATGTATTGCCCATAGACTTTAGCGACACTCGTTCGACACTCTTTCGGCCCATGATACAATTTGACAGGCGGCACGACGCATCACCGTACAAAGAGCAACGCTGGGTTGACGAAAATAGAGTGACTGACCCCAGCCGTACTAGAGGGACAGAGCAGTATGCATGAATGTATGTGTGTGTGAATGTGCGTGAATAAGATGTTTGGCATGAATGTGTGGGAGCGAAAGTATCTGGGGGATGAGTATGAAAGGGAATGATTCTGTGGGGTTTGAAAGGGATATGTAGACGGACCACAGTTTGTGGGCGGATCGAACATAACTATCTTTGACGGACTTTTTATTACTATCGACGACAGGCACGATGTATTTTAAGTGTATTGTTTGTGTTTGGGGAGAGGAAGGCATCCGAAAGGACCACCCCGCATACGGCGAGCCGAGCCGGGCTGCCAGCGTGCCGAACTGGAGCGCAATCCTGCTCCATACGAAGAGGACTGAACACAACAATTTCCAGCAACACAATAAAGTATCTCCTTGTCACAATGGAGTTAACATCACTCAAAAAAGAAGAGGCGTTTCAAATTGTGCTTCTATGTTAAATTTTCTTTGACAATGATTGCAATGACGGAGTCAGAGTTGTTTGCCAAAAGCAGAGAGCGCAACTGAGTGAATAAAAATGGGTTGCTCAGTCGCTTGGGATAGTTACCTTAAGTCCCGATTCATGGAAAAGTCGGTCAGGTTCAAACGAATCCCAAAACCTTTTTAGTCCGAGCTCCACATAGTTTTTCATTCATTTGCAGCTCTGATTACAAGTACACAATTAATAGGGTTGTCGAAGGGTCAAAGATCAACAAGTTCTAAATGTTTGATTAGCGGAACTGAGCATGGAAAATTATCATTTAAAAAGTGCTAATATCGGAGTTCACCTTGACCACTCTTGAACTCTATGGAAGCGGAACTAATTTGAATTCGTTTAACCCGCTGAAGTTTTATGTTGGTTATTGCTGAACAATAAACAAGCCACAGCAAAGGGGATATAATTCAGCGATGGGCCGTATTGCTCTTAAAACCAATATCCGGGAAAGTCTTTCCATTTATATATTTTGTTTTTTTTTTTTAAACAACAAGGCCAAATTTATAGAACGAAAAATCACAATCCTCTCTCATGTATTCCTCACAATATCCTCATCCATTGCTTCCAATTCTTCGGGTGCGGCACAACATTTCCAAGATTCCTGTATCCCAAATCTGAAGATGGTCTCATGGAAATAGTTCTCACCGGGCATTATACAGACTGTGGGGAAATCCAGCTGGTTGACCGCATCGGGAAACTTTTGCAACTGTAAACTGAAACCCGAGTATTGCCAATAGCGTGTGCATTGTTTACCCATAATGGGTTCATCGCCGCGAGCCTCTTCCGGGAATTCATTGGCCGTGGCAAAACGTAAGCCCGGCTGATTGCTATACACTTCCATGTAGCGTCCCGAGTCGGGATGTAAAAAACGAGCCACAAATCGGGTGACATTCGCATCGAATTCCCTATCCATGGCATAGCAAATATCAAAGCCAGACACCGAACGGTTCTCAAATTGTCGCACACGATCCCCTATGAAGACGGGCAGCCGGATGTCGTATATGGTGTTGTCCACTTTCTTGAATCTGCCGGTGGGTAAATCTTCCGCATTCATTTCTACAGTATGATCCGCTTCAATGATCATTCGGTGATCGAAAATGCCCTTGGTTCCAGCCTTATGGCCGGCTAAATTGAAATATGTATGATTGCTGATATTTACCGCAGTAATTCGATCCGTGCTAGCCTCTACACGCATATAGAAACGGTTGTCATCGTCCATGGTAAAATGCAATAATACGGTCAGATTGCCGGGATAGCCCTCGTGACCATGTTCGGATATGTGACGCAAAGTTACACCATCCGGCCGTAGCATATGCAAGTCCCAGATAATTCGATCGAATCCTATATGACCACCATTGATATGATGTTTACTATTCAGATTCTTGGAGACCACAACCCGTCGCTCGTCCATGATAAACCCGCCATTGGCCACCCGATCGACCAAGCGACCAAGCGTACAACCGAATTGTGCGTCCCGATGCTTCGTATACCCAGCCACATCATCAAATCCCAGGACAATATCTTCCACCCGATGATAGGCGTCGGGTGTATGGATGCTTTGAATGGTGGCACCCAATTGAATGATTGATACCGAGACCCGGTTTGCATTCGAAATGGTATAACGGCGTACCACCTGTGCCATTTCCGTAAACGGGTCAATGGCAATGCCAAAAATATCCTCAACAACTTTTACCATAATTTGCTGTAAATTTTGAATTTGTTAAAACAGAGGGGGGAATTTTGGAAAAGTGTCAAAATGTGGAGAGATTTCTCTATGTAGAAAATCATAGGAAATCATAGAGTGACATGCGAAACCTGAGCGGTTAGTTGGTAGGGGCTAGTCTTAAGGGGCTGAGCGACTTCTTCTCATATACCTATACATAGTTGTTGCAGTGTTTGCGTGACATGCTCTGCGAAGCAATTAAAAAAAATCAACCTAAATGCCAGTGAAATGCTGACGCTTTGGCATCGCTGGGTAGGCCATCGAAATATGGGATGGGTGGTATGGAAATAGCGGGCCTGCGCTATGAGTAAGGTAAATACATGCCCGTCCGTCCGTCCTTCCTTCCGGCATCAAGTGGAAAGGCGTCAACTTTTTAGCCAACGAGCCGCTAACGTGTAAGTCCAACCCTAAGCCCACCACCACCAGTCCCCACCAAACAGAAGCAACCCCTCAGGTTGGCTAAGTAAAGTATTATATGACACTAGGTGCATTATTTTCTTGCTTGTGGCAAATATTTGATACTTTAAAGAAATTGTAAAGCAAAATGGGAAATTAAATAGCACGAAATTGAACTTCGACACAAGTTCTAATTTAAGCCAATAATCTGCTTGGGGGTAATTATGGTTATTGTCTCAGTATCAATTAATTTACATTCAATTTCTTTTCTAGAATCTAATTCACACAAAGCTGCTCCCCAGCTACTTTACAAAAGTTGAGACGTATCCTGGACAACAACAGAAGAGTTGGGCGAAAGCGAGGCATCAGCATAAAAACAATGTCGTTACAGGGCAGCGTGTCAGGCGGAAATCAACTAACGGGCCAGGTCCGGTCAAAAAGAGAGAAAGAGGGGAAGGAACGAGAAAAGGTGGCCATAGGAAAGCAAGAAAGTTTTATGGCCATGTTGACAAGCCGTTTTAATAATGTTGAATGCGGAGAGACATTGATATATGCTTACATCAAGGTGACCGCACCTAGTAAGGTCGGTTCTGAAAAATAGCCATTTTGTATATAGGTCCTGCAATATTTCAAGCCGCTCAAAGAATAGTTCGCAAACGTCTCTGTTTGTACACTTGTGTGGCAACTGACCAAATTGAGTCGCTTTCGGAAAATCCCCACGTTCCTGAAATAAAAACTACATATGGGAACACTTCCCATATCTCTCGCCTTATCAGCGATTTGAATAACACCTCATATTTTCCACAATCTTTTAGCTAGATTGATCAGATTTTTCAACACAGCGCTATGTGTCAGCTTTATTTATCGATCTATCAAGATATAAGCAAGTCAAGCTTTTCCAAAATAACCGTATACATATAAAGGGTGATCCATTTACAAGTTTTTATAGTCTGTACCAAAGGTACACAGAGTATATTGAGTTTGTGCCAAAAGTATGTACAGAGAGAAGGAATCATTTCCGACCCTATAAACAATATATATTCCTGATCAGCACCAACAGCCGAGTCGATATAGCCAAGTCTGTCTGTCCGTATGAACATACACATCTCAGAGATGGTAAGAGATAGAGATTTGGCATATATGGGACATTTATTTCTTATACTTACAGGCAGATCAAGTTTATTTTCAATTTTTGACACGCCACCCCATGCCCCCGCAGTTTGGAAAAAAACGTCGTATCTTCCACAGTTTTGCAGATTGACGATTCGTACCTTCTAGAGATATTTAGCAATCAAGATTATTTATCGATTCGCCGAAGAAATGATGAAGGATCAGATGAACGATAGTCGAGTTATAAGGAAAACAAACCACCAACCGCAACGGTGATGGGAAGCACTTCACACACTTTATGGCTATTTTGCCACATTGTGTGGCTTCCAACTTAAATTAATAAATAAATCTTTCTCGCATCGTTGCCAGTAGAAGGAATGTTTTGCATTTGACGTTTTTCTTTCTACCAATTTCTGTCACACACACAAGCTGGATTAATTTCTCTGTGTGTTTTGTAAAAGCTTTGCTTACATTTTTAATTTCTTTGCTCGCCTTTTATCGCATCTTGGTATTTGTTATATCTAATGGAATGTGACAAAGCACAAGAAGCGGACAAAATCCAGCAGAAATCATGCAAAGAATGCCCTCCGACCTTCAACCATTATTATTGTTGTCTTTGCTCTTTAAAGGTTTTTAAACCTACAACTCTGGCCCGGGGAATAAAGCAGGTAACCAAAAACTTCAACAACGAAAAAAGAACAAAAGTTATTTCCTAAGACACACGAAAAAGAAAAAATAAAATTTTTTAAAGTCTATAGCCCGGATAACCTGCTCTCTCTTTCTCCTTGAGCGCTTTACTCCATCTGACCAATATGAATTGAGATATGGCTTAAAATGTAAGTGCACTTACCGAAAAAATGAAAAAAATGCATATTTAAAAAACGTTGCCATGAAAAAATGTTTGAAATCGATTTTTGAGATCACCAATCCAAACTACACTTAACGAGAAGGCCAAGCTTACTTCGTCTGTGCCGAAGTTTTTATACCCTTGCAAATGCTGTTTTTGAAATGTCAGCGTTTAAGAACGCTTACATAAAAATCAAAAACTTTTGTAACTCTAACCCATTTTCCGACATAAACATCTGATTTCGACAAAATTTCGCGAATCTTTTTGAAAACATATCAAATTAACAATCGCCGAGTTTAAGAACGATAAAATTGAAAACAAAAAAGTTTTTCTCTCTAAGACTCATTTTCCGACCGATCGGTCCTATGGCAGCTATAAGATATGGTCATCCGACTTTGACCAAAGTATGCAAATCTGTTTGAAAGCATATAATATTAATAATGGAGGAGTTTGAGGACGCTAACATTGAACACAAAAAAGTTTTTCTCAGTAAGACCTATTTTTTGACCGATGGTTCCAATGGCAGCTATAAGATATAGTCATCTGATCCGGTCGGTTCCGACATATTATCTGCGTGCAGTAAAAAGAAGACTCTGTGCAATATTTCAGCTCGATAGCTTTAAAACTGAGAGACTAGTTTGACAGACAGACAGACGGACGGACAAAGCTCAATCGACTCAACTCGTCGCCCTGATCAAGAATATATATAGTTTATGGGGTCGAAAATGAATATTTCTATGCGTTGCAAACTTCTGGGCAAAATTATAATACCCTTTGCAAGGGTATAAAAATAGTTTCAGTAGAAATGGGTCATTTAATTTTTTTTTTTCATACTCTGTACCGAAGGTACATAGAGTATATTAAGTTTGTGCAAAAGTAACAGGGAGAAGGAATCGTTTCCGACCCTATAAAGTATATATATTCTTGATCAGCATCAACAGCCGAGTCGATATAGCCATGTCCGTGTGTCTGTCTGTCGGTCTGTCTGTCCGTATGATCGAAGAGATCTCAGAGATGGTAAGAGATAGAGGTTTGACATGTATGGGACATATATTTCTTATACTTGCAGGCAGATCAAGTTTATTTTCAATTTTAGCCACGCCCCCTCCCGCCCCCGCAATTTGGAAAAAACTTCATATCTCCTACAGTTTTGGAGATAGATCGTTCGTTCCTTCTAGAGATACCTTGTAAACAAAATTATTTATCGATTTGCTGAAGGAATGATAAAGATCGGATGAAAGATACTCAAGTTAGGGGCAAAAAACGGCCACTTAACACCACCCACCCCCCCACCAATAACCACAGCAACATACCCTAACCGTTCAACACAGGCAATCTTAGTGCGAGAGAGAAAGAGAGAGAGAAACTTAGAGAGCGCACCGCGTTGTGCGCGGGGTGTTAACTGGCTGTTTGACTCCTGAGCAAATGCGAGTGTAAGGGTACAGAGTATGTTATAGTCGGGCTTGACCGACTTTCTTCCTTGTTTTCTAAACTAGTGTAATTAAGGAGCTTGTACATTTGTGATTTCTATACTTTTCAAATTACATTCATTTGTTTCTAAAACTTTATTTTTACAATATATCGTTCAATATATTTACAATAGCTGTAAGCAGTTTAATGCACGGAAAAGGTGGAAAAGGGGCCTTGAAATAAAAATTACTTAGTCGGCAGCATAAATATCAAACTGTTTGTATTTGTATTTAAAAAAATGAATTGGAATGCAACAACTTTTTCGCGTTCTTTTCTTAAATCTAACAATTACAATAAATTACAAAAACACTAAACAAAAGATTACGACATTGACCTGCTTGGCCGTCTGTTGTGATATGAGTTGATTACATAAATTCATTTCGATATTTAAGAGCATTAGTAACGAACAAAATTAAGTTATTCCAATTTTCATAATCTACTCCATTCAAAACATCTATTGCGGATTCGTTTTAAAACGGTGTGTTCCTATACAATGTTAAATGCTTTCAACTTCATTCTTATTCTTTATTATTTAAAAAATAAAATGAAATTTTTGATAAATTCGCCAATGGATGCTTTAGAGCTTTTCGTCCCAGCCACTACTGTCTGTATGACAACCCCAAAACAACAACAAACGAGAGCGTAAGTTAAAGTCGGCCCTGCCCGACTTCGATATTCCCTTTACTGAGGGGAGAAGTATGTAAAAGCCTTTATAGCCTAATTAATGTTAAAATTAAGATAACAGTTAGCGCATGCAGACATCAATAATATTACAGAAATTGACTTTTGTATATCTCCGCTATATAAAGAGCGATTTTTATGCTATTTGGTTTTTCAGTGTAAATTTTTTGACACCTCACGCGTGTTTTGTAAAATGTGGCAACACTAAAAATGCTCAGTAAGGTTTGGCGCTTGCAAATCATAGAATTTTATTAGCAAAGTTCGTGCTCTGTGAGAAATGTGAAAAATTGTTTTCAGCGACGAAACACATTTTTGGCTCAATGCTCAATGGGTACATCAAGAAACAGAATTGCCGAAGTTTGGTCTGAAGAGTAGCCATAGGCAGTTGAAGAGTTGCTAATGCACCCTGAAAAATGCACTGTTGGGTGCGGTTTGTGGGCCGGAGACATCATTGGATCGCACTTTTTCAAAAAAATTTAAAATCGCAACGTCACAGTCAGTGGAGCAAAATACCGTGCGATGCTTACCGAATTTTGTCTGCCTAAAATGGAAGAATTGGACTTGATTGATATGTGGTTTTAAGAAGACGGTGCCATCATGGAAAAACTGAGAGGCCAGATTGGTGAGCAATTAATCTTACGTTTTGGACTAAACCATTGGCCGCCAAGATCTTGTGATTTGACCCAACTAGACTATTTTTTGTGGGGCTACGTAAAGTCTTTCGGGTACAGGGACAAGCCAGCCACAATTGCAGCCCTGTAAGACAACACATTACAGCTGCTATTGGGTAGATACCGACCGAAATACTGGAAAAAATATGCCAAAATTAGAGCTTACGGATGGAACACATCAGGCGTAGCCGCGGGCAACATTTGAAATAATATTTAAAAATTAAATGAGTATTAGAGAACAAATTTGCGCTGCCTCTCAATTTTGGTGGTGCTGAACGATAGTGCCCAAAAACATGCTTATAGTGCCCAAAAAGATACTTTACAGAGAAAGTAGGAAAACACAGAGGCTAGAGCGAGACGGACACATTCCCAAAACTATCCAGAGAGCGTAAGTGAGAGCGAACAGCTGACCAAATGTATCCAGAGAGCGTAAATGAGAGCGAAAAGCTGACTTATTTCTGACAGAAGCGGTGTCGACTGCGCAATCGCCCAGTCTAGATATCTTAGTCTATGATGTATCGCTCCAAATAAATTTTTCACTCACTATTGCAACTTTTGTTTTTTAACTTTCAAAAATCAAACGCTTACAAAATCACCCTTTACAAATACAGATTATTTAGAGACCATCACGCCTGTTCTCTTTTTCGAATTCGATTGATCGGAAATGGCAAAAGTTGTGATCTCTAAGAAAATTTGAAACAAACGTGATCTCGCACAGTCAATAGAAGAAGAAGAAAATTGTCCAGATGTTTTTAACTCATAAAAGGAAGCATCTCCGACCGCATAGAGTATATATATTTTTGATCAGCATGACAAGCTAAGTTGATAAAGCTATTTGAGTCTGTCCGTCTGTTTCTCTGCTGTCTCCTCAGTCAGTTATCTTGACCAAACTTTGCACGAAGTCTTTAAGTACAAATACGCTGAACATTTTTCGGAACCGGCCGGATCGAATGACTGTAGCATATAGCTGATATAGGAACTATCGGTCGGAAAACTAGTTTTAGTGAGAAAAACTGTTTTGTTTTCAATGGAAGAGCCTTTATACTTTCCAGTTATAAATATTATTAGTTTCAACACAATTTTGGCTAGTTTGATCCAAATCGGATGAATATATCGCTGCTACATAAGAAACTGGCAGGCTGCAAGGGTATATGAACTTCGGTCGAGCCAAAGTTAGCTTTACTTTATTTTACATGTAAGTGAATATGGATTTGTGTAAACGACTACCACACATCCAAATGTCAAAGCTGCCTGGTGACGTGTGGTAAAGTATTCTTTTTTGAATTTTGGCGGGGTCGGATGGGTTGCTGAAAACTCACCACCACCAAACCAAGGTGAATTTACTAATAAGGTGACGTACTCACCACAGCTGTTCTCTTTCGATGGGCCTTATTTTTGAAGCTATGGATAAAAACGTTGTCGCTTGAGGTTGTGTAAAACTTTATTTAAACCCGCACTACTACAACGGAGTTCGTCACCTTTTATTAGTAAATTTACCTTGGGCCAAACCATTGGATATTTTTAGAGCTTTCCTCCGGCCAAAAATAAACTCCACTCCGAACACGTTGTCTTCTTCCACTCTCTGCTCTCCTCTCTTCTCTCCACCAACTCTGTTTCTCCTTTGTGTAACAATAACAAAACAAAACAAGCCCCACGGCTTCTTCAAGCTTTAAAGCCGCTTTTGTTTGTGTTTTGTTTATGCTGTGTGGCTTCGCGTGTTATGAATGATTTGCCCCGAGAGGCTGGTCCAGCACTGAATGCATTTGGAATATTATTTGCTGCTCTGGCGAAATTACAAACTAAGCAGTAAAAGTAGTCAACAAAAATTAATGAATTTCATACCGCAATTTGTTGCCAGCGCAACGCTGACTGCAGTCAGACGCCTGCTGCCTCAGCTACTCTCCTCCTGCACGCTGGTGCTGCTGTTGTTATGCGGTTGAAATATGTGGTTAATGTTGGGAAGGTTTTTTTCACTAGATTCCTTGGTTTTTGCATTTTAGAAAATAAAAAACACACACACAGAACACAAGTTAAAAATAGTGGAAAAAAAAAACATACTCCATATACATATGACCGACCATAATGTATTGTGGTAAATAAAGCTAAAGCCAAGCAAACTTGTTTTATGTTTCACGGTTTCACTTCTCACTTCACTTTCTCAAATGCAAAATCGGCGCAGGGGAAGCGACTACATGGATCGGTGGAGCCTCAGCCTGAGGTATGAAGTTCTGTGTTTGAACATTTACTGTTACTTGCTTAACAATAGAATGGCTACTTTTAAGAGTCAAGGAAAGAAGTAACTGTAAAAGGGCTACATCATAGATCAAAGTTGCCAACCGAAGGTATAAGGTATAAACTGTCATTATTCTGTGTATTCCTCGAATAATTCGGTAACAGTTAATTTAATTTCAAAAATAATCATTAAGAATAAATTTTTTTGAACGGCAATAACGATTACGCGAATTTTGATATTTGAAATTTTTTTACATTTGAATGTACAAAAATAAGAAACCCTCTACAAGGATAGAGCAATTATAAAAAACAAACAATTCAAAATCGAAAACAAAAACAAGCCTGAATAAATTTCCCCCCGTAGGCTTAAAATGAATTTTGCAGTTGGTAGTTTCTCTCTTTGTGCCGCCGCTACTGCGAGATGTGCCGTTATATGCCATGCATGGCGGCTGCTGCATTTAATGAGCTAAACTTTCACAGAGCAGACACATATATATATATTTACATACATGTGCATGTGTATTTACCGGTGACCGGTATCGCTGCTTGCGTGGGCCTTTGCACGTTCGCTTAGCCTTAATCCCGCTGATGGATTAAGTTGCTCTTAGGTCGATCGATAAAATGAAATCGCAAATCGCTCCACTGACACATCAACCCCCACCTCACACACACACACTTTGGCTTATTACCATCCTTCAATTTTGCTTTTGGAACCGAACGGAATGACCTCGAAACATCAGTGTCCACAGTTTTAATGCGCTTAGTTTACTTTTGGCCTTTGCTATTTTCAGTTTTTCATTTGATAATATATTTCGTATCTATACATAAAACGGCAGCAGCAGCAGCAGAAACAACAACAACCACCACCATCAACGTAGCAGCAGCATCCGCAGAAATTTTGGAATTTGTTGGCGTCTGCCATTCTTATGCTCTAATTGTTAATTCTTGTTGTTGCTGTTGCTCTGGCCAAAACACGTCGATTTTTCCCGTTTGTTTACGTTCTGCTTGTTGTTCTTCCTCTTCCTCTCGGTCAATGAGGTTTGGTTTGATTTCCGAGCATTATTGTTTAAAAAAATATATATTTGTATCTATTTGTATTGTAAATGCAATATGCGATTTATTTTGTTAGTTTTTTCGTTTAAATAATAAACGCGCGTTCCACTGGCTATGTAAATGTCCGAATATCAACCAGCTGCCTTCAGAGCAGCGGACGCGCGCAACGCCATGGAGGAATAACTACTAGAGAGACACAGTTTGCGGCGTCGAGTTGATTCCAGTTGAAATGCAATCAGCTGTTTAGTGGCGCGCATTTTTGAATTGTGGAAGGTTGTTTGCATTGAATGCGGTTATGAGTACACCTTAAGACTGCAATAGAACTAAATTGATTTATCCCATTGCAGGTATTTTGAATTAAATTGTAATTTCAGTACTGAGATACATGAGTGGCAGCTCTGTTATATTATTTGTGATGCTCTCTTATACTCGCGTTGCTCTCCCATTATTTGACCAGTATTTTCCATCTATCTGGCTTTTTTTAAGTGAAACAGCGGGCCGCTAACAACAGCCTTTTTTCCTTTCAAAAGCTGGCAACTCTGTCTGTGAACCACAGTAATCTTTAGTTTTCACGCAGTCTTTCTGAAAAAATGTGGAAAGTCTTATTAATTGCCATTTTGGCAATCTACAATTGCCAGGCAGTATTGGAGACAGATGCCAATACCTTGGTGCTGTTGGACAACCTGGCCATACGGGAAACGCACTCGCTGTTCTTCAAATCACTTCAGGGTGAGTCAATCCCCCCGCCCTTCCCTAGCTAGCTGCAGCCGGCTTAACCTGTGACGTGTACAAAAAAAAATCTGTTTCTTTTGCTTTGGCAGATCGCGGCTTCAAGCTCAGCTACAAACTGGCAGATGACTCAAGCCTCCTGCTCTCCCGCTATGGTGAATATCTGTACAAGAATGTCATTATTTTCGCTCCAAGTGTTGAGGAATTTGGTGGTGACATCAGCGTGGAACGCTTGGCCCAATTTGTAGACGATGGCGGCAACGTGCTGGTGGCAGGCAGTGAGCGTTCCGGCGATGCTTTGCGTGAATTTGCCTCGGAATGCGGTTTCGAATTGGATGAGGAGAACGCGGCGGTGATCGATCATCTGCACTACGATCATAGTGATGGCGGAGATCATACCACTATTCTTACCGCGGCCAAGAATCTGATTGCAGCCGATGCCATCGTGGGCAAGGCGAATCGCGGCAAGGAGGCTGCCCCCTTGCTTTACCGTGGCACCGGCTTGATAGCTGACAAGGAGAATCCTTTGGTCCTGCAATTGCTCACCGCCGAGAGTAGCGCCTACAGCTACAATACCGAGGCGGCTGTGGTCAGTGACTATCCACATGCTGTGGGCCGTGCCACTTTGCTGATAGCCGCTCTCCAGGCGCGCAATAATGCCCGTGTCGTCTTTTCGGGTTCATTGCATTTCTTCTCGGATGAATCGTTCAGTACAGCCGTTCAATATGCACAGAGCGGAGTCTTCTTCAAGCAGTCCGGGAATCGTGCGGTGGCTGAGTCCATCAGCCAATGGGTGTTTGGTGAAAGCGGACGTTTGCGTGTGGCCTCTGTGCAGCATCACAAGGAGGGTGAGCTGTTGCCGCCCGACCAAGCTTACACCATCACCGATCCGGTGGTCTACAGCATAGCCATTGAGGAGCTGGTCGAGGGCAAATGGCAGGCGTTCAAGGCCAGCGACATACAATTGGAATTCGTGCGCATCGATCCGTTTGTTCGCACCTTCCTCAAGCAAACGCCTAAGGGTGGCTACGAGGCCAAATTCAAGATACCCGATGTCTATGGCGTCTACCAGTTCAAGGTGGACTATGATCGTGTCGGTTATACGCATTTGTATAGCACCACCCAAGTGTCGGTGCGACCCTTGGAGCATACACAATATGAGCGATTCATTCCAAGTGCTTTTCCCTATTACACGAGCGCCTTCTCCATGATGTTGGGCGTATTTGTGTTTAGCTTTGTGTTCCTGCATTTCAAGGATGAGGCCATCGCAGCCACTGCTGGTGGCAAACAGAAGGAAGACAAGAAGACACAGTGAATGGTCCCCCCCATTCACCACACAGAAAAGCCACAATAAATATAAATAAAGGATTTGTGCTTGGTGGAAAATTGTGTCGTCTTTATATTTTGTAAAAGATTAAGTAGGGAAGGTGGCGCCCTCTGCCGACCTGCAAATGATTTCTTGATTTCTTGATTTCTTGAACGCCATCTGTTGTATTTAACTGTAAGGCGCCAAGTTTCAAATAGTCAATATGAAATTTATAAAATCAAATTCAGACTCAAACTAGTTTGAGTTGCCGCTGCCCATTTGGCAGCTTTTGTTGCGCTTGTCGACGTTAACGGAGACGTTGGCAGAGCCAAAGAGTCGTCTGGCCAAGTTTAGTCTGCTTTTTAACTTGGCCTGAGACGGTTGTGGTTGTGGCGCTCTCCCTCTCTCTCTGTCTCCCTCAAGCACTCGCTCGCTCGTTCGCACGATCGTTATCTTTGCTTCTGCCACCTGGAAAAGGAAAAAGAAAGGTGCGCGCGCGCATGCGCCTTTTAAATACAAAATACAAAAATCTCGAAAGAAATAAATGCAAAAAAAGTGTTCTGCAAGACGGAGCGTGAAGTGTATTGTTTTTGTTTTTGTTTTGTTTGTTGTTGTTGCTGTTGGTTGTTAGTTAAGTTATCAGAAAGCATGCGGAAAATCTAAACCCAAGCCGACGTCAGTTTGCCTATCGATTACAAAGCGTGTGACACTTTTCATTTGTCTCGCGAAAAGGGGGAAACGAACAGGTTGTGGTTGTTGTTGGCGCTGCTGCTTAGGGCACAACCTGCCACCTGTCGCTGGAACGCGGTCATGCCGCTTTAAGCTGAAGCTGCAGCTTAAGTGTTATAACGAATCCAAAGTATTAAAAAACACAAAGACTCACCAGGATGTCGGACATTTACTATTGCAGTAATAGTCAGGTGAGTGAACGCCAAGAAAATGAGCTAATTGCCAACAATTTACCCACCCAATTAGCCAACAGCGGTAGGCGGACGACAGGAGTTCATTTGCGAACTTTCTTTTCACCACCCAACAACATGTAAAGATTCTGGTCTACTGGTGCTCCAATCATGAGAACTAATCTATCTAACTTTCGGTATTGACTTGCAATAGTGCTTTCCTCCAAATGGCTTATCCATTTATTTTTATTTTTAAATTTTTTGTTGTTTAGTTCTAAAAAAGGACATTGCATTTTTTGTTTGTTTTTTTGTCGCCGAGTTGTTGCATTTGGACTTGGCTTCCAATCGCTGCTGCTGGTTTGTCATTTGTCATAATTGGAAATAATTAATGGGAAACAAAAGTAAAAGCGAAAGAAAACGCTGTTTTAATGAGGGATTGCATCATTGCATCGCACTAGTTTTGGAGTGTGGAAGTGGATGTTGATGTTATGTAAAATGCGGTTTTGTCCCAAAAGAAAGAATGCGATGTGAATCTAACCAACACAAGCACATATGCAAGGACCATTTGGTCCTTGGTCCTGATCAGTGTTGCCAAATCACCTTTTTTCCCCGTAATTTCTAGCTTTTTTTAAAACCGTATTTCGGGAAAAATTTAGAAACAGGGGGAAGCGGGAATTCTGCCTTTTTTTAAAATGATTTCGGCTTTATTTCAGCTTTACTTTTATTTTTTGCTCATTTCCAAAACTTATAAGCAAATCGATAGTTTGTCACCTCTGACAGTCATTTATCGATCCTAATTGCCACTTCTAACGCACAGGAAACAGTTATCTCAATGTGCTAGCCAAGTTTACAGATCGTTTGACAAAAATGCCAAAAAAGTTTTCAAACAAAAAAGTCGTAAAGTCTGGCTGCAGAACACGGAGTTTAAGGCTTGGCTCCGCAAAAATGAATCTGATACCTCTTGAGTTTACTGCAGTTATTGCAAATGTACAATATGACAATGTAAACTTCACTAAACTTCAACTTAAAAAAAATGGAGGAAAGCTAACTTGTAGCTTGTATGATTTATATAAATTAGTAGCCTGTTTCATTCGGCCAAATGTACATATTTTTGACAAGGCTTCCTATATACATTTTCTACACCCAATTTCTATGGCAGCTATTCTATAAAGTTGTCCTATCAAACTTGGTGGAAAGCATAGAAATCTTATAAATACGAGGCTTGGGGACGTTTGTGTTGAAGACAAAAAAGGTTTTCTCACTAAAGCAACGTTTTAGACTGATGGTTCCTATGGCAGCTACACACCTGATCATATTAATAGGTACACACACATCAACTCTGACTTAAAGGTAACCGAAAACAGTTTTATTCATTGTTTCAAACTTAAAATTTGTTCTCATTGGTTCTTAAACTATTTGTTTTTAATAAAATAAACTTAATTGTAACATAGAATAATAATATAACATAAAAGAGATCATTTTGTGTTTCAGATACGTTTTCAGTGTGATCATAATAATAGGTACACTTCATGTGACGCATGTGTCGCAAATAACGATTGTTCTTGGGAGCTGACATTGAATCCCAAAAACGAAAAATAAAAAAGTTTGTAGTAGTAGTAGTAGTAGTAGTAGTGTTCTTCTTTATTTAAATTTATAAAACAGATAATACATAGATGATAGCTTAGATTCTAAATTTATATCTAAACAAGAAGTTTTTTCGTATATAAAATACTAAAATAAATAAATCGACATGGTTTGAAACCGTCAGTCGATCACTGCCTTCCAAATTCTTCGCTATTCAGTCTAATACACCTGGCTTCCCGGGTCTTCCCCAGATACCAGATCGTTCAACTCCATAGCGCGAGATTCGGTTGGCCGTGTTACTCTGTAAAAAAAGTTTGTATAAGATGCGGTATCTATATATGTAGTGTCTTTGCTCCAACTTAATGTGCTTCATTTTTTTAGTTTCCTAACCGAATAAAAATTGTAGGTATATTGGAAAATAGTAAAGTTAACAATTATAGGCAGTCAAAAAATTTTGTTTTATAATTTTTGTGACTGTTTTTGCTCCGGTTCAGGTTCGGGCGGAAAAAATTTTTTTTGCTCTGATTCGGGTTTGGTTCGGACTTCCCGAAAACCCTGGAGTCTTCGACTCCGGAGCTCAAAAGAGCAATGAAATCTTTCAACGATTAAATAATTGTCACATTTTCATTAGCTAAAGATTCCATTTCATCATCATGAGAAGCTGATCATGGTGAATAACTATTCATGCGATTGTTGATTAGTTCCTTTTGACGATTATACAATTCAGCAATATGTCTCTTTGCAAGCTGTTTTGGCTCTAAGGTCAAAAGTATTAAGTTCCTTGGATTCCAAAAGATGTAAGAATCGGTATTGAATTTAAAATGTGAGAACGTTCCCGTGAGGTGAATTTGAACGTGTGAGTCCAATCGACGTGTTCGTGAGCAAACACAGAGTTTCGTGCGTGAGCATCCGTGATCCGTGCAGTATTCACGAAAGTTTAAAAACTTATTTTTCCTGTAGAAAATCTATCTTGATTTTTTTGGAATTTCTGTAAATTTGATCGTGTTTTCAATATTTAAGAACGCTTTCATTCCACCCTCTCGTTTTTTTTTTTTTTTGCTGCTTAAAACACTTTGTTCATTAGCTTGCCAGTTGGTTATACTCTTCCGATTTTAATCAAACTCCCAAAAATTGTGTGGAAACCATTAATTTTCGTAACTGGAAAGTATAATGACTCAACCATTGAAAACAAAACAGGTTTTCTGAATAGAACTGTTTTTTCGAACGATCGTTCATATGGTAGCTATTTGCTGTAGTCATCCAATTTGGTTTCAAACTTACCAGAATTATGTGTAAGCATATAATATATCAATATATCAAGTTTGAGAGCGATAGCATTGAAAACAATAAAGTTTTTCTTAGTACGACTTTTTTGAGTCCTATCTTTTGGATGGCAGTTATACCATATAGTTGTCCGATTTTCATCAACCTTGGTGGAATTTTGAAAAAGCATAGAAAATTTCTAAATACGAAGTTTTGGGGACGTTTGCGTTGAAAATAAAACAGTTTTTCGAACGATTGTTTCTATGGCAGTTACATATATGCTATATTCATCCGATCCGGTCGGTTCCGACAAATGTGCAGCATATTTGTGTCATGCTGATCAAGAATATATATATGTACTTTATGTTGGCGGAGATGCATCTGGACAATTGTAATATAGCATCTGCAAGTCTATAAAAATAGTAGAAATATTTTCCGGTAATTGTCTCGCCATTTGTATGATCTGTGTGCTTCCTTCGACTAATGAAGGGCATAAAAACTCATTCGTACGAATGTACCACAAATTACTTCATTAAAAAGATCCGAAACTCGGCACCCATTTGGCAGCAAGCTTTCTCATATCTGACTGATACAAGTGAAAAGGCTGCTTTCTCAACCCTTTGCTTGGGCCCTAACCTTTTTAGTCCAAATTTTGCAGGGACTGTGGTATCACACGTTTCGTCATACTTAATTTTAACCTGACCCTCTGCTAGTTGTCTCTTTTGTCTTTGTGACTTAACGGTGACACATTTTGTATTTTGGAAAATTCTCATCAGTCAGCTGAAAACAAAAGCCAACAAATTTCATACACACGACCATTAAAAGCGACTGCGGCTGCTGCTGGGAGAAGAAAACAAAAACAGCAGCGGCATTTTGCATGAAAACAGCTGCAAATTAAAATAACAACAGCAACAACAGAGTAAAGAAACAACTTTTGATTTCTTTTGGCACTAACAACAACAACAACCGTAAAAAGAGGCGGACCACAAAGCCCGCCAGCAGCAGCAGCAGCAGCAAAAGTAAGTTACTAAGTCAAAATTGGCTTACGAGCATCATAACGGGACGCACTTTCACTCGCAACTCGGAGACTCCCAATTCGACTTGGTTTGGTCTCGTCTTGAGAGTGGCTAAGCATCTGTCTGAAAGGCGCCAAGCCTGCGTCTGAGTATTATAATTTTCCTTATAATATTACAGTAGCCAAATTATACACTTTGATAAGCAAAACTGAAACCGAAACGACTTTTGTATATACATATGTATATGTATGTAAGAGACAACGTCATAGCCCATCTTACCCGCGTAACTCGGCCCGTTATTTACCCAAATCCACAGCGCAATAGAAATTTACAATCGAAAGCAAATGACAAAAAAGGAAACATGTTGTTCTACCCTTTCCGTTATTTTTTCTGCCCACCGCTGATTTTAACCGTACGAGAATGAGAAGGTTTAGTGGTGTCCAGCTCTAAACTATATAAGATAATTCTTTCGACTTTTTTGTATATGACGTGACTGTTTTAGCGACCTTAAGATTTCAATCATAGTACTTTTTAGCGGGCTCTAGGTCTATAAGCTATGATTTTCATCATAATATTTCTAAAACAAGACACGCACAACACCACAAAGGAGGCTGGTTGATCGTATAGCTATTTCAAAAACTATCACAGTTTGATCATCAGCGATCTTTTGCCCAACTTCAACGAGTTGGCAGACGCTACCTCATGCCAGCACTGCTAAGATTGCTTGGGAATCCCAAGTCAGACTTGTAGCAAAAATTCCGACAACTGTAGCCAAACGCCAAGTCATAGAAGCTTTGTATGTGTGTGCGTGTCCCGTATCGGCCCCTCTGTTGTTAGTGGGGCAAATTCTCTCCCCGCAGTTTTGTATATGTTTTGCTTAAATTAAGTATTAAAGAGACCATAAGTTAAAGCCGCAAGTTTAATCATTCCCCCTTCAGGAGAAAACCGAGAAGTATGCAACATTTTTGTAACTCTGCTGCTATTTATTATACGATCTTTATGAACATTTGAGCAGCCCTGAAAGACAACATTACAGCTGTAATTGAAATACTGGAAAAAATATGCAAAAATTGGAGCTTACGGATGAACCAACCTCAGGCCTTGCCGCGGTCAACATTTACATAAAATAACACACGGCAACAGTACTAGACTTTTTTCAGTATATTGAAGGGCTGTTAGTGATTATAGATGATTTTTGAGTGCTGAACACGAATCTGTTTTCAGAAAAGGTACATCACGTCCAGATTTTTAGTAATTTGATCTTAAAGTTGCACAAAATGCCTATATTGACACTTTTTAGACGCGTTTTGTGGGAAACATATACTTTTGTTTTAACTCTCTTTGATATCCAAGGATCCAAAAACAAGGGATTGCTTGTCTATGTGGATGGTGTCCGAGGATCTGAGGCAGGCAATTGGCAATACAATGTAAGTATTCCAAGGTTTGGCACTGACCGAAACTGTGTTTGGGTTAGTTGTTGTTGGTGTTGTAGGGCATGTGAGTTTAGGGCGGCGGCGGCGGCCCCCACAGCGACTATTGAGCAATGTTGTTGTGTTGTTTGAGCTGTAATTTAAGCTGCGATCTGTGAATGCATGAACATTCCAATAGGTCCATAAGTCTAGTCTAAAGTCGCTGTGCAGCGGCAACAACAGCAACAACAAACTCGTTTGGCTTAGAAACAAACGCAACAACTTTCAGTTGTTTTTGTTTTTGCAGTCTGCGGCTGCTTTAAGTTTATATTTTTATGCTTATCCGATGGCACCCCATTATTGGCTGTGTTTTTGTTTTGTTTTTCCTTTTTTTTTTTTGCACAATCACCAAACACACGAAAAGCTGACGCCATTTGGGCCAACGCCACCACTTTTGATAAGATGGAATTTGTTTTCTGATTTATTCAAAAATGTTTGTGGTCTTTGGGGGCAACAGGTTTATCGCAAAGAGAATTCAAACTCCAGTTGCCATTTGGCCAAATGCCAGAGCTAAAGCTTTAGCTGAAGCTCTGCTGAGATGACCTTTCGAGTGACATTCTCTCACTCATTCTCAATGAGAACCATCGACTAGCATCTTGAGACTGTTTTTGAGCATGATGCAACTAATGGAGGTATGGCCCATGATACAACTAATAAGGTATGGCCAGCTCTCAACTCAGCTTGCAAGTCTTCAATATGTTGCTATATTGTTATATGCAAAAAGCTCTCAGCTTACAATTCCAGGTAGCTGGTCATATCTCTATTAGTTGAATCATGCTAGGTAGCTGGCATTGAAGACCTGCAAGCTGAATCAGAGAGCAAGCTGAGAGATGGCCATACCTCTATTAGTCGGGATTTACACGTTGAAGCTTTCGTTTGAGGCAAAGAAGTATAGAGGGGCAAACAATACCAATACACCTCTTTCCCTTAATCATGCAGTTTGCTTCACCGTGTAAATCCCGACTTGGTTGGAACATACATATGTAGTTTTAAGTGGGCGAAACATTATAGTTAAAGCCACTCGAAAAGAGAGCCTTGCATTAGTTGCAGCAGCACCCGCGCCATACAGACAGAACTTTCTCTGACGTTTTTTCTTTTAAATTGTCATTGAAATAAATTAGAAGTAAAGGCACAAAAGCCACAAAAGAGAGGGACGCTGATTTTGATGTGAGCGTCGACTTCGACTGAACCGCTGCCGACTCAAAGAAAGTAGCACAACTCATTGGCTGCGGCTGCTGATGCCACGATGCAGTAACACGGTGAGGCAAGGTTCAAAAGTTGTTTGTCTTCTGCAACAATTTGTAGCTGCCACCTTGCCTCACCTTGTTATTCCAGCTACTGCTGCTGTTTATTAACTGTGCGATTTATGGGCATGTCTTTGAAATTGAATTTCCTTTCGCCCTTTACTTTCCAAATTGGCCATGGTTAATGGCCGAATTATAAGTACATACATACACATTTATGAACATACACCATTGCCAAACTGAGACAATTAAAATGCGGCTGGTAGTGCCCGTGAGAGCATATGACACTTAAGGATGCATTTACAGTTACTTATGTGCATTTAGTTTATGTTAAATTGCACAGTGGGTCTGGGTCTTACATTTCTTACTACAGCAGCACCGCCTAAGCGTGGGCTGTGACTTCCCGTTGCAGTTTTGGGAGGCCAAAATAGTTGCAAAAAAGTTGAGTTAAATTAAATATGCAAATTTTATTTAACGGAAATTAACATTCAGGTCTTGGGGAAATTGTTTATCCTTGTGATGATGATATAAAGCAACAACTTTTGGATATTTTTATACTGAACACTTAAACAGGGCGTTTATAAAGTGGTTCATTGGCATATGGAAGCTATTTGGATTTCAAATAAAGCCGGTTCACAACCGTTTGAAGCACTATGCAATATTTATTCCCAAAGGGCTTTTGTTTCGGTACGCGGTTTACTACGGTTTTGGTTCCAAACTTGGTCCATATTATCTTAAGGCCCGTTTCTGGTGTAGGCAGCTGAATTTTGCATGTTTTTTTATTTTTTAACATGTGAAAAAAAATCGGAAAAAGATTTTGTAATTCTGGTTTTTTGTATTTGGTTGTACAATTCATAAAAAACAAGTAAGAAAGTGGGTCTGGCCCGACTGTAATATAGTCGGCAGCTAACATTCTTTTGCTCATAACTTGAGTATCGTTTATCTGATCTTTATCATTTCGATAAATATTGTTAATTACTAACTATCACCTAACTGTGAGAGATATGATTGAAAATAAATGCCTGCAAGTATAAAAAGTATTTGTCCCATTCACGCCAAACCTCTATCTCTTACCATCTCTGAGATCTGTTTGTTCATACAGACGGACAGACATGGCTAAATCGACTCAGATGTTGATGCTGATCAAGAATATATATACTTTCTATTATCGGAAATATTTCGTTCTCCTGCGCTGTGTTGCTGGTTGATGGTTATCAGCTTTCCGGGTGTCATTATTATAACCAAATTGGTTAGTATGAATGCCCTAATGGCCCAAAGCAGAATCATGAAAAACAAATTGAATTTGTAAAAATGACGGCCATTTGAAAATGAGAAATCCATTTTTAAAAATTTTTTTTTGCAGTCCAGTGTACAAACAAAATAGAAAAAAATTTGTTTTTATTCGAGCTTTGGGTCATAGCCACTTTAATTCTGCGTCCATTAAGCCTTACATCATCAAAATCGGTTTAGTAGAATTTGAGAAAAGCTGCGAACCAGTTTGAAAAACGTGGTTTCGAGAAAAACGCCTTTAAAGTTTTGATAACTGTTTTCGATATTATAAAAATTAAATTCAAACATGGATTTGATGCATTTGGGTGTTAGCTTTCACCGAAAAAAAATTATCAAAATCGGTTAAACTGTTCTCGAGAAATTTCGATCAATGTGGGTCAAGACATGGTAAAAACGAGAAGGCCAAGCTAACTTCGTCTGTGCCGAAGTTTTTATACCCTTGCAAATCAAAAAATCAAAAATTTTTCTAACTAAAACCCATTTTTCGACGGATAAACATCTGATTTCGACCAAATTTCGCGAATCTTTTTGAAAACAAATCAAATTAACAAACGTCGAGATGAAGAACGATAAAATTGAAAACAAAAAAGTTTTTCTCACTAAGACTAAATTTCCGACCGATCGGCCCTATGGCAGCCTTAAGATATAGTCATCCGATTTCGACCAAATTTTGCGAATCTATTTGAAAGCATATAAAATCTGTCATCAGCGAGTTTAAGGACGCTAACATAAAAAACAAAAAAAAATTTCCTACTAAGAATCATTTTCGACCGATCGGTCATATGGCAACTATAAGATATAGTCACCCGATGTTGATCAACTTTTTCAAATTAGTTTGAAACCGTTTAATATTAATAATCACTGACCTTAAGAACGATTTACTTAAAAACAAAAAAGTTTTTTTTACTAAGACCCAGGGTCCGACCGATCGGTCCTATGGCAGCTATAAGATATAGTCATCCGATTTTTACCAAAATTTGCAAATCTGTTTGAAAGCATATAATATTAATAATAGCCGAGCTCGAGGACACTAACAGTGAAAACAAAAAAAGTTTTTCTCACTAAGACCCATTTTCCGACCGATGGTTCTTATGACAGCTATAAGACATAGTCATCCAATCTTGACCAAAATTTGCAAATCTGTTTGAAAGCTTATAATATTAATATTGACGGAATTTAAGGATGCTAACATTGAAAACAAACAAGTTTTTCTCACAAAAACCCACAAGAAGTAGTCTTTCGATCCAGGCGGTTCCGACATATTAGAAGCGTGCAGCCAAAAGAAGACTCTGTGCAAAATTTCAGCTCGATAGCATAAAAACTGAGGGACTAGTTTGCGTACGGACAAAGCTCAATCGACTCAGCTCGTCATACTGATCAAGAACATATATACTTTATGTGGTCGTTCTCAAAATGTTCAAAGACACCCATAAATAGCACGTGCGCGGCCCGATAGCATCAAGTTTCAAAGCTCCTGAGATGAGAGAAAGACATGGTAAAATGAAAGAGACGTAACAGCAACAGAGAGCCAATGCATCGCCTCTATAATCCCCTTACCACAGGCCGAATTTCCTCAGTTAGAAATCCCCGACGTATCGTATTTCTGTTTTTTTTTTTTTATTATTTCTTCCTCTCTTGGCCAGAAGCCACGTGCGGCAAACGGTTACCGCAAAAGCCAACTCGCAGCTGTGACAGCTTTTCACCAATTTCCAGCCGCCAGCTGCCATTCAATCGTGACGAATTAATAACGGAACGCGCAGAGTAGGGAAAGCTGCTGCTGCTGCTGCTGCCGCAACTGCCGCCAACTGTTGACCCTTTCCAATGAGCCGCCCGGAAGGAGGAGGAGAAGCAGAGCCTTTTTCTCTATGCGTGGAGGAGTTTAGGCCATAGATGGGTTGGACCCCAGCGACGGCGACTGAGACGAACGTGACTGACAAAAAACCAACCAGCAAAAAACTGGGTTGCCGTTTCTGGGTGTGTGAGACGTTGGTTGACTCATGACGCCAACCTACGCTCGAGCCTATGCCACAAAAATCACCGACAACCACAACAAAATATTGCAAATCAAAATGCAAGGCAAACAAACCTCTACTCTTTGGTTTGGCATGCCAAATGAAGTAGAAAGTTCTCAGCTACCACAAAATAACAACAACAACAAATTTGTTTTCCTAATTGAAATGTCGCCAAGGCGATTTCTTGGTCATTTGTATTTGTCTTCTGCTCAATTGTTTATTCGGAAAGCGTTTTGTCTGGTGAACTAAATGTGTAGAAGATGGGAACGAAAATATTAACATATTCATAGGATAGAATAACCAAGAATTTGGGTGGATGAACTCCAAGATCTACACTTATCAAGCAGCACCAGGGCTTGGTTCTTTTTCCACGTAAAGATCTGATCAAAAATGGCTGGAAATGGAAATACAATAACTACACAGATTTATAGTCTCCTCATTTGATGTACCTATATGTAATATTTGGGGGCAGTCATAGGGAGATTCATTCTGTATTGCCTGTTGGCGAACAGAGCTGTCAAATATACAAATGCATGAAGTGAAGGTCACTTGGAATCTGTGACTAAATTCACTCGCAGTTCTTATCATCATCCCATTCAATAATTTTCATTTAGCCCCTTTGAGCTTTCCTTTTTCTACGCTGGCAACTTTCTTTGTTTGTTTATGCCATAAGGTCATATCTTTGGCTCTGGGGTAGGCCTTCTGTGAAAGTGCAGTGACTTAGGCCACGAACTCGTTTTGCCATTGACAAGTGTCATTCGAAGCGGCAACAGCAGCAGAAGCGCATTGCAGCGAAAGCGAATTTTTTCGTGCCAAATGCAGTCGAAATATTCAAAGCCAAGGCAATGAAATGAAAGTGTTTCTCGTTGTTGTCCCGAACACGTTTCGGCAACATGTTGCACTAAACATGTTTACAAAGACTTGTCTCCTCTGGCCGGTAGCTTCCCTCTCCTATGGTGGCTCTGTTTTCCTAATTAGAGTCTCGTGTGAAAGACGAAGAGGAAAAGCGAAAACGACAACGAGGGGGCGAGAGGTACCATTGTTATCTCTCATTATTAACAACAATGTTGATGCAAAAAACCTGATAGCAAAACACCAAAGAGGCAAAAGTAAAAGTAGCTAAGTTGACAACCGTTAGGGATAATAAACTGGAAATGTATAAAATAATGTAAGGATAGAAAAAAGTGCTTATTCTCTGAAACCAATATTCTCAGGAACAACAGCTCGCTGTTATTGTATCGTAAATTCTAGAAAGAAACCGAACCGTTGTGAAGTCTAAGATTCAGTTCGCGGACCGTTTGGGTTGAACATAAAAGTTAGTTTCGATATATTATATTAATATTTTTTTTTGATGTGAAACATCTTTAATTTTGGTACGGAAGATTTTAGTAGGAGTAAAATTCGATTTCAGCGTCACGTGACGATGACGTCATGTATATTTTTTGTTGTTGTTTTGTGGAGTGTTATAAAAGGGCTGGGAAAAAGGGGGATAGAGGGGGAAAAGTGACTAAACAGTGACTTGAAAGTGACTTGACAGAGACTTGACAGTGACTTGACAGAGACTTAACTGTGACTTAACTGTGGGTTAACAGGGACTTGACAGCGACCTAACAGTGTCTTAACAGTGCCTTAAATTTAGCATCATGTTTCACATCAAAGCCTCGTGAGTGTTAACGACACTAGCCTTTTTTTTTAAATAATATTCTTTATTTCAATATTGTAATTTTCATTATCAAATTCATTAGCTGACATTTACAAATTTTGAGAACTGCTTAGTTTAAGTTAATAGGCATTATATCTTCTAGGAGCTGTTCATCTTGGATCAGAAAGAGCAAACTTACATGTTCAAAAGGCTCGTTCAATTGATACCAGAGTTGCTAGAACAGCAAGTACATATATAGGTAGTTAAGGCAATATTTTTTGAAGTTCTTTCCAAATTTTTAAAACATTTGTCGATGTATGTTCTCTTGGACAATTTTCGAAGGATTCTAGCTTCATTTACAGATTTTACTTTAACTTCTCTTCTTCGCAATCAGACGCAGCATGTCTGTAATGTGCTGGTTTGGAACTTTTTTTTTTGGTCAGAAGTTAACAAAGATTGAAATCTCGGGTCTAAGAACACTGCAGCCAATATTAGTACTGAGCTCATCATAGAAGAACGTTTATTGTAGGCATTTAGATAGTAATAAACAATGTTTTGCAGAAGATTTAAAAGCAACTGCTCGACATGAAAAACAAGCGTAATAAAAATCACTTGGTAGCAATTGTGAATCCTGCAGCTTTAAAGAAGTTTTATGAATTGGCTGCAGCAAATGACATATATTTTGAGCTACGTTCCATTTAGATGTTTTTAGTTGGAGCTCTTTTAAAGAACTCTGAATGCAAAAGTCTTTAAGAGTTAGTAAACCTTCAGCACATTTTGAAGGTTGAGTTCAGCACTCGTTTTTTTCAATTTTTCAATACGCAATAGATTTCTAATAGTGTTAGTACGGAGTTTCTTAAAAACTCTACTAATGTCAAACTGAACTTTCTAAAAAAAACCGTTAACTACTAAATGTAGAGTGCATGCAGCACAAGGAACTGTAATTGTAGAGTCCTTCAGGGGATCTATTGAAGTAACTTGGTCATCGTCCAAATCAAGAAAAGGTTTTGATTAACATAAGGAACCTTCATTAACATTACATTCTTCATAATTGCATTCCTTATCTGCTCTGCAGTTGTCATCCATTATCGATCCATTATCGACGGTGATAGTACAAATCTGACCTAGATAAATATCATTCGATTGGAAAACTGCTTGAGTGATAGCAGTCATATTACAAGGAATTTCTATATTTCCCTGTACGTGTAGTTGGAAAAACTACTTAATTTTGTGAACCGTTCAGGTTCAGGGTTGAGGAGTCCAAATTATTGGGTGTTCGGTTCGTCGGACCCAAAAAATCCGAGTATTGAGTATTGAGTACAGATTATCGAGTATAGAGGGTCGAATACTGAGTATCGAATAGTGAGTATCGAGAACTGAGTATTGAGAGCCGAGTACGAAGTACCAAGTACTGAGTGTCGATTAATGAGTACCGATTATAGAGTATCGAGAATTAGGTATCCAGTATCGAGAAGCAAGTATCGATACACACCCACACACACGTAGGATTGTATTTTTCGCCGTACACCCTACAGGATGTCCCAAGGCACCCACCCTTTTTTAAGGGGCTACATACAGTTAAGTGGCTTGAAAAAAACCATTTTTAAAGAATTTTTCCTGAGAAGTCCCTAAAATTCATTAATGTCAGAATATGTACACATATTAAGGTAACTTTTAACCGTATTTTAACATTTTTATTTGTTAAAATTATTATTTTGAAAGCTGCTACAGCTGCTCTCCAGAAGCTCTACTCCAGAAATGTGCTTTGCGGTGACCACGATATCTCTGGACTTGATCATCCAATATTAAAAAAATTAACGGAAGGAATAAGCAATATAAAATTGTTTGACAAAATGGCAGCTTCTCAAAAAAAAAGCGAGAAGGCCAAGCTAACTTCGACTGTGCCGAAGTTTTTATACCCTTGCAAATGCTGTTTTTGAAATGTCAGAGTTTAAGAACGCTTACATAAAAATCAAAAATCAAAACTAAAGCCCATTTTCGGACAGATAAACATCTGATTTCGACCAAATTTCACGAATCTTTTTGAAAACATATCAAAATAAAAAAATCGCCGAATTTCAGAACGATAAAATTTAAAACAAAAAAGTTATTCTCATTAAGACTCATTTTCCGACCGATCGGTCCTATGGCAGCTATAAGATAGAGTCATCCGATTTTGACCAAAGTTTGCAAATCTGGTTAAATGTTTAATATTATTAATGACCGAGTTTAATAACGTTAACATTGAAAACAAAAAAGTTTTTCTCAGTAAGACCCATTTTTCGACCGATGGTTCCTATGACAGCTATAAGATAGAGTCATCCGATTTTGACCAAAGTTTGCAAATCTGTTTGAAAGCATTTAATATTAATAATGGCCCAGTTTAAGAACGCTAACATTGAAAACAAAAAAGTTTTTCTCACTAAGACCCACTTTTTGACCGATGGTTCCTATGGCAGCTATAAGATATAGTCATCCGATCCGGTCGGTTCCGACATATTAGCAGCGTGCAGTAAAAAGAAGACTCTGTCCAAAATTTCAGCTCGATAGCTTTAAAACTGAGAGACTAGTTTGCGTAGAAACAGACGGACAGACAGACAAAAAAATTCTAAAACAAACAATATTCATCTGTGAGGAAACCCCGTCGATTAATTTCTAAAGAATACATTTTTGAAGCTTGTCTTACAATTTAAGACCGATCGGTTAAGCCGTTTTCGAGAAATCGTGGTTACCGACTTTGAAAACACAGTTTTGAAAAGTATTTTTTAAGTATTTACAAATGTACGTGTTCCTTTGAAAATGATTGCCGGATCGACTTAATATTTTCCGACATGACTTACTTACTAAGCGTACTCAATTTTTGAAGCAACCCTCGTTCGTAAGCAACCAAATTTCAATATTCAGTTTGATTTTACTGTAAATATGCGGGGAAAAAGACATACAAGAATTAACCACAAAAAGAAAAAAAAAATTAATAATAAACAATAAACAAGCAGATAAAAGCCATCAAACAACAAAAAGGAAATGCTGAAACTTTCTTTCTGCGCCGGAGGGGCCAAGCAGTCGCAGCCGACGTCGATGTCGACGCTTCTTTGACATTGGCGACTGGCTGTTGACTTTGGGTAGCAGAAAGAAGAAACTGAAACTGGAGCATATTTTGAGTCATGAACAATTTTGGCCCTCGGGTGTGGGTCTGGTCAGCTTGGTGGGTTCGCTGTGCTAAATTTGGTTAACCAAAGCATTTAGCACCTGTTTTTTTTTTATGTTTTGTTGTTCATGTGCTGTTCATTAACAAGTTCGTTAAAATCAACTAAACTGTTTTCTTTTTTTTAGATTAAAAAATCTCGCGAAACGGACAAATCGTTAGGCACAGGCACGGCGGCGGCGGCCGATAAGAAGAACCACAACAACAACAATTGCAGTAATAATCGCAACAAAGACAAAGGCAAAAATTGGAAGGTAAGTTTGTAAATGTTCTGAGTACGATTGTCTTTTGAATGAAAGTGGCCTGGTCACACTGCAAGTAACCAAGGTGCCCCCGTAATAATTAAGGAAATGTGTGCAAAACTGTGAGGTAATTCGAAAGAAGACATTGGTTGCAAGCGCAATGCGTAAGGCAGGCAGTAAGCCGAACCGTTATGCGGCCGACTGACTTTTGACTGAATGGAAATGGAGACCTGGAGACCTGGAGACTGAGACTGGATAGTTGCAGACTGGCAATTTGAGACAATTGCCACATGATGCTAATAAGTTTGCTTAACTGGACATGCTCAATAAAAAAGCAAGAAAAGACGGAAAAAGAAGCGTTGACCGCCGCCCGATTATGAAACGAGGAAACGCATTTGTTGTTTAATTACATTTTTGCTGCTCGTTTTATGTTTATTATTGTTATTGTTATGGTTGTTGGCAGACAGCAGTCAGCAGTCAGCATCACGCCGCTGAAAAGTGGGCCGAGAGCTGACCTGTTTACGGCTGACTCTGAAGCTGTAGAAGCAGTTCGAGCTTTAATTAATTTTTTCTAAATTGTGTTTTGAGCGTCGGCGCTTTCGCAATTGCAACATAAGCACATTAAAATCAACCGCATGGAATTCTCCTCCCCGTTTTCCTTCTTCAACGCCACCAACACTTCCCCCCCCCCCTCATCTAACCGTTATGTTACGTGCTAGTGGAGCTTGGCTTGGCCAACAATCTGGTTCAAACTTAAATATGCCATCGATTACAAAAGGGAATTCTTGAGATCTAAACAAAATCTGCCGCTATAATTAAATTTTTCAAAAACTATGTAACTTGATAAAAAGAAGATAGATATTTTCACGGTTCAAGCAGAAAGCTGGTAAGATCTCAACTGGCTCAAGATTGAATAAAAATTTTTCAATATTTTTCATATTTGAAAAAGTCTGTTCAACTTAGACTTAAGTCGACGATCATTTAGAAGATTCGAAGACTTATAAAATATCACTTTGGTAAGCATCTGTAAAAGTGATGTTTTAAGCATATATAAGAAATTGATGACCAATGTGTTGCTTAGTTTCTTCGCTGTGCAAAACATTCAATAAATTTTGAAACCGTTACCCGAAATAAACCGATTCAAATCATGTACCGGAACCGGGAACGATAGAAATATTTTTACCGTTTACCGTTATTAATGGAACCGATAGAACCGGAACGAAACCGAAACGTTGGTACCGGTACAGTTTCGGGTTTTTTTCGCCTTTTCACAGCGCATCGTAGTTTTGGTCATGCGTTGGAGATCAGATGATGAGATGGCGGCATCTTCCACATTTGCTCCAGTTTTGCGGCTGCAGATAACGATTTTTTTCTGCACCGGAATGTGTGGAACTCAGTTCGCGAAATTGTACGCATACTAGAACCAGCGAAAGTTGCCAAAACTAAACTTCAAGCCAAAAATCATGTTTTGGGTGATTTTTATTCCATTTGGATACACTGCAAATTGGAAATATCAAAAAATTCGTAATCTCTAGCGAAAAAGTAAGTTCAAAGAAAAGCGAGAGAAATCCTTTTTTGAAAACATTTCATTTTTTATTTGGCATATTTTTGGACCCTAGACATAACGTAACGCTAAGTACTGAGCAAAAAAATATTTGTATCAATCTTTTACAAAATATTTATGCACAAGTTTCGTCGATTGCTGATCAATCACTGCTTAATGATGAATGGAGTTCTAATACTAGTTCATCTGAATGCGCCGACAAAGTTGAGGCATATATAATATTGCAGGAAAAGAAATTGTGTGTTGTGGATTCCATTAAGACTTTTCTCGCATATAAACGTGTTCGAAACCATGAAAACATTCTTAACTGGTTGTCCAAATCCTCCACAACGTTCCCAGAATTGTATGTGATTTCAAAAGTCGTGCTTTCTGTTTCATTTACAAAAGTTAGCGTGGAACGCCTAATTTATAATGAATCCGCTAAGAACTTGTATGCTATCAACCACATTGAATGCAATTGTGTACCTGCGAGCAAATCACAAGAATGCTGGACGTATACAATTCAAAGTTAGTAAAATATTCCAAGTAATACATATATATGAGTATATAATGTAATCATAAGTTCTTATTTGTTAACTACGTAAAAAAATATACGAAATATGAAATAGTCTATATAATTTTACTTTAAATGTGAAACCATTCATTTTGTGTTAAATTTTGATTCGTTTTATTACGCAGAAATAAAATGATTTAGATTTATTTCAGAATTAAATTTTTCCAATATTAATAATAAGTAGTACTTATTCCGGTACGTACCAGTATACCGAAATGAAAATCCGTGTAACGTATCGAACCCGAAAACCGAAATAGAACCTTTAACCGAAACATCCATTTCGGTACGTACCGGAACCGGTACCGGAACCAAAATTCGTTTCGGGATTAAGCCCTGCTTTGAAATCGAGGATCTACAAACATAGTCTATTATGGATACCGATTTTAACACGAACTCTATACCTCTACCTAAAGTTTTTTAAAAAAGTCCGCATTGTTTTATCTTAACGATTTTGAGACTCTCTTGCACTGGATCTACCAGATGACAAAACAGATTGGGATTGGGTGTCTTGGGACGCCCGGTACGAGCGAAGCTTGATATTCAGTACTCGATTTTTAGCAAGGCTGCAAACCGGTCCTGAACCGAACCACGAAAAACCGGTTCGGTTCGAGTTTTCCGGGTTCCTCGAACCGGGCCATGAACCGAACCCTTCAAACATTTGAGCCACCGAACCTGAACCCGAACCGAGCCCCTGTATACAAAAAAAGGGTTTGGTTCAAACAATCATTTAAGTCAATTTCTTAAGATCTATTCTAGTTTTCACAATATAATGACCGAAAACTTATTTTATAGTATAGTTCAGAATCGCTTCAGTTGATAATGAAAAATGCTTTTTAGAAATCCAATCCGTATTGAGATTTCGAGCAGAAAGAAAAACATATGTATACTCGCAAAAGGGGAAAGCAAAGCAAATTTGAAAGATAATTTTAACAAGAAGATAAAAGAGATTAAATTCATGTCTGATTTAAAGAAGACTCTGAAATGACTCAGGGATATGCTCAAAACGTGATTTATTGATTGATTGGAAATATGACTCGAAATGGAGTCAAAACTGATAAGAAAAACGAGCTATAAACGACTCTTTTAAGAAGATTCTCGGCTTGGACACCATATTCTCCCGACAAAAGTATCATTTATGACTATTTTAATCAGACAGAGGACTCAACTGTGTTCAGAAATTTCATAAAATGCTGGCCGGCTATGTACGTAGAAGATGAAGCTTCCAAAATTCAAAGACTTTTTAGAACACCTGGGAATGCTAACAATAAGGAATGGGGTCCTCCTGGTCAAACATATTTCTAAATTTTGACCGAATGTTGAGGCAAAAATCGGTCAACTATTTAATAATCTATAAACCCAGACTCGAACCAAAAACCTTGGGTTCGATTAGTACAGGAACCGGTCCGCGAACCGAACCTTAGACTTTACCACGGGTTCGAACCTCCGGACCGAACCTTCCCCAAAATTTTACAGGTTTGCAGCCTTGATTTTTAGTACTCGTTGCTCCGAACTCTAAATTAATTAACTTAATTAATAAACAGAATTTGACTCGGAATTCGGAACAGGGCTGAACCCACTCCCTGTTCGTTATAAACAAAATTCTTTTTCTTCACAATATCCCGGTCAAAAGAATTGTAAATTTTATGTTAGTTATTATCAGAAATCTGAGTAATATTTTGGCTAATAAGCTAAGATAAATTGGGGGTTTGGATAAATTTGAATGGTCATCGAACTGCGAGCTTTAGTTTAGACGAGTATGCCCCACTCTGAAATACGAAAACTAAAGCCACATTAAATTTCCTTAATTAATGCGATTGCTTCTTCCTTCATCAAATGTTGCATGTCCACACCACACTACACCACACCATTTGCATGCAGCAACCACCTAAAAACCAACCATTTTCAAGTGCATGAATCAAGTGGAGGGGCTTTTTGGCTTCGTTCCGTCGATTGGTTTAACGGCATGAATTGGCGTAAAAATGCAAAGCATTTAAGGCGCTTATGTGTGTGGTCATTGACCAAATATTTGCTGCTAATTGTCTCTTTTTGTTATTATTATTTCGGCAGGGCCTCGTCCAAAGCAATCCAAATCCCCAAGGCAATGGTGGTGGAGGACCACAGTCAGCGACTACAGCCAATACAGTGCCGGCGGCAGTGATGCAGCCAGCGAAGGTCTTTCACAATACACGATGTACACGGCATCATAAACCGCACCATGTGCATAGTAATGGCGGCGCCGGTGGAGGCGGAGGCGGAACGGCAACAGGATTAGGAGTGGAGGCCACACAACCTAGAGAAAGGGAGAGGGAGCGGGAACGAGAACGAGAACAACATCATCTGCACATGCACAGTCACAGTCATGGCCTGCGTAGAAAATCGGAATCAGTGCTATCCACCGATTCGGATATACGTTTCACGCGTCGCAAATTGGGCGATGGTCAGAAATGTGGGTGCGCTGTGATAGCTGGTTTTCTTATAGCCCTACTGGTGGCGGGGGTTTTCGTCTATGTGGGCTGTAAGTGGAAAACTTAAATCGATTTTTATATTCTTATGGGATAAGCCCAATTTCACAAATTGCAGATACATATTTCCGTCCCGAACCCTTGCCGGATCGCATATTTCGCGGCCGATTTATGGTGCTCAATGACAAATGGAGCATGGAGCTGGCCAATCAGAACTCAGTACGCTTTCAACACAAGGCCCGAGATTATCGGGAGAGAATTAATTTGACGCTGAGGCGTTCCGATTTGCGTGAAGCGTACGAGGGTAGCGAGATATTGGCACTTGATGGGTGAGTTAATGGATTGAGTATGGATTGACTTCAATTCAATCATTCAAGCTGACGGAAAAAAAAATCAGTTTCTAGTTTTCCGTGAGATTTTGCTAAGATTCCCTAATTTTCTTTTTAGGAGTGAGGATAACAACAATGTGATTGTCCACTTCAACATGATCTTTGATCCCTATGCAGGCCTGGTCAGCAGTGGTGATCTCTTGGCCCTATTCCATGAAGAGCTAAATGATCATCAGCGTCGTCATTTCGCCAATATGACCGTCGATGTCTCCAGTTTAAGCATCAAAGAGACCACCGGCTTAATCGAAGAGCCGATTATGTCTAGCTCTCCATTGGGCGGACACGATGAGACCACCGAACTATTACCTTCGACTACTCCGCCACCGCCGCCCCGACGCTGTGAGCCATTGCAGCTGAACTATTGCCGTAGCGTGGGCTATAATCTGACAACCTATCCAAATCTTCTGGGACATGCCAACTATGAGCAGGTGCTGGAGGATGTGATTGTGTTTCGTGAACTGGTCGATGGTGAATGCTATCGTGAGGCCTATGATTTTATATGCCGTTTGCTACAGCCCCCCTGCGAGGGACACGGCCTGAGGATGACACCCACGCCGGGTGCCATTTGCCGCGAGTATTGTGAGTCATTTATGGCCGGATGCGGAGGACGTTTGCCGGCGCGCTTTCGCCAGCACTTCGATTGCGAACGCTTTCCGGAATCGACGGGCAGTCAATCATGTCACCAAAAGCCGCATTGCGTCAGCGATATGCAGAACAATGTGCAAAGTCCAAGACTCTGTGACGGCTATGCAGATTGTCCGGACCTATCGGATGAGCGAAGCTGTGCGTTCTGTGCCCCGAATGCCTTATATTGTGGAAGGGGGAGGGCCTGTGTGCCGCGCAAGGCGAGATGTGATGGGAAGGCTGATTGTCCCGATGGAGCCGATGAGAAGGATTGTCGTGAGTGTTTCGAAATATGCACAACTTAAAATCCTCATTAGTCTGGGGAATTGAATTCATATTCAAATTAAGACACTGAGGGGAAAATGCTCTTAAATTGTAATATTGACCTAACTATTTTTGCCATTGATTTAGGCTTAACCATGCGATTCGTAAATCTTAAGGGTGCACACTGGGACAGAATGTATAACTGATCGTCAGAATTCCAAGAATCGAAGTTGCAATCCAGGGTTAACCCCTGAGGGCACGAAATTGACGCTATTTTTTGAGGCTCATTTTTCATCATTTTTAGCAGATGCGTGATATGCGAAGGCTATGTTTCTGGTGCCTGGTAACTTTTTTTTTGTTTTTTCAACTTAACGTCTTGTTGGCTCAACCAAGTATACATAAGTAGCCCTCTGGAAGTCAGTCTGCAAAAGTGTGCGACGGCCGAATGAGCTAGCGCGTCATCCCATACGTTGTTCGTTAAGTGCAGAAGATACCGCATTCAACTTCCAGTCAAGCCCGAACAAAACTTATCGAGCGCTTGTAAATATTAGTTGCCGCCGCCTTCCTTCTCTTCCAATCCAATGAGGTTATGTCCCATTCCCTATTCCACCTCAAAATCAGGGCTGCAAACCCAAAAAATTTTTCGGAACCTCCGGTTCGCTGGTTTGAACAAAAATTTACCAACGGTTAAGGTTCGGAAATTTGAAGTTCGAGGTTTTTAGGCGTTGGTTTTGGTTCGAACCTTGGTTCGTTGCACGTTTTCCCAATATATTTAAAATAACAATACAATAGGTATACACTTGACGACTAGATACATTGTTAGTCTGCATTTACACGGTGAAGCCAACTTCATGAAGTTTTCGTTCGTTGGGAAGAGGTGTAGGGGGCAGTCGAAGTAGGCAAAGCTTCATGGCAAGCCGGCAATGAAGTTTTTCGGTATGTTTATGTATAAGATGAAAGATTTGTGATAGTTTTCTCTGATTTAATGTCTGTTTACGTTCTGTACTAAAGGTAAAAAGAATATGTGTGTAAATGTATGTAAACGACAGAACAAAGCATCTCTGACCCTATAAAGTCTATTCTTATATTCACTTTCGCATGTGCAAAGTATATCATAGTCTGGCTTGACCGACTTTCCGTATTGTTATGTTTCTAATTGTCGACTCTGCTCTTACGTACATAGAAGAATACCCAAATAAATTATGTGTATAATCTTTTTTTTTGAACCTAACCAAAAGCTTGGGTTCGAAACGGGTTTGGGTTCATCTATTTTCGTCCTCGTGGTTCGGTTCAGGGTTTGGTTCACAGTAAAAAAAAGCCGAAATTCCGGGTTCGAACCGGTTCGGGTCAAAACCGGTTTGCAGCCCTGCTCAAACTGTGAGGAATCCGGTGGAATCCAGTGTGCACTGTGGGGATAATGCTCTGAAATTGTAATACTGACCTAACTATTTTTGCCATTGATTAAAAGTTAATCACGAGATTCGTAAATCTTAAGTCTCGCCTCAACCGACTTTAGTATTCAAGTGTTTTATTTTAGCTATATTATTTTGCTATATCTTCTGTGCCACAGTTTCCATTGCTCCTCTGGCCGTCGATCTGCTGCAGCCGGAACCTTTAGTACCATATCTCTCCCGTTTTCATGCCGCCGGCTATGCTGTTTTCTCCGAGAAGGGTGTGGTGGGTAAACTATGTGCTGAGGGCCTGGAAGGTGATGCTAAACTGGTGGTGCGTCAAACAGTATCCGAATCGCTGTGCAAGTCCCTGGGCTATGAGTAAGTGTGGCCAATTCGCAGAGTCTTCACAAACCACTCAAACGAATTTTTAACAGATCCGTGGAGATATTCGATGTGCAGAACGATACGGAACAGCTGGCGGACTATGTACGCGTTTTGGACCCACATGCTCCGGAAATAAGTTTCATACGCACCCATTGCCCTCGACGACAGGTCTTATATGTCGGATGTGGCGATCTTAAGTGTGGCATTCAGTCGGCTCTGTTTAATGCCAAGCAACATTTATCGTTACCCAAAATGTCCTCGCCCGGGGATTGGCCCTGGCTGGTGGCTCTGTTTCGTGAGGACATACATGTGTGCGATGGCACTTTAATTTCGGAGGATTGGGTCCTGACCACGGAGAGCTGTTTTCAGGGCCAACCACGTGCCACCTGGATGGCCATAGTGGGTGCCGTGCGGCTATCGGCCAAGGCACCCTGGACCCAGAGACGACGCATAATAGGGATGATCAAAAGTCCCGTGGAGGGTTCCACAGCGGCTCTGGTGCGTCTGGAGACATCGGTTAGCTTTTCGGATCATGTGCGACCCATTTGCCTGCCCGATGCCCTGCAGCGTCAACCCGTGCAGAGGCGAGCCTATGTGCCGGTGGCTGAGCGCTTGGAGGGTTTGGCTCCACGCCGATTGGCTCAAGAGACGCAACAGTTCTTTCTGATACCATCGCACGAGCAACTGTTGGAGGCTGGGGAAACGGATCAGGAGGTGGAGGCGGAGGGTGAGCAGGAGGATCAGCAACCTTTGGCCGCGGCCTCACACATGCCCAGGGCAGAGGCTTTGCAGCAAGAACTGGATGCCTATCCACTGCCTGATCGGACACCTCAAGTGAATTACTATAAGGGAGGTGGTGGTGCCGCCTCCAGCTCCACTACGGCGCCGGCAGGAGCAACCGAACAAACCTGGACCAATTGCAACACCCTGGGCTGGTCCCGTCAGCGCGATCATTTGCAGCGTGTCCAGTTGAAAATTGGCGATATGGCACCCTGCGAGAATGTCTCCATTGCCACCGTCAACTCCATGTGCATGGAGGCCACCTATCAGAAGTATGACTGTACGGTAAGTAACACTACCAAAGTAAAGATATTCAGAGATAAAGTTCGCCAGATATCCATTGAGGGGGGATTCTCCATGTGGAGGCTGTTTTTTGGACGTTTTTTAAAAAAAATCTAATGTGAAAACGCAAAGAGTTTTTCCAATTCTGTTTTTTTTTTATTGTGTTACAAACAGATTAAAGTAAACAAAACGAGAAGGCCAAGCTAACTTCGTCTGTGGCGAAGTTTTTATACCCTTGCAATTGCTGTTTTTGAAATGTCAGAGTTTAAGAACGCTTACATAAAAATCAAAAATTTTTCTAACTAAAGCCCATTTTCCGACAGATAAACATCTGACTTCGACCAAAATTCGCGAATCTTTTTGAAAACATATCAAAATAAAAAAATCGCCGAGTTTAAGAACGATAAAATTTAAAACAAAAAAGTTATTCTCACTAAGACTCATTTTTCGATCGATCGGTCCTATGGCAGCCTTTAGATATAGTCATCCGATTTCGACCAAATTTTGCGAATATATTTGAAAGCATTTACAATTAGTAATCAGTGAGTTTAAAGACGCGAACATGAAACAAATCAAAACAAATTTCTTACTAAGAACTATTTTCGACCGATCGATCTTATGGCAACCATAAGATATAGTCACCCGATGTCGATCATCTTTTTCAAATTAGTTTGAATGCTTTTAATATTTAGAATCACCGACTTAAAGAACGATTTACTTGAAAACAAAAAAGTTTTTGTCACTAAGACCCATTTTCCGACCGATCGGTCCCATGGCAGCTATATGTTATAGTCATCCGACTTTGACCAAAATTTGCAAATCTGTTTGAAAGCATATAATACTAATTATGGCCGAGTTTTATGACGCTAGCATTGCAAACAAAAAAGTTTTTTTCACTAAGACCCATTTTCCGACCGATCGGTCCTATGGCAGCTATATGTTATAGTCATCCGACTTTAACCAAAATTTGCAAATCTGTTTGAAAGCATATAATACTAATTATGGCCGAGTTTTATGACGCTAGCATTGCAAACAAAAAAGTTTTTTTCACTAAGACCCATTTTCCGACCGATCGGTCCTATGGCAGCTATATGTTATAGTCATCTGACTTTGACCAAAATTTGCAAATCTGTTTGAAAGCATATAATATTAATTATGGCCGAGTTTTATGACGATAGCATTGAAAACAAAAAAGTTTTTCCCACTAAGACCCGTTTTTTGACCGATGGTTCCTATGGCAGCTATAAGATATAGTCATCCGATCCGGTTGGTTCCGACATATTAGCAGCGTGCAGTAAAAAGAAGACTCTGTGCAAAATTTCAGCTCGATAGCTTTAAAACTGAGAGACTAGTTTGCGTAGAAACAGACGGACAGACAGACGGACAGACAGACGGACAGACAGACGGACAGACAGACGGACAGACAGACGGACAGACAGACGGACGGACAGAGCTCAATCGACTCAGCTCATCGCCCTGATCAAGAATATATATAGTTTATGGGGTCGGAAATGAATATTTCTATGCGTTGCAAACTTCTGGGCAAAATTATAATACCCTTTGCAAGGGTATAAAAATGTTTGTGCTTCGATACGAGGGCTGTTCAAAAAGTTCTCGGCCGTCAAAGTGGGGGGTCCAAAAAAAAGGTATAGTGCTGGCGGCCATGATTTCATGTCTCCAGGTTGTCTGAAATAAAAAGTAAACCGGGTTATAATCAGTATGGATGTCATTCTGGTCTGAACCTTGAAAAAATGTTTGTGATTTTTTTTTGACAAAATGGCGGCCATTGAAAAATGAAAATTCGATTTTGGGCCCTGTTTTTGTAGTTTAGTGTAAAAAAAACATTGTAAAATTTTTTTTTAAATTATGATTGAGGTTCAGATCAGAATGGTGACAATTCTGCGTCGATTTCATTTAGTTTCATCAAAATCGGATCAGTGTAACTGGAGATATCATGGCCGCCAGTTCGAAAAACGTGGTTTCGAGATAAATGCGTTTAAAGTTTGAAGTAGTTTTTTTGCAAAAAATAAATCAAAAATGTAAAAATGCAGTTCAAGAATGGTGACAATTTTGCGTCGATTGCATTTTGTTTCATCAAAATCGGTTTAGTAAAACTGGACAAAACTGGCTTGGCAGTCCGAAAAAGTTGTTTTGAAAGTAACCAAAAATACTACAGATATTATATACTTACAGATATTAGTCGGCGATGCCAGCTGCATACAGTGAACTTTCCTCATTCTCAAAAAAACTGTTTTCAGCAGCAGCTCTCTCTGCGTGCCATTCTGCCTTCTTTAGATGCGGCCGCAGCTCTAATTTCGCAGCCTGAGCATTGTGAAGGATAGCCTTCGATAATTATCGATTAAAAATCGATTAATAATCGATATCGATCCGAGGCGACAACATGTTACCATTCAAATTCAAGAACCAGCCGTTATTACACAGCTTTATTTACTTTATTTTACTTTATTTAATTTATTTACTCAAAAATAACTCGTTTTAGGAAAGACATTGATCGACAAAAAAGGCTATATCTTCTAAAGTATTTCGAATTTCAAAACATCCTTTTAGGGCGATATTCTCAAATATCCAAGCTATAAAAAATGCACATGGAGAATCCCCCCTTAATTAGGTTTTAGCTAGGGTATTAAAATATCTATCAATCCAGAATCTCTAAAAAAAACAACAGGTCATTAGAGCATTTCTCATACTTTTTAACAAAATTTTATTTCAATTATTACAAAATTGCGAACTTATGAAATGTCATAAAAAAAAAAAAAAATTAGAAATTATTTTGAACAATTTCAAAATTGTTATGATTAAATTGTTCTGAAGTTTGGACGAAAAAAATAAGTATGTTTCCTTCAATTGGAATCAGTTAAGTGTACCATTTAACTATGGTAGACACTGTGTCTGGGATATGTACAAAATGTTCTCTCTCTTAGGAATAACGGTTCAACCTTCTCATTTTTTATTTTAATGCTTAACTATGTATGTATGTATGTATGTATTTACAACCAACCCGTAGTCCGTCTCCGTCTCCAGTTTCTTCTAAATGCGTATGGAACGCTGAGTGGGCTGTGACAACATGTGTGAGACATTTTCAGCAGTGCGTCGTAGACGAATACGCTTGGACTGCGGCTGCTGCTCCTGTTTCTCCTGCAAGCTACTCTTAGGCTCATTCTGTGGGGGCTCTTGTAGGAAACAGTTCTGACGCTGCACCAGAGCGCCCGACATGTTAGAGGACGGCAGCGAGCCCACAAAGCAGTTTTGACGAAATACTGGCACCGCTTCATAGGAGTCTTCTTCCTCTTCCTCCTTATCTGACGGTGGCTGCTGATCCTCCTCCTCCTCCTCTTTCATGTGACGCTTGCGTTTGTTGTTGTGGCAGCGATCGCTGCCGCCACGATTGCCACGTCTCAGCCGCTGCCAGTCCAAGCGCAAATGGAAAACGATTTCAGGCGAGGGAAAAAGCAGGAGGAAGTACTCAAACAGTTGCGGTTCAAACACATAACTGCCCGCCCGCCCATTGGTCAGGACCAAAGCATATTGTTGACTCTCGTCTATGCCAAAGCGGTAGGCGGCTACAAAAACAAGAAGAAAAAGTTTAGAATTGAGTTGCGGCTCCTTTCAATCCAATTGCTTACCTTGGGCTATCACCTCCTCATAGCTGCTATCCGCCTCACATTCGATCTGGCTCAGCTTGCCCTGGTAACTGATTTTCAAATGACACTTCATTTCCACCATGTCGTCTGCTCACTTGAAACTGTTTTGTTGAAATAAATGAAATTCGGGGGACGACATTCAGTTTTATAGTCTGCTAGTGCTGCCCTTACTCCTCGCTCTTTCCCTTCTCACTGGCTTTGTCTTGTGCGTTTTGTCTTGTCTGCCTGCAGCTGCAGTTGTTATTTTTTGCTTTACTATTGCCTAGGTAGAAAATACGTTGTGCAGGCGGGGGTTGATTTTGTTTCTACGTACGGCTACGTGTGAGAGCGAGAATGAGAGCGCCTGTTTTATTACTCATTCCATTGATTGTGTTTTTGTTTTGGTCTTTTTTGAACTGAGACGCGTTACTGCATGTCGCGTGCGCTGTGAACAAAAAAAACAGGGTGATGCAAAACGGGGTTGCTTGATGATGAAATTATTTAAATTTGTCTTTTCATTCTTTTCCACCCACTTAGCAAGAGGAATATTCTGGAGCGCCCGTACAATGCCTCATCCCGGGTACCAACCAATGGGCTCTCATTGGTGTCTCTTCCTGGCGTATTGCCTGCGGACCAACTGGCGTGGAACGACCCAGAATGTATGATCAAATTGCCTCCAATGCGGCCTGGATAAGGGAGACCATCAATGCGGTGTAGCCACCCGCTAACTTTTAAGCCTGTGTAAAAATGTTCAACAAAAGAAGCCGAGAAAACTAAGAACCAGAGACTAAACTCGAAAGGACTAAGGGTTACAGAATCGTAACCTTTATTCGTTTCGGTTTAGTAGTAAATGTAACTAACCGAAAACACTGTTCTATGTATTACCATCTACTTACTACTTACCACTACTATTTTTTTTTACTGTTTTGTGTAATATTTATTAACTATTTGATAATTTAAGAGGAACAAAAATTTAGTTGATTAGTTTTTTACGTATAGAGTTGTTTTTTTTTTTTGTAAAAAGCGCGCGAATTGTTAAATAAAATGTGTGAAACTTCAAAGGACATTTTTGTTTAGGTGGCCACATGCATTGAGAGCCATTTGCCATCCGGTTGCAAGCGATATTGTACACGATCGGCTATTTGATCTGGTCCAACTTTGAGGAAGTCCCAACGCTGGGGCAGGAATTTAAAGGCGGTGCTGAAAAAAAGCGGGTACAAAATAGTGCGAAAAGTTACACAAGTTTACAAAAATAAAAAACATAAATGACCAATTTCTACTGAAACTTTTTTTTACAGCCATACTCCCATTTTCATTTTCACAATAAGTTTTACGATTTGGGACCAAATTCGGTCCAAAAACCGGTTTCAAATCGCAAAATATTTGCGAAAGTGCAAAATGGGAGCAAAGCTGATCATGTAGTTTGGAATGGTGATCTCAAAAATCGATTTCAAAAATTTGTTCATGGTAAGTCCACTTACATTTTAAGCCATATGCCACTTTATAATCAGTCAGATGGAGTCAATCAAGATATGAATCGAAAGGTAATTCAATTGTCAATAGTCACGCAAAACACTGTTTTTGAACCGGTATAGTAATTTGAATCAGGGAATCAAACCGAAACTAGAACTGGAACCGTATACCGAAAAGAACCGATTAAAACTCAGAGCCAGAACTTGAGCCGAAATTTTAAATTTTTTGTATACCGTTATGCGAGAACCGATATTCTTGGAAAAGATCGAAAAGAACCTAAACACTGTTCCGCACAGTGGTCGATTCTGCAAATTTTAAAATTCAAATCTTGCTGATGTATTTAATTTTCTTGAAAATCTCGCCAATTTTTAATCCGATTTTTATATATTTTTCTAGTCGATAGTCACGATGTCGTGAGCGTGCTAAACTCACGATACTTTTCTGCCCATACCTAAAAACATTTTCGCGCTTTTAGAACTTTTGATATTGGCCTGTATTGGTCTTAAATCTTTATGTGCTTGTGAAAATGGTGCATTGTGAATCGTCGAGTGTCAATATGAACTGCAACTTTCTGCAACTAATTAGTTAATTACATTTTATAGGTAAAATGTCAGTCTTGAGAAGCACAGCCTTCTCTTGGATGAACCACAACCGAACAAATTAGCCCAGGAATACGATAGAAGATTTAACGCACGCTCTATTGCTGTCGTCATACCTAATAATAATCTAATCTAATATCGTCAATATCAAAAAGTACTTTATAGTGCTCAAAAAAATACATTTAACTCGATAAAGGGGATACATACATATATAACTTCTGGAAAGTGTCTCCGATTTGAGCAACTCAGAAGGTGAATAATATAAATTTTTCATATCAACTAAAATGGTTTATGAAAGAATTTTGAATTATTTCAAATATAAAAAAATTTTTTTTTAAATAACTATTTAACATTAACATTAAAATTAAAAATCAAAAAATATTTTTTTGTTTAAAAATTTCCTTTGTTTAACTACAAATTTATAAAAATAATTCCAAAAATTATACCCACAGCCATGCTCCCATTTTCGCTTTCGCAAAACTTTTGCGATTTCAAATCGGTTTTTGGACCAAAATTGGACTCAAAATCGTAAAATTTTTTTTTTTAGACTTTTTCGCAATTTGGTTAAATCGTAAGCTTTAAAAAATAGAGTCTAGCTTAGCATAACTTTTTTATTGTGAAATAAAAAATCGCGAGACCAGTCTGTTTGAAAATATTGCATCCTTTATTCCTCATTCAATACGCGATTGATACGCGCGAACCCCAGGCAAAATAGAAGCCCACCTCCCTCCCAATAGACCACGATTCAGTGATAATTACGAATTAGATATAATTACGAGTCCGTGTAATAGGAACGTTAAGGTTAATTTAGCCAACCAACTCAGATGAGTCGATTTCACCATTAATAATAAGTCTATGTATAAAGATTACCCCAAGCATAAGCCTACGGTAAATTAGGGAGGGACGGTTAATTAAAAGAATTCTACAAGTACGACGGTTTCCAGTTTAAACCACGAAGAGAGAACAATAAGAATTTCTTTTGCACAGTTTCAATTCTATCTTGATGGGCCGAATATTGCGGACACCATTCACATGATCCGTACTCAAGAATCGGACGGACAAGAGAAGTATGCAGACACAATCTTTGTCAGCGCCTAATAAATTTTGTAAAAACAATTTAATGGCATCAATAATTACGGTTTCAATTTTCCAGAGCTTCAAAACTTTTTTAAAAAAAGGAATATGTAGTGTGGTCAGAAAACAAGACAAAGTTTCCACAATTGTATGTATGCTTTGAGAAGGGCAAGTAAACGTAGAAGGTTTATTTTCCGGGGTGTATTTATTAGGTCTTTGCTAAGAAATCGGATGGACGTAAAATCAATGACCGATCGTTCTTTATATTTTACCGGTTCACTTCGGTACGTACTGGTATACCGAAATAAAAATCCAGGTACCAATACGGAACCGAATACCGAAATAATGTTAGAACCAAAACAGAACCTTCTACCGAAACACAAGTTTCGGTACGTACCAAAACCAGAACCGGAATACAAATCGGTTTGATTCCCTGGTTTGAATACAATGACCAAAAATATTGCAAAAAATCGATATTTTGCTCGAAAATTAAAGAAATTTAATTTTAAAACGGTAAATATAAAAAATCAAAAATTTTTTTCGACTTAAGAATCGTACTTTTAAGAAGAAAATAAGGTATTGGTGACGAAAATTTACTTCTACTCTATATATAAAACAGTTTGTCCTGATTCACTGACTGGCAATCAACACAGAGCGCGTTGGACAGGAGCTTCCATTAGTGGTGAAAGTGGAAAAGTCGGAAAAGCGTCGGAAAAGTTTGTATGGGAAATTTTTTTCATCCGATTGACATGAAATTTGGTTTGTAAGCATAGTACGCGAAATAATTCGACACGTGTTTTCCCGATTTTGGAAAATCCGCCCAGGAGGAAAACGGCCGGAAAATTCTGCATGCAAAAAACTATTTTTTATCAGATTGGGTTGAAACTCGGTTTGTAAGGATAGAATACGAAATATTTTGAAATGTGATTTTCCAATGTCGGAAAATCCGCTCCCAGGCGTGAAAACTTCCGGAAAATTTTATAGGCAAAAAACTATTTTTCATCCGATTGAGTTGAAACTCGGTTTTTAAGGAAATAATTTGAAATTTGATTTTCCAATGTTGAAAAATCCGCCCCCAGGCGTGAAAATTCCGGGAAAATTCTGCATGCAAAAAGTATTTCCATCCGATTGGCTTGAAACTCGGTTGTAAAGATAGAATACGAAATAAAGTGAAATGGGGCGGTAACGATAACGATAACGGTAACAATTCACTTTACTGATGGCGACGCAGCAAAGCACGACGGGTTATATGCTAGTCTATTTATAAATAGCGTAGCTGGATCATATCGAGTGAGTGTTTTGGGTGTTTAAAAAAATTATTTTGTAGTTTTCTTCGTCTTTTGGCTCACAGCTCCTGTTTGTTTGCTTATCGATATCTGTTTTTCTTCGTTTTTTTTAATTTTGTACAATTTTCCTAGGAGTTTAAAAATGAAATTTCTTGTATTTTGGAGCAAAAAATTAATTTTTTTGAAATATTTTTTAAGCCATTGTAGTCAAACTTCAAAGCCAATTTGAAAACAATGTTGTACGCGATTATTGGTAATTGAATTACCTATCGACTCATATCTTGATTGACTCCATCTGAGGATTATGAAGTGAGATCTGGCTTAAAACGTAAGTGCACTTACCGAAAAAATTAAGAAAATAGTTGAAAATGTTTGAGATCACCAATCCAAACACACTACAAGTCCGATGGCCCAACAGCTAGGCCCAAAACAAACCACCTCAGAAGTTCTTCGGGATTCTGGTAGTCAAAATAGAAATGGATCTTTTTGGCTGTAAACTAGTGTGATTAGAGTTCGTGACACGAACACGCACAACTCACTCTTGATTTTAGTAAAATGAAGAAGTAAATTTAGTAAAAAGACAAAATGAAAGTTTTGTCATGATAATCAGTTATTGGAAGCTAAGATATACGCTGTTATATATAGATTTAATTTTCCGATCGTTTGTTAAAAAAGGGAGCTTTATGGTAAAGGAAAACTCACTAGGTTGCTGGCCTTGCCAATGGCTTTCCACTCGCCAAGTGCTGCTTGAGAAAATCATCATGCTTGATCTTTAGTTGTTCATAGTCCACCGGTTCTCCGCAAGGACATATATAGGCACGTATTTGGGCAGGTAATTTTTCTTTGTTCCACCAAGCATCCAAATCGTTTTGGGGTAGCTCTTGGGCCCGAGCACCCAGTAAACGCACCTGTAAGTAATTTGGTAAATCAACAAATTCAACTCTTAGAGAAAAAGTGAGCACCTGCCAGGTAGCCTCCTCCACTCCTGTTTGCATTTTCGTTGGCGGCAAATAGAAAGTCAAGCAGGCTTTTGGATTATCCCTTAGATTCTTGCAATTGCGCGTATAATTCTGGGTTACATAAATAATGGATTGATCAGCATCGTCGGTAAGGCCTCTATAAATAACCGTACGGTTGAGCACACCAAATTCATCATCCAATGTGGCCAAGTTCATAACCTGCAACTCTTCTCCGCTTGCAGGTACTAACTTCTTAAAAAGTTCCACTGGTTCCAGGGGAATGTCCTTGATATGGGCCAAATGCGAGGACATTGTTGCAACTCTAAATTGAAAAGAATATTCAAATCTGGCGGGCTGTTAGTGCGAATGTTAATGGCGTTGTCTTTAACAGCGTGCTGTTAAGGCTCGTTACGTTACGCCAGACGTAAGACCTGAATCAGCTGTTCCGTTTGCAAATAATATTTGGGATAATTTTATTTGTGCAGCAGCATCCACTACTAGCATCATGACCTCTATACTGGACATGAAATCCGGCCCACCGGATTATTGGGCCGAAATTAGCAACTTTTTTCTGCCACTTAAATATATAATAACCACCGACCGCTTTGACGCCTTGGTCCGGGACATCGATTTGCCTTACCTGCTAAATGCTGTTTTTTGGATATTTGTGGCCTTGTCCTGTGGCTTCTATGGATTTCAACGAATGTTTCAAGTGAGTGAAATTCTATTTGCACTTGCGATTGTTTATGGGCAATGCCGTTTTATAAATAGTCGCGAGCGGGTCAGGACCGGACTGAGGGTGCGGTTAAAGGTAAATGGGCCCACCCTCCCACAAGAGCTTAGAGATGAGCCGAAGCTGGCCCCGTAGTTCGTTTCGGGTTTGTCCTAAAAAATGTTTAAACTTGAGTGCTTCTGAGTGAGTTTTCGAAACTTTACAATGGCAAAGCCAAAGGAGCTAACCAAATCCACCATATAGTCCGCTCCTGATCCTGCTCCAACGGTTGATAGCAAAAGGTCACCACAAATACCAGCGATTGCTGTCTAGAGTAGCTGCTTATCTATGTTTTGGTTTGAGAACCATTGCACGACTAATCGCCGCACACCCCACCCCTCTATTCCAGTTCTTTCTCAAGTCGTCGAATGTGAAATATTTCAAGCGTAAACAATTCGCCCGCTTAATCTGGAACATTGCCTTCTATGCGGCCTGCTGCCTGTTCCTGTATTTCTACAATGAATTCATGATCCTGCCCCAACTAATGAAGAATCAGGGTCGCTACTCGCTCTTCTATTCGTCGGAGAATCTCATTTTCTATCGCTCGCATCAATATGAGAAATTTCAATTCTATTCGATATTCATTATAACATTTTATGCCCATGGAGCGATGTTGGATTTCAAGGAGGCTGATTTCCTAGAGGCTGCCTCCAAGGGTATCTACCTATTGGCCTTGATAGCTATCGATGTGCACAGGTAAGAGAAGAACACGAAGGCTTGTTCATACTTGCTTTCTTTAATCCCTTCTCTTCTCTCCTTCGTCTACCTGTTTAGGTATGAAAATTACTTTGTGGGTCTGAATCTGACCCTGGGATTATACCACATCCTGACCGAATTGCTGGCCCTGCTCGCTTTGCCCAATAACTCTACGCGCAATCACTATATCTATCAGATATTTATGGGACTACGGATAGCCGCCTGGTCGCATGTGTTTATTAACTTGTTGCCCTTCAAGTATTTTATACCCACGCTATTTGCCAAGAATTTCAAACTGCCACTCAATGTGGTCATTTGGTTATGGTATGGTCTGTCCATATGGAACTCGCCGGTATTGCAGTATTTCTATCACCAAATCTATCATACAACACCGGCGGACTGTTCCGGCGAGGGATCGGCAGCTAAGTGAGTATCTGGGGTAAACATCACACTACCCACTCACTTCTCTAACACTAGTGATAACTTATTAGATGTCTATTTTATTGACGATACAAACAAAATTATGCTGTACGACCAGGTGTCTGTCCCAGCGTTATCTAAGCATGACCTAATATTCCTTACCTACAAATTAGCTATTGAGCTGGGCGACTATACCTTTAAATATCATGAGTATAAAAACATTGACTATATTTCTCTCGAATACGATTATAATCTATGTAACTGGGACATCATATACTCGCTCACCCATGTAGAGGAGCAATTGAATCAATTCCATCTCTACTTTGACTACCTTTACAATAAATACGTGCCACTCAAACGAATGAAGCTTAAACCTCAGTTGAAACCATGGATGAACGAAACTATAAAAAGGCATATTCTGCTACGTGATGCGGCGTACAAAAGATGGAAAAGATACAGGACTCCAGAATTCCACCAGTCATTCAACAAATATAGAGCGGATGTCAACCGACTATGCAAGTTGTCTAAGCGGGTATTCTTTTTTGAAAAATTCAACAACCCAATATCATCAAGTAAATTCTGGAAAGATCTACACAATTTTGGGGTGGGAAAACAACGACCTGAAAAGCTAGAAATATAGATGCTTCCAAAAGTTCGTAAATACTTAACTCACATTTTTAATACTGCACTTACGACCTCGACATTTCCTAGCAGGTGGAAAGTTGCTAAAATCTTGCCCATTCACAAAGCAGGTGACGAGTATAGGCCAATTTCCATCCTACCTTTCATCTCAAAATCATTCGAGCAATTGATTTACACCCAAATCAGTAAATTTTTTACAGGCACAACTAACTACTGAATGATAAACAGCATGGTTTCCGTAAGTCGCGTAGCTGTACTGCGGCAATTCTGAAAGTGGCTGAAGATATTCGAAGAGAGGTTGACAAAAGCCATGAAACCTTCCTAACTTTTTTGGACTGTAGCAAGGCATTTGATACTGTGGATCACGTAATTTTATGCACAAAACTAGAAATGCTTTACAATTTTTCCACCACTGCACACTGGTCAGAATCGCGAAAAAAGTGGCATAAAGTCGAATATTACAGATATCGAGCTGAAACTTGGTATATTTGTTAAATATAGCGCTCTAAATATTGAAACAAAATTTTAAGTTAATTTGACCACGCCTTCCCTGACCGCCTATATATGGCAACATAGCGTATACGTGATCAAAAATAAAATTTTTGAGAGCTGTGAATAAAAAGCTTAAATTTGAAAAGATTTACATTAATTTATTCTACTATTCAACTATTCCATATTATAACTATTACATTCAGTTGTCTTCTACAGCTAATTCAAACGAAGTGGATTTATCTCATCTGATTCCGAGTCATCCGAGTCATGATCAAAACTGTAGTTATTAAGTGAAGACTGCACATTATTTGGAATAATATTATGGGGTGCTTCTAAAAGCTCAATTACATCTCGTGGAAGAGTTTGGTTTTTAAGTCGAGCTGCCCTTTTCTTTATACCTATACTTGAGATTAGGGGATCTGAGGAGTCCATAGATCTCTGGAATACATCCATCATATTATTTATCGGTGAATTCTCAACAAACAAATCTTGTAAAGCAACTTTTGCCATAGTTTCTGTAGTTGTTATTCCCGTAGGTCTCAATTGCAATTTAGCCTCCACGAACCTTGAGGTAGTTTGGGTATATGTCGTAGTTATGCTATTTGCTTATATGACGAATTTCATTATACAATCGTTTGCTTAAAGAATTTTCCAGTTTTTAAGTACAAACTGCAGTATTATTTTCAATTGATTTCCGTGCTGACATTGTGGCTGCATGAATTAAAAGTTTGGTATCGTGTTCATTATTAAATGCTACATCGGCAGCTAGTTTTCTCTTTAGACGTGGCCCTGCTTCATCATATGTTAACTTTGGTCTACCCATTTGAAGACTGCGCATCTCTTCTTGATTGATGCTTTGATAGCCACTGTGAATGTTTGTCTCTGAATAGTCTGCATATGTCGGCTGCATTTTTGCAGATTCGTTTTAACATATAGTTCAAAACTTCTTGATTTTGTGATAATTTCACTCTGTTTTTCATCGGTTAGCGTACATTCCTTTAGTTGGCCAAATATCCAGTTTGCAAGGGCGGTAGAGTTGCGACCGTGGTCGATCCATACATCCAGCAGCGTTGCATGGCAGAACTCAAGCTTATCTAGAAGTTTAAAGTAACACAAGACCCGCAAAAACCCGCAAACAACATTAATACTATCTTTTAGTACACACTTTCTACTTTATTTTAACATATACTACATAACGCACAAACACGCACAAGGTTAGTTTTACTCCACTGAAGACGAGCACTTTGGTTAAGTTTTCTCTGTATATGGGACAAAGCAAAACAACACACATTAATGAAATATATTGAACATTATCAAAAAATATTTCCATTTACACATTCTACATACCCTTCAATATCCATTATTTGGAATAATTTTGTGTGCAAATTTAAGTGATGTGCAGGTCCACAAAGTTAGCAAATAGTTGACGCCAATTTTATCACAACAATCACTTAACTGGCAACAGTCTGACTTTGATAACCTCGATAACAAGTTTCAGGCATTCTCAGAAAATAATTGTGGGGTTCCCCAAGGCTCAGTCCTTGGGCCATTGTATTGTCCAAATGTATGCTGACGATCTACAAATCTATATGAGTCGTCCGGTTGGTGAAGTACCTGAGTGTATAACTGTTTTCAATAGTGAACTAGAATTAGTTGGTTAATGGGCTAGGAAAAATGGACTTCACATTAACCCGTCTAAGTCCAAGTGCATTGTCATTTTAAAAAAATAAGTTTGATACTAGCAACTTGCCAAAACTTCAAATAAATAATTCCCTAATTGAATATGTAGATCGTGCTAAGAGACTAGGAATTATTTTTAATTACAAACTTTCATGAAACGATCACATTAATTGTGCAGTCGGTAAAACTTACAGATAGCTCCGCCAACTCCGATTTATTAGTAGTTTCATGCCAATAAAGACAAAGCTCACAATTGCAAAAGCATTTCTAACTCCAGCGTTGTTTTATGGGATTGAAGTTTTTGGAAAGTGTGATGCTGTAAGCAGGCAAAAACTTAACGTGGCTTTTAATAATATTACCAGATTTGTATTTAACAAGAAGCCTACTGAACATATCTCTGCATATGCAGCACAACTCTTTGAATTAGACTTAGATTCCTGGATAAAATTTAGAGCATTAGTAGCAATTTACAAAGTAATAACAACCAAGGTACCAACTTATCTCTACGAATTGTTAAGCTTTGCGGGCTCTAGAAGAACAAATAATGTAATTACAGTTCGGAATAGCCTCTCTTCGACTCAGGAATAGGATGCCGCACAATATATAAACAATTATGAGTGTACCGCTTTTTAAACAAACCTTAACAGACCATTTAAAACAAACATAATATGGACCTATCACATTTAATAACAAAAAATTATAAAAATATTAAATTTCTAAAATAATAGTTTATATGTAACGGTTTCAATAATATACAAAAATAATCTAAAAAAAAAAAAGTTGGTGTTCACTAAAAGACAATTACTTTTCTTCGCAGATGCATTTTGGTCAAGGATTCCATTGAGTACCGCCATTACAAGCAACTGAAAAAGGCCTATTTGGAAGTGAAACTGGCCCATGAGAAATCCACCGCTAATGCGATACCAGCCACCGAATCTGCTTCGGCCAAAACATTTCAGGCTATTAAGTGTGAGTAAAACTTGAAATGGATGTATTCATTCTCAACTGATTTTAACTATGTCTTATGTTTAGGCGTCATGATGTTGAAACGTAAACTAAAACGTATACGCGAAGGACGCGGCAATGAACCAGAGTATGACAACGAAGAGTTGACCAATGATGATTAATCCATCAAGGGATATCAGTAAAAGTAATTGGACCAAAAGACGGCACAAAGAACGAGGCTCTTTCTTCCCTCAAACACCCTTTTAGTTAGTCATTTGCACTCACTTCGCACACAAGCGGAACGCTTGCCAAAGCTTCTTAAACAAGAAAAACAACAGAGAGCTGATGCAAAAACTAGCTTTGCTTTTACTTAGTAAGCTTTACTACTATTACTATTCATGCGACTGAGTTCCGTTGAGGCATAGCTGACGAAGATTCTTGAACGTTTTCCCCCTTATTTTAAGTTTATACGACAAAAGCTTATGTAATTGAAGGTCTGCGCCGCAAACAATCTACACATATGCATATGCGATCTCGGAAATGCAATACAAACTACAAGCACCGCGACTCTGAGACGCAATAGGTTGCTAGTTGTAGAGTCCTTTCATCAAAACCTTGATCTAAATTAGGTAAAAAGTAAATGTTAAATACGCGAAAAAATTATATTCATTCTGACAGAAAGACCATTGAATCCTAACAATCATGTATACATTTTGATATTTGGAAGTAGAGGTGTCTAAGCAACCCTTTAAGAACCGTAAAAGTGAACATGTATGTATATAAGGAAGGAGATTTAGTTGCTATAAAGCGCACTCAATTTGTGGCAGAAAGAAAACTAGCAATAAATATTGGCCCTTGCCAGGTAGTTAAGGTTAATCGTGAAAAACAATACACAAGAAGAAAGCGCCACAACATGATACTATGAGAACGAGTAGGATGACCAAATGTAATATGATGTGATACTAATGTCTGTCTTCCGTCTAAATCTATTAGGTTGCTTTTAATCATTATTATCTCCTATTACTACAAAATCGTAGAACCATGCTTGGAGTAGTTTTTGTATATCAACTAATTTATAGAGATGTGTGGACTCTCCTGAATTGATTAGTCAACCTAGATTCAATGTCTCCTGTAGAGTAATCAGAAATCATTTCCCCCACTTTCTTCGACATTATACATGACCCATTTCGTGTTATCTGTGTAGATTATAACAGTCTTTACCACCAATTAGGACCTGAATTCTTCACTAAAAAAAAACTCGGATTTTAACCTTTTAGCTTGTATAACGAGTGATTCTTTCTATATTATTAACGACTGTTTATTTGTATTAATTGGGTTTTAGTAATATTATTATTAGTTTATTTATTTGTAAATTAGTTTTTCCAGGGCTGCAAACCGGATTTGAATCTAATTTGAATTGAAATTGTCCATTTAAATAATCAAAAAACAATATCATGGGACGAACAAAGGGTCCAAAACCAAAACCTTTGGACAAAAACATCGAACGTTACATTTCTGAACCTTTACCGGTGATAAGTTTTGGTTCGAACGCGCTAACCGAAACTCCGAATAAACTTTTTGGGTTTGCAGCCTCTGGATGTTTGCAACTAATATAGCTGTTTTTTATTAATATCGCATTAGTTTTCATTCATCATTATCTGAGCCGAATTTGAGTTCTAAAAAGTCGAGAAATTTAGTTGGAAATAAAATCATACACATCATTATATTAGTATTTATTATTGTCGAAGCGAATTGTATGTTTATATCAGACACTTAATCATTTGCATTCTCAAACCGTGCCCACTTCCCGAGTTCCGTAAACAGTTTTGTTGTAGTTTATTTGTGGCAAACTAACTTTAAGAAGGCAAACTAACTCGAATGAAATTTAGTATTAAATATACATAAATTAGATACAAATAATCACCATCTAGTGTTGTCGTATAAACTTTTTCACCACACAGATCTCTCTTTCTCCCGTTCTCTATATTGTCCTAAGACCTTAGTTTACTTATTTTTAAATTGATTATAAAACTACTTTAGAAATTTGACAACATTTGTAAATCCCAATCCCGAATTCAAGCACAAAAATCAGTTACTCAAACCAGGGAAGCTCGGCTTCTGTGTTAATTTTTTTTTTGTTGGTTTCTGTTTAAGCACTGATAATAATACTTAAATTATTTACATGTACTTAAGTTAAGGTGCCTTATTAGGCTTCGAATAATGGTAGAAACAAATGACTTTTCTGTGGTGTATAAAAATTTGTAAATTTATTGGCTTATGCATCATTTAAATCCTTATAAAATCCGCTGAACATTTGATAGTGTTTCATAATATTAACATTAAAGTATTTTAATTTAGTCCGGCTGAATGTAGATATGTATGAAACCGGCAGTTGAACACCTAGAAGAAGAGAACGAATTTCAAATCCCATTCAAAGATTTTCCCGCAACACTGTAGACAAAATGTGAACTCAATTGTTTGTTGGTTTATTCAAATAGTTAAATGTATTTTACGTTGTTGTTTGATTTTAATTGAAAATATACATTTTACATATGAGCAATGAAATTAAAATGCTTGATTTTCTTCACCAATTGTGTTTTCTTTGTGTATCTGGTCTGGTTCTGATCAGATTTGTTTTGGGATAAAAACTGGAACAAATATCGGCTTCGGTTACGGTAACAGTCATTAAAATCAAATTGTTTCGGTTACGGGAATGTTTTTCATACGGTTACAAAATAATAGTCTCGGCTACCGGTTTCAAACCGGTTAATATACATACATTTGTTGTCAGTAGTGCAGGTGTATATATTTGATTTCTTTTATTTCCATAACGACTTAAAATGTAAACCACTGCATTCTTCAAATTTTCGCCAGTGTGAAAATCAAACATTTCCTCCAAAGCTAGGGTTTTCCAATTCACTTTCCCTTTGAAAACGTACTGAATATTGGCCCCCAGAATCAAAATGCATGAATCTTTCAGGACATCGGCTTTTGCCAATGACAATTTAATTGAGGGGCTGTCAATCCGAGTTACAAGGGCTTTAGCTTTACTTGTGTTGAGGTTATTTCCATGGTCGCCCTAAATCACAGTGCCGAGTGGAATGAAAATTGTACATGTTCAATATACAGGCCTGTTCTCAATTCCATTTCGGGTTTCGTATCGGTGCCCAGAACAAGCTTACTGCCTCGTAAATACAAATACAAATGCACAAAATATATCTATATATATAAGCCATAACAGCAACAAGAAATAGAAACCCGATTTTTGTTTGTGTATGTGTGTGTGCCGCCGTCAGTGTTTGGAAGTACCTATAGGTACATACCTAGATACATATTTTGTGTACCTTTTAGCTTACCTTGGTATTTTCAAATTAGAGTACCTTTTACCTTACCTGGGTCTTAATTTTTATTTACCTTGTTAATAGGTAAGGTACTAGGTACTTTTCGTACATTATAGCTGAGATGCTCCAGCGCTCTGACATATTGAAAAGAAAAGTATCCGGGACCTGTTTGTGGCTTTATCTGGACGTCCGGTAAATATTCCGTGTTCAAAAACTATACGATGCAAGCTAGAAAAGAGGAAGCCGGACTATCAGCTGTGCTCCTAATTTTCACTTTCGCAAAAGTTTGGCGATTTTTAGACCAATTTTGTACTGGAAGCCGGTTTTAAGTCGCAAATGTTTTCGAAAGTGACAGAGTGTGCGATTTTCCCACACACATGAAATAATTGCTATTATATTAGCTGAAGTTCATAGCAAACACCAACTTAGAGATATCCAAATCTTAAACAGTTACAGAATCAAACTTCTGATAAGCATTTTAAGTGTACAGTTTTAAATTAAACACGTGAAGCCTGAGTTTTTAGAAGAGTCTGTTTTAAAGGTAATAGAGCGGCATAGTTCAGCTGACGCTGAAATTATTTTTCCAAGAATTTTTTAGTTTTAGCATGAATTGAATAATGTTACTGACATTTTCGCTAATGCTATTGATTTTTAATTTAATTTATTTATTCGGCTCTAGCCCAGTGTTACAAGATGCTACTTATTTTTATCGCACTAGTCACAATTTTGCAGGGCAAATCCCGTTGTAATTTAGTATTTTTCCTGACTTCAATGCTTGAGAAATTTGACTTATTGTGATTAACTTAAAGATGCTCTTATAAATCTAACTTCAAGCTTGGCAAAGACCTTTGCTTTATATTGAAGTGAATTCCAAATAAACCAGGATTTTTAAACCTAATATTTGGATTTATGTCCGTACAGTTAATATTTATTATTAATATAAATTGATGAACCATGCTTTTTAATTTAAAAGTACCTTCTTTTGTACCTGTACCTTTACCTAGGTACTGGAAATTCCGGATACCTTTTACCTAGATATATTTTTTGACATTTACCTTGTACCTTACCTAGGTAAGAAAATTGGGTACCTTTCCAATCACTGGACGCCGTGAATAGCGAAAAGAGTTCGGGAACTGCGAGCGAGGCGAGCGCTAGACATTCGCTAGACATAAGAGAGAGAGAAAAGAGAGTCACATATTATGTTGTTGTTGCGGGTCTGCACTCGCCAACAACAAAACCTAAGCTCGGAAAGAAAGTGAGGAGAGCACGCATATGAATTTGTTGTTGCTTTATGTAGGCTTATGGCGCGTGTGCCGGTATACGCGAGTGCGTGGCTTGCGAAATAGGCTTGGGCACCCCTGCACTAGAAACTACACAGGCCTGTTACCGTTTTTGATTCGTTTCCTGGCATAGTTAATTGTTCTCCATTCCAATGTCACTTTTGCATGCGATTTGCGATTTTGTTGCTGTATAAGCTAGCTACTCAGACTCTGACAAAATTGTCACAGCCCATCTAATTACATTGCTCTGACAATGGGCTGAGAAAATTGGTTCGAGTCATTATCAGAGCGCGTACTGAGTAACCAATAATGCGCTATGAGACTGAGACGCTATGGGACCTGCGAACTTTTAACAAGTAAGAAAGTCGATCAAGCCCGACTGTAATATACTGTGTACCTGCAGTAACAGCAGTAATAAGTTGAGTATCGTTCATTTGATCTTTATCATTCCTTCTGCAAATCGGTAAATAATCTTCTAAATATCTCTGGACGACAGGTGTTTGTATGTTTGTGTGCTCTTATGTTTGCCCGTTTGTTATTCAATCACACACAAATGGCTCAACGGATTCGGATGAAATTGGGCACTCAGATAGTTGATAAAATTATTATCAGCCATGCTCCCATTTTCCCTTTCGCAAAAATGTTACGATTTTACACCGGTTTTTGGATCCAATATGCTTCCAAACGCAAAATTTTTTGCGAAAGTGAAAATGGGAGCATGTCAGTATAAGAGTATTTATGAAATCGCTTTTACGCACAAATGGCTGAAAGCATTCGAAAAAAACTTGGCAACCATATAGTTGATCACCTGGAGTTGAACATAGGCCATATAACTTTTATTTCAATGGTCAATCAAACCGCGAAATTGGCAAAATTATTTTAAGAGTATTTATTAAAGCGCTTGATGATTAGATGACAATGCAGGAGTTTGTAAATAGAACGAGTTAGTAAGTCCGGTCAAAAAAATCGCGAAATTTGCTAAATTTTTATATGACCTAAGATTATCATGAAAATTGGATAAATGCCAATTGAAGACGCATCTATAAGAGGTGGAGACCTAAAACCGCGAAATTTGCCAAATTTTCATTTGTATATTTACGAAAGCACAGGCGTTGGTAAATTAGAGGCGTAGATTGAAGACTTCAATATATTGCGAAATTTGCCAGTTTTCCGTATGACCTAAGAAGATTATTGACCTAGTAAGATTATTAAGAAGATGTGATGGATGGCAATGTATACGGATAAATACGAGGTGTAGATCAAACTGTTCAAAGAATCGCAAAATTTGCAAAATTTTCATATGACCAAAGATTATTATGAAGACTTAATGGACGGCAGTTGTAGACGGGTAAATATAGGAAGTGTATGTATATAGACCGAACTGTCCATAATATCGCGAAATTTCCAAAATTGTCATTTGAGCTTAGATTTTTCGCGAAATTTGCCAAATTTTATGAGTTTTGGGAATCATTAAGATTTGATAGATTTCAATTGTAGACGCGTAAATGGGTGGCTTAAACCGTCGAAAAAGTCGCGAAATTTTCAAAATTGTTTTATAAGTTAGACTAAAATGTAGACTGGTAAATTCACGGTTCAAGATTAAGCGTTCCAAAAAATCCGGAAATACACAACATTTTATGATTAGTTCAGATTATCATGAAAATTAAATAGTTGGCAATTGCCAAGTAAGCTTTACTTCTTCGTTTTGTGTTTAAAATTCTTAAGGGGGCGTAGCAGCGCACACCGCGTTCCTGCTAGTCAATAATAAATAAATCGTTCACGCTCCCCATAATGCCAAAGGCAACTACAAAAAAAAAAAACGAATCAACACCACGTTGTCTGATCCATAAATAGTTTCCTGCTTGTTTGTGGTAATATAATACGGAAATTATATTTCTCAGAATGCGTGAGACGTCAACAGCAATTAGGTGGAAACGGAAATAGAGCAAAAGCCTTTCAGGTGTGCAAATCAGATGAAGGCGTCGGCGTTCCATATTAAATTTCATAAACTCTTTAATTTTATTTGATTGTTGTTTTATATGTTGTTGCCTGGTCAAACTACAGTCTCGCTATGACAATTTAGTCAGCGTCTGAGTACCTAGCCATAAGTATGAATTGGTGTCTAATTCGCCGAAGCTGGCTGGTTTAAACCGAATTTTTGATTAATTTCTTGAAAATTAAAACTTGTACGAATTCCGATAAATCCAACTCAGGAACGAGAACAAGTCTGACATTTTTGTGCCGCGAATTTAATAATACCTATGTACTACTGTAATCCAATTGAAAAGGGAATTTTTAATTTAAACTTTCGGGGTTTTTCCAATCGATAATTTTTTCTTTCTGTAACTTGGCAACACCGTTAGTGGGATATCGAATTTTTGTTTTGACTCTCTTTGATATTATAGTAAAGTACTACTCCTTAACTTTGAAATAAACTATCCAAAACATTTCTACGATTTTTTTCAATGAAGATATACCTTTATATACTTTAAGTAAATAAGTATTTTTGAATAAATCAAGTTGTTATTATAGCACTTTGAAGTACATTTCTTCAGACTTTTGTTGTTTTCATTTACCGTTATATCTTTGTAACTACTTATCCGATTGGCGTGAAATTTGTACACAATACAGAATTGATACCAAGAAAGCCTTTGGTATTAAAGTCTCAATTTTTGTTGTGCTGTTATTCCTTGTTGCCGCAGATGTTTTAGTAGTCAATCCCTTGGGATAGGAACTCATAACTCTGCCGGCGTCGCAGCCGACATACGTATAAAGAGAGAGAATACGTGTGTTCTATAAATAGCACGCTTGCTCTCTTACGATGCGCGTGTTCGGCTTTTTGATCTCTCACGAGGCATTTTTATACCCTTGCAAAGGGTATTATAATTTTGCCCAGAAGTTTGCAACGCATAGAAATATTCATTTCCGACCCTATAAACTACTTTGTCCGTCCGTCTGTCTGTCCGTCTGTTTCTACGCAAACTAGTCTCTCAGTTTTAAAGCTATCGAGCTGAAATTTTGCACAGAGTCTTCTTTTTACTGCACGCTGCTAATATGTCGGAGCTGACCGGATCGGATGACTAAATATTATAGCTGCTATTGGAACCATCGGTCGGAAAATGGGTCTTAGTGAGAAAAACTTTTTTGTTTTCAATCTTAGCGTCCTCAAACTCGTCCATTATTAATAATATATGCTTTCAAACAGATTTGCAAACTTTGGTCAAAATCGGATGACTATATCTTATAGCTGCCATAGGACCGATCGGTCGGAAAATGGATATTAGTGAACAATTTTGTATTGTTTTTAAGTAAATCGTTCTTAAGGTCGGTGATTATTAACATGAAACGCTTCCAAACTAATTTGAATAATTTAGTCGAAATCGGATGACTATATCTTAAGGCTGCCATAGGACTGATCGGTCGGAAAATGAGTCTTAGCGAGAAAAACTTTTTTGTTTTCAATTTAATCGTTCTTAAACTCGGCGATTGTTAATTTGATATGTTTTCAAAAAGATTCTTGAAATTTGGTTGAAATCAGATGTTCATCTGACGGAAAATGGGTTTTAGCTACAAAAGTTTTTGATTTTTATGTAAGCGTTCTTAAACTCTGTCATTTCAAAAACAGCATTTGCAAGGGTATAAAAACTTCGGCACAGACGAAGTTAGCTTGGCCTTCTCGTTTCGCTTGCTTGCTCATGCTGAAATGTCAAACAAACAATCAAACGCTTACTTCGTGTTTCGCTGCTACGCACACAAGCGCAATGCTTGATTGTGTGAGTTTGGACACCACTGCTGTTGAGTTATTTCAAGGGCCCTTGGTTGTATCATCAGCAGACTTTGCTTGAGCTCGTGATCTAGGCAATCTAGCCTCTCAGTTTTATATATTATATAAGCCGAAAAAGCAACGCTTCTGCACGATTTGTGGGAATCCGGATAAGCAGTCTTTATCAAGCTTGCTGAAATTCCAAGTAAGACTGGAACCGACGGACCTGCAAAGGATGAAGCTGTTCTGCTGAATGCGTCCTTATCCACCCATAATAAATACTATTTTATAGCTGTTTTGGGTTTTTAAATATTACTCTTGCTTTATTTGATATTTGAAAAGAATTTTCTATTTGAATTTGGTTTCTTTTTTTTCATTCATTATTTTTTTGTTCTTTTTTCTGTTTGTTTGTTTTTAGTTTTGTTTTTTGCTTTCTTTTTTTTTTTATAAATAAGTAGTTCTTGTTTTTGCTATTATCGATGTTCCATTTGTTTTTAAAAATTCTCACTAGTTACTAGATTTGGTTTTGTTTATAACATTTTTTGTGTGGCCAATTTGTGGTATTTTTTTTATTTTTATTTTGGGTTTGTTTTTTTTTTTAACTTCCAAATGTTTTTGTGCCGTTTTCGTTTTGGTTTTTGAGCAAAAAAATGATTTTGTTTTCTTTTTGTTAACTTAATGTTTGTAAATCGTATAAGTTTTTAGGGTTTAAATACAATACGTTTCTTAAAAATTAGTTCAACAACAATTTTGTTTGCTAAGTTGTTGTTTTACTTTTGGTTTCCATTCGTCGTTCTGTTAACAATTTGCTGTGTAGACTTTTTTGTTTTACCTTTAAATTTAATGTTAGTTTTCATTGTTTTAATTGTTATTTAAAAGGTACGTTTCAAAAAAAAAAATGCTTGTTTATATTTAGTTGTTCGCCCCCGTTTCCCGTTTGCCCCCCGAAATACAAGTACTAAATATATATAAATTGTGGTTGATACAATGTTACTGCCCCAAATCAGTGCGTGTGTGTGTGTGTGTGTGTGTGTGTCGCGGAGTGTTGTAAAATATTCTTATAAATATGCTGTCTCTGTTTATGACTAGTGATATATGCCATGTTCTTTTTGTTTTCTTGGCTTATGAAGCAGATGTGTGAAGAAAATTATTTAGCTACCAAAATTTGATTATAAAATTATTTCCCCCCCACCCTACAGGACACTCCACTAGTCGATGTCCCTGACCGACCTTAATTCATTTGTTTGTTATTTATTTTTCAAGCTTAAAAAATGCAAACAAAATAATAAATCATTTGACTCGGATATCTATAATTAATTTACTTATTTGCACACAAACTCTCACAAAAAAAGAACATCAACACGAGGGTAGCCTTTAATATTTCTAGGCTTAGCTAGCCACACTAATGTCAACAGCTAAAATCTGTTAATACAAAAAAAAAGTTTGACATTTTTTAGCATAAACGGTCTAACAACGTTTTCATGTACGAGCGCTATTTGTGTTGTTTAGAGTGAGTTGAAAAAATCAATTTTTCCATCACCTGAACGAATAAATGGAATGGGAGGCGACAACGAACACAATACCGCCTCTGGAGAAGTAGCGACAACATAGAGATAGACCCACCGGACCATCACGAAGTCTGTGTAGCCATAAAAAGGCTTAAGAACAACAAATCAGCAGGAGCAGATGACCTGCCAGCTGAACTGTTTAAGGCTGGAGGCGAGGAGTTGGTAAGGTGCATGCACCAACTCATCAGCAGAATATGGTCCGACGAAAGCATGCTCGAGGATTGGAGTCTAAGTGTAATTTGCCCACTTTTTCAAAAAAGGAGACCCTGCAGTTTGCGCCAACTACCGTGGGATCAGTCTCCTTCCCATCGCATATAAGATTCTGTAGTGCATTATTTGTGAACGTCTAAAGCCGCATATTAGCACACTGATTGGACCTTATCAGTGTGGTTTCAGACCTGGTAAATCCACCACAGACCAGATATTCACATTACAACAAACCCTGGACAAGACCTATGAGAGAAATATCAAAACCAACCATCTTTTTGTTGATTATAAGTCAGCCTTTGACACACCGATAAGGTCAAGGTTCTTTGACGCCCTGTCTACCTTTGGTATACCAGCAAAGTACGTTCGACTTTGCATGATGACGTTGAGAAGCACTCGAAGCTCCGCCATTTGATACCAAGAGAGGTTTTAGGCAGGGTGATACCCTATCGTGTGACTTCTTTAATCTACTGATGGAGTATATCAGTATATATCGGGCTCATTTCTTTATAAAGATCTAATGCTACTCGCATACGCCGATGATATTGACATTATCGGCAACAACGAACGGGCGGTAAGCAGGGCGTTTTCAGAGATTGAGAAGCAGTCTAAACTGATGGGCTTAGCGGTAAACGAGGACAAGACGAAGTACCTAGTATCCACGGACAAGAAGTCTACGTGTCTTGGACAATTTGTTACTATGGGGGAGTACAACTTTGAGGTTGTAGAGGATTTTGTCTACCTCGGGACGATGATTACCGGCGACAACCACATCAGCCTGGAGATCCGAAGAAGAATTACTCTTGGAAACCGATGCTACTACGGGCTCAGTGGGGAGTTCAAGAGTAGAGCCTTTTCTTGAAGAACAAAAATAGCGCTATACAAGTCGCTCATCATTCCAGTCCTGCAATACAGCGCAGAAGCATGGACAATGACAGCAGCGGATGGGGAGGCGATTGGCGTGTCTATCTATGGATCTATGGACCTTTAAAAGTTGGCGCTGGATACCGCATTCGAATGAATCACGAACTGTATGAGCTCTATGGGAACATCAGTCTAGTCAAGCGCATAAAGCAACAGCGGCTGTGCTGGTTAGGACATGTAATCCGGATGGATGAAGAAGCTCCAGTAAAAAAGACGAACAAAGCGAAGGCGGCTGACTTTGAAGGACAAGGCAGGAGGGGTCGCCCACCACTAAGATGGGATGATTAAGTGCGGAAAGACATTTCCAAACTTGATGTGAACAACTGGTGCCAGCTCGCACAATGCAGAAGCGAGTGGAGGGCATTTATTGCAGAGGCCAAGACCGTCAAGCGGTTGTGATGCTACATCGGGCCAATAAAGAAGAAGAAGAGCGAACAAACCTTTTTTACGGCAAGGTGTTCATGCCAAATCTTACATATGCTAGTGGAACTAATGTTTAGGGATGTCTCAATATCATGCACAGCATCGATGATATCTGGCACAATCACGGATTTTGGAAGACCTTTACGGAATTCGTCGCTGAGCGAACTACGACCACAATTGAATTCCCTATACCAGCGATATACAGTGGGTTTTGATGGTGCTTTATCGCCATACAAAGAACTGAGTTCATCGACACACTCTTGTTGAGATAATCCATGTCGAAAGTTGTGAAAAAAAATACAACGAAAACCTTTTCTTGAAATTTCAATTTTAAAGCCAAATCGATTTTTTCAACTCACTGCAAACAACACATAAATATTGCTCGTACACGAAAACATAGTGAGACCGTTTATTCTAAAAAATGTCAAAAATTTTTTGGTAATACAATAATGTCGACAATAATTTTGAGTAAAGTATCTCTTTGTCACAATGGAGTTAACATCACTCAAAAAAGAGAGGTGTTTCAAATTGTGCTTCTATGTTAAATCTTCTTTGTTAAAAAGTTTGCCAGTTTCTAGCAAAATCTTGCTCAGAAAATTTTGTTGTACGGGCACTCTGTCTTTTGTTTGCAATGATTTATTACGATTTTCGAAATGGATTATCAAGACTGGGCCATTGTGAAAACCTGGAACAATGATTTTAATCTCGCGTAGATTGAAGAGTTCCAAAAACCGTGGTTGTAGCAAGCAAGTTGTGAGTAAGATTGTGCTGGGTTAGGTTAGGTTAGGTTTAATGGCTTAGCCCAGTCTAAAACTTTAACAGACGGCCCTCGTACAATAACAGATGTCACATGTTGTCTCTTAATCAATTTGCACTTGTCAAAGCTCGGCGTAAAAAACTTTGAAAATGAAATCAAATTCAAATTAGTAAACGGTGTGCGGGCAGTGGAGTGAGAGAGAGGGGGGTAATGAATGAAATGATGTTGAAAACATATTTTTGTAGATTTTGTGTGTTTTCCTGCCCAGGAGGGAAGCTGTTTTCCTATTAGCAAGCCATAAATTTATATCTCTCATTGAGAGACTGAAACGGCAATAAGTAGAGAAACAAAAGTAGAAAGTGAAAATTCCGAAACAGAGATAGGCCATTAAATGTGGGTGGAGGGAAAAATGTCGCCCAAGGGGGCCATGTTGAGGGGGTGGTGGTGGGTGCGAGCCTTAACTTTATGATTGCTTTTGTATTGCCTCCTGTGACTAGAACTCGCGACACTCCTCCACCCCTCCTCAACACATAGATAAAACGCTGGGCTACAGTTGGCATTGGCTGGGAGTCCCAAGCTAAGGGCATTAGCCAAATTTGACTGCAGTCAGAAAACGAACACGTAAACTATAGACTTTAGGGACTGACTGTTCAAAGACGCGCATTCTATACAAAATCCAGTTACATTTCTCCGTCAAGCTTCTGCTAGAAAAGGGCAGAAGGACAATTTCACACAGCTAGCTCTTAAGTCTTTGACTTGGTCGATTTACTACAAATTTTAAGGACCCTTGTTCCACTGCAAACATTCAACATCATTCTCAAAAAGTGGATCTTTAAGCAATATCGATTGCAGGACAACTGAGATATGACATGAAAATGAACCTGTAAAATGAAATAGCGACTAATACACTTGTTCCACTGGCAAACATTCAATCACATTCTCAAAATGTGGATGTTTCCTTGTTCTATACGGTCACACTAACGTAAGCAAAGAATTGCTTTGTTTGCAGTAGTAAATCAAAGTTTACCATCCACATGACAAACATCATGCTCTGCTGGTAGTCCTACCACGATACAGCTAGATTTCGGGATTCATACTTAAAAAATATTACTGGAGTTTAACATTCTATAACAAAAAATGGAACACTGTCCGCTTGCCTTGGCCATGCACAACTCATGGGCCGTACACTTCTCCCTCTGTGCTAAACCCCCTTCCCACTGAGCTAAAGCCCTCTCCGCCCATGGCAACGCCATTGACATAGCAGCTGTTCTTATTGGTGACACTTGGGGAGTTCGATTGCATATCGATAGAAAATCTAGCCTATGCTGTGACAATGGTTAGATCATACGTGGCAGTGACTTGAATGGACATTTATCTCTTATGGGAAGTACACAGAAAGAATGAGGTCATTCAGATCATCCAGCGGATGACCTCTAGAATGTGCCAGTGGGTATAAGACACTCTGGAAGTCGACTCTCGGCAAAACTGTCAGTGAAAGACATGAGCAAAACAGAAACGAAAAATCGCTCTTTCAAACTTCAAAGTGCAATAAAATGAAAACGGCAGCTAATCAGACCAAACCCAGCGAAAGTTTTTGTACTCCCATCATACTCTTTCAGAATTTTTTGGTCTCGACTCGATCAACTTTTTAGTGTTGCACAGTGTTATATAAGCTGCAAGGGTATAAAAAAGTTGGTCGAGCCGAAGTTAGCTTTCCTCAATTTGTTATTTGACACTATATTAGGTCCAAACTAAACAAGAAAATGGTACACAAAACAGACTTCAATTACATTTAGAAAGAAACACGTATTTCCATTTTTCATCTAAATTGGTCTATCATAGCCGGGTTGCACTGTCAAAACTGACGCTGATACGCATCGGCCATTGGCGGTCGGCCTTGGCTGAAGCGAAAAAGGAACAAAAGCTAAATGAATGAAACAATGGCAATTACAACAACAACCACGACAGGCAAGGACCAGGACCGGGAGCAGGACCAGGCTAATGTCCTTTTTTGTGTGTGGCCACACAGTTTGCGTTTTGCCTTGTTGTTTGCCCGCAACAATTATGATTTGCGGTCTTCTTTGGTATGGTGCTGGTTGATAGGTGGAGGTGTGGGAGGGGGGAAAGAAACTATTTAAATTCAAGCGACATTTTTTGTGCGCAGCAGCTGACATCACTCAGCAAATTTCGTTAATGGCTTTTCATTGTGGATGCAGTTTTCCGCTTGCATTTCATTTAATTAAAAATCGCCAAGTGGGGAGTGTCCCGTGCAATAGGAAGGGGAGGGGGGAGGGGGGGGGGGCGATAAGCGGGGGCGTGATAAGAGCCATTGCTGTTCGGTGGCTGTGATTGACACTTGCTGGCACACGCACACACACACACACAAACATATCCAAAGAAAGCAAGCGCTATGTTTGACAGCCAGGCGACAAGCAATTCGAAAACGTTTTGCTAATTGAGGGAAATTTTTTTTATTTAATTCTCCACATACATTTTTTGTAGTAGGAAAGTTTGTCCATTTGAACAAAAATTGTATAGGAGAAAGGAAAGCTTACTTCGTCTATGCCGAAGTTTTAATACACTAGAAAAATCTCGCTCCAAAGGTAAGCGATTTCGACCAAACTTCGCAGATCAGTTTGAAAACATTTAATTTTAATAATGACCGAGTTTAAGAGCGCTAACATTGAAAACAAAAAAGCATTTCTCACAAAAACCCATTTTCCGACCAAATATTTCTATGGCAGCTACAAGAAGTAGTCATCCGATCCGGGCGTTTCCGACATATTAGCATCGTGCAGCTAAAAGAAGACACTGTGCAAAATTTCAGCTCGATAGCTTCAAAACTGAGGGACTAGTTCGCGTAGAAACAGAAAGACGGATGGACAAAGCTCAATCGACTCAGCTCGTCATGCTGATCAAGAATATATTATATATACTTTATGTGGTCGGAGATGATTCCTTCTATGCGTTGCAAACTCCTGGGAAAAATTATAATACACTTTTCAAGTGTATAAAAGTAAGCGCGACTCGAAATAGTGCTATACTTTCTAAAACCAGTTTCGTTTTAAAAAAAAAACTAGCATCTAACCCGCCATCAGTAAAGCCGTCCTCCCATTTGCTGTTCTTGGAAGGAAATTTTCCCAAATTGAACGGTTTTACTTTAATTTATTTCGTCCATAGTAAGCTATTTCCACTGAGCAACATCTAACACCTAACATCTTGAAGCAAAATGTTTCGATACCACACGTTCCTCATAACTTAGTTTTATGGCAGAGAATCTTGTCATGCATTATACAAAAATTTCGTAAAGAAACCAACATGAAAACGCCTCGCATGGAATCTGGCATGACATGCGACAAAATCATAATAGTGATTAAAGAGGAGCTCCCTGATTTCCGACATGATGCAGATCTTTCTTTTTAATATTAATTCCGAAATTCTACGCAGCAGCTGCATGGTTAATAGCAATGCCCATGTACCAAAACGCTAGATAATTTAGCAGGATAGAGACTGAAGCGGTATAATTCGCCAATGATGTCCTGAAACTTCAAAATGGTCCTTCTTTTGGAGAAGGACCAAGCATAACTGCCTTTCAATCACCACCATATGATACTTAAACCTGATATTGTTGAGAAAATGTTCAATAAATTTTATGCCAATTTATTTTTTTCAATATATTTCTGTGGTATTGTTGATACAACACATTTGGCTAGTGTAAATTTCCATTTCACACCACCATCAAATTCCATGCGTTCCTCTAAAATATGCTCAGTGTGCAGAGACCATAAGGTTTACAAACAGAATTTCATATAGATCGGTCCCAAAATAATATTTAGTCTTGAACACCGCCAACCTCCGATTTCGCTTACTATCCTTACAAACCGAGTTCTAAGTCAATGAAACGAAAAATAGTTATTTCCTTACACAATTTTCACGGAATTTTTCCAAATTGGGGGCTGATTTTCCAGCATTGAAAAATGAAATCACAAATTTTTCCCCATACAAATGTTGTACGTAAAATACGGTGTAATTTTCCAAAACATCGTCGTAGTTTACACTTTTACCACAAATGGCAACTACTGTCCATATTTCAGCCTTCTATCTTTTACCGTTCAATCAATCAATCAGTCAGTGAATCAGTATAATTGGCTTTAACACAGTCCAAAGGGCCAATTGCCAAAGGGAAATTATTATAACTAAACATTGTTTGAATTATGTAAAATTCCCACAACAAAACGTTTTTGACACTTTTGTCGCCTTTTGGCTACTGCTAAAATTTCCCCAAAACTGTTTGGAGCCTTGCAGCTGTTAACAGCATAACAGTGGTCGTTTGGGTAAACAAACACAGCTTCCTCAACCCACATGCAAGGAAATCAGGGATCATTTGATTTTATGTGTGTAATAAAAGAAAAACTGTAAAGCAGATAAAGCAATGAATATACAAAATAAAAATAAAAGAGAAAACAAATTGAAGTCTCCTTGTGGCACGTGACCATTTAGTCAGGTGAATTATAATTATGCAACTGCAACAAATTAACATTGATATTTATGTGCATTAAAATAGGCAAAAACGCGGGCAAGTCACCAGGTCAATTAGGCAATGCACGTATCGAAAATTGAATTTGAATTTCTAATGATAATTATTTACCATGCACACACACACACACATACTCACCTACATACACTTGGGCATAATAACTAAAGCTTTGTGCTAACTAATTGCCCCAAGGCGAAGTGGGTGGTGGTGGCGGAAAGGAAGAGTACGGTAGGGGTAGGGATTGTGGATAGTGAAATTGGCTCGCTGTTTATTTGCACTAATTTGCATGCCTCATTTGCGATCTCAACTGCATACACACGCACACGCACACACACAAACACACACATGCACTACTTTGCTCACACTCGCACACGCACGGGCGTGTTTTTTCTTGTTTCTTTTTTTGCTTAGTTTTGCTTAGCTAACGCTAACTAATATTTTCTCTTTAACTAACACTTTGTTTGTTTGTTGTTGTTATGCGGCTAATTTAATTTCTCTAAATTGATTTAATCACACAAGGCTGCGAAATTTCAGTTTTGCCACTTTACAGAAGGAGTGATAGTGATTCTAGAATCTAAATCGGCGATGCCCAGCAGCCGTATGCTTTTTGAGTACCTTTTTTTTTTGTAATTGCACCGAAGATAGGAAATCGATGCTGTATCTATTTCTCCCAATCCCAAACAATTCTACCATGTTTTCAATCGAAAATTCGAAATGGCCAAATTTTATATTATCCTGAACCTGTTGAAACAGATTCGTGCTAAGCACACAAAATTCATCTAGAGTCCCTACCACTCCTTTTGTTAACTGGACCTCGCAGCCTAGTGTTATTATTATATTGTTTTTTGGATCTCTAGAAAAAAAAGTTGTCCCTCTGATTTTAGTTAATAATAGTTTATATAACAAATACATAGTTATAGTTGCTGTTGGAACAAGTTCTTGTTGTTGTTGTTGTTGCTGAAAACAAATGCGAATTACATTCACCAAAATAATCAATCCAAAGTCCACTTTACAACACTGGCCGTGCCACATTCGGCTTGGCCGTCGTTGAGGCAATCTCCGATAGTTTAATATCAATGGGCACGCGCGTATCATAGAGCGTTGGTGCTTGAAGTATAATGCCAGCAGTGCCCACCACCACGGCTATTGTGAATATCCAGAGGAAGAGACGATCCAGTACCATGGCCACATATTTCCAATCCTCTTTGACCTGCAACACAATGGATAATCGGATGAGAAAAGGAAATCATTTTATTTACCTAAGGATTAAATATTAAAGATTTTGCACCGATTTCTCATGTTCTAAATAGGTGCCAGGTGCTAAATAAACTTACAATTTACTTTGTTAGTTGTTAGTTTATGTGACAGATAGTGCTATCTAAAGGGTGAGAAAACGGCCCTTTATCAAATCTATACATACACTGGAAAAAAATTATATGAGAAGCACCAAAAAGCTTTCAGAAGAATGTGATATATCCAATTTGGAAAAAAAGGAGACCCCACAGATGCAGAGAATAACAGAGGAATATCGTTTCTTAACCCTATTTCGAAAACGCTCACATCGATCCTACTATCGAGGCTAAGCTCATTTGCAGAGACAAACGAACTGCTTTGCGAAAATCAAGCAGGCTTTTGTAAAGGGTACTCAACTGCACAGAAAAAAGTAAGATCAGGTATTTCAATATCATATCAGTAATATCAATATTTGCATATCAAAGTGAAACTATTTAATATCAATATGAACCTGTAATACCACATTGATACTAAAAACATTATATTGAAATGTGAAATGATCAAAGTGATATGAAAAATGCCCTAGTGATATGATTTCAGACATCGAAATTCTGAAAGTAGAAAGAGACACACAGAGTTTCTCAAATCAAAGAGAGACAGCAATAGTTTATCTCGAAAAAAGCTAAAACAATGCTCATTGCTCTGCTGCCGCAAGCGCGAAAACGAGTGCCGGTCGTTTTTTCTTCGTGCACGTTTCGAAGTTGGCGTCGGGTCTGCAGCGAACTTCTAGCTTTTTCTTGCGAATTTCATCATTCGATCTGTGCTGGCGCGTGTGAGAGGTAATCATAAAAAAGTGAGCTGCCTAAAAAAAAATGTAAACGGTAAAAGTGAATAAAATGTGAATTGCATGTGTGTGGTTTGTTGTACTGTTGTTGTACTTGGAAATTAATAAATTGTAAAAAGGCTATTGCCTTTATTCAGTCGCTAATAGTATGTACGATTATAATACACACACTAATACATAGATATTGTGCGTATTTTTTTCAAATGCAACGGAAAAATGCACGTTAAAATAACTAATGTATGCGGATGATATGGTTCTATTCGTAGACAGCCCAGAAATGCTTTAGACGATGATAGACGCGACATATAGATATTGCCGAAAATGGAGTCTCAAGATGAATACAACAAAGTCGAAAGCGATGGTGGTTCGAACGGGCAAGGGACGTCTGGCGCATGACGAACAATGGAACCTGGACGGAACACCGTTGGACCGAGTAACGGAATGCAAATATCTGGGCATAACATGTCACGCATAACATGTCACTGCATGTTGCGAGATTCCAAAACCAGCTATAAACAGCACGTGGAAAACGCTATTTAGCAAGTCAGAACGTAAGCGCCAATACAAAATATAAAATGATTTCAAGCAACTGCAAAATCAATAATGTGCTACGGAGCAGAAGTCTGGGGTTGCACCAAATTTGAAGAAGTTGAAAAACTTCTGAGGTTTTTTATAAAAAGAGCTTTCGTATCTTCCTCAGCACACTCCCACGTACGTCATACACTTGGAAACAGGCCTTTCGGAGCTTGTATGAACACACATTAATGCGGCACTTTCGATACGTGAACAAAGTCTTATAACTACCACGGCACCGGCTACCCTTTATTGTGGCAAACTTCTTGGTAGAAACCAAGTCGCAATGTATCCTTGTATGGGAAAACCTATCGCTGGAGTATGGTATTGATCTGGAACGAGCCCTGCTTCTGGCAATGTATAATAGAGCCCGAACAAGTTTTGAAATATCTGCACGCCAAAGCCAAACTCCTTAAAGCTATAGACAACTGAACCTGGATCTCAAGGAGCTTAACTACTTCCAAGACCAATATGACACAACTTCGATCTCAGCTATTTTCAAAGCCAGATCTGAGATGCTGAACCTAAACTATTCCCCACATAGGCATAACCCATCTGAGATATGCAGCCTTTGTAATCTTGGAGAACGGGAAGACGTCATCCACTGTAGCGCTCTTACTTGTTTTTTTTGTCCAACTGTGCCGTCTGTTGTTAATGTGTAAGTTTAGATTGAGCCTAATCAGTGTAGCTGTGTTTCATGGAGTATTAGTTTAGCATGGCACAACGTTGCAAAAAGTTCTAAATGCTAAATTATTAACGAAAGTGTACGTTTTCAACCCGAATTTTAGTTCAATAGCCTTACGACCAACCAAGTTGGTGCAAATTAGCCGGATGGGTTATATGGCAGCTATATGAAATAGTGTGCCGAATTGAACACATTTCGACAAGTCGCTAAAAGAGCTTCAAATACTTGTTCAAACTAAAATTCAGCTCAATAGCGTAAAAACCAACAAAGTTCATGTAAATCGGCCTGTTCGGCTAAATGGCAGCTATATATATGAAATAATGGTCAAAATCGAACCCGATTTATTAAGTCGCATAAGTAGCTAAATATACGAGTAAAAACCAAATTTCAGCGCAGTAGCATAAGAAACAACAAAGTTGGAGCAAATCTCCCAGATCGGTTATGTGACAGCTATATAAAATATTGGTCTAAATTGAATGAATCTTTGCAAGTAGTTTTTGGGGTCCAAAATATGGATATAAACCAAATTTGGGGCAAATATCTTAACAACTAGAGTTCAGTCACAAAATGGATAAAAACAAGAAAGAAAGTCGGTCAAGCCCGACTATAACATACTCTGTACCCTTACACTCGCATTTGCTCACGAGTCAAACGGCCAGTTAACACCCCCCCCAAACAAAAAACTTTGCTCCTACGAGGACTTGATCCCACGTCCTGGTCATTTTCTAAGCGAATGTCCTGCCACTAGGCTATAGGACTTGTCGCTGGCTGAGCGGCAAAGTATCAACTGCTTACATTCTTAACTATGATTTTGTCGCCAGTTCTTGCTTATGCCTGATAGTCGAGTGTGTGTTTTAGTCTTTCGAGGTCATGAGTTCAGTTAGTTAAGTTCAGAAAGTTAAAATTATGCTTCTGAAGAGAGCAAGTAGTGAAAGAATTGCTGATATTTTGGGTTGAGACATTTAGTGCTAAATTGATTCGAATAATTTACTCAATTCGAGGCTCAATTCGATTAACCTAATTCATTGAAGAATTCAATCACAAGGAGCGTGACCGGTCCATGGCTCGGCGAGAAGTGTTTGCAGTTGTCTGGCCTCGCATAACTAAGTGTCGTTGTCCTTTGTCCTCTGTCCGTCTAGTCTTGTCCTGTCCTGTCCCCAAGCATGAGGACATTCCAATAATGGATGAATGTGTGCGTAATTTTAATAAAATACTCTTATTGGCATTTTGTTCTCCACATTCATTATGGATGATGTGGTGCTGGTGCTGGTCGGCTTGAGGCATGAAAAGTCATTAAAACTTTTGGCTCTCAGTCGCCACATGGTGCGGTGAGGGAGGGGCGGGCCATACAACTAGTGTTTATGGCACTCTCCTTCACTTTAAGACTATCGATTAGGCTATCGTTCTCATAAATCCGGTGTAAGGAGGCTCTAATTTATTGCTAGTCTGTTAAGCGGCTTTTCTAGTCGCTTGTAAGACACACACACACACACTATGCAGTATAACCTCAAGTGGAAGCGTACAAGCAAGTGGAAATGCCTTGTTAAGCTTCGTTTAATGAGTGAAAATCTAGACCAGGGTGGAATTGTACAAGTTGAAGTCATCCATCTTACTTGCACTCGCATGTGAACAATACATTAGGGCAAGGGTAGGCAATGGGAGCAGAGAATATGCCACTGGCAGCTGAGTACATATTCGTATACATCAGGGGCCGGCAAAACACACATGCTCATTTTGGCGTTGCGTGTGTGTGTTTAGCCACGCGCGAGCGCGCTCATTTAGCACTTCTTTGTTGTTGCAAAAGAGAGCAGTATAAGCTCGGTGTCGGGGTGTCTAGCGCTGTTGACAGAGCGCACTATAGATAGGGACGCGCCGGACTCTGGTATACATATGCAGAAAACGGGCAGAGTGCTTTCAAAAGCTCATTTTTTTTTGCAGAGAACAAAGAGCTTTAACATTAACATGAAATTCTGCGGACGTTTCTGCTTACTTACCCTTGTGCTCTCCTCCTCCTTGCGCGTCTGATCCGCTATATATGTCACCCCGTCCATGGCCTTGTGCAGCTCCGGGCAGGTGTGCCAGCGTTGTCTCACATTGCCACGCCCCGAACAGCAATGTGGTCCGCCCTCGCGCTGACAGGCGGGCAGAATATCACAGGCCGCTGGCGGCGGTGGCGGTGGTGGTGTACCAACTGATGATGCAGCCGCCGCCGCCGCTGCTGCTGCTGCTGCTGCTGCAGAGGTACTTGCTCCACCTCGATCAGTGCCAGTGCCGTTGGTGGACCGATGCTGCTGTAGCAACTCTGAGGATTGACAGGACGCACCGGTGCCCAGACCCTGATGTATTTGGATGGTGCCGCTGCAACAGGAATCGGCCAGCGTCGAGGCGGTGGCCACTGAATTAACGGTTGTTGTGGATTTTATCACATTGGGATTGCCATTGCCGCCCATGGCCAAATCACTAGTGGTCGTCGACGCATGTGCCTGGTGGGCCTGATGCGGCAGTGGTGAAAAGTTGGCCGAACAGCTCGACTGCTGACGGTAAAGATGCTGCTGCTGCTGTTGGTGGGCCAGCGTCGAGGTGGAGGAGGATTTGCCGGCACCACCGCCATAATGCTGATGATGCTGATTCCCCCCGCCACCATTCTGACCCGTCTGGCTGGAGGTGGATGTAGTCTGGCGGAACTTTGTGGGCGTCAGCGGATGATCTAGCAGCGAGCCGCCCGTCTGTTGGTATTGATTGTGATATTGGGCATCAATCAGCGAGGATGTGGTCGAGGTCTGTTGATTCAATGTGGATATGGTGGGTGGATACAGTGAGCTGAGATGGCCTGTTATGGTAGAGGCACCACCACCCATACCCAGGCTCATTCCACAGCTGGCCGGTCCACCCAACTCGTCCATTAGATTAAGGGTTTGTACTCGATGCTGCAGATGCGGCGAGGTGCTGCGCGATGTTGTCTTTGGGCTGTGGTGCATGCTGGATGGAAGGCAAAGAGGGGAAAGCAGATAATGTTAGGCGAAGCTGGGTGGGAGCATAGACATTGCACGTACCAAGGCAGCAAGCCGCTGATTTAGGTATATTTTGGGCCGGTTATAAGAAGTCACATTCAGGAACGGCTTGCAACCTTGGTACATACCCTCTGAACTTTTTATTCTTAAAGAACTAGCCTAATTCTTTTGATTAGCTCAACACTTACCGCGACAAGGCCACGGGAGGTGGCAACGGTGGTATTTGATCCCTCAGTTCAAGTCCATTACAGGTGCGCACCATCAAACGGCGCGAGGATTTGCTACATAAACACACACAAATACAAAAATGCTTCCCATTAGAGCCAATCATTCTTTCCCAGCTTTCCAGCTTCTACTCACATCATTTCGCTGATCGGATAGAGCGGCCGACGCATGACCAGAAAACGTGGCAGCTGATTGATGAACACCGTACGCACCCAGGGTGCCATGGTGTGAGTTTGCGGTGACCTAAAGTGGATGTTCAGCACCAACACGGTCACACAGATGCTATAATGGGGGGCAGAGCAGAAGATAAAGTGTGAGTCGTCGGGTGACTGGGTAATTAACTTTCGACGCCCATGTCTAATTAGCAAGGCGAGAGAAGAAGATAAAAACCCCCCACAACAAGACGTCCCCGGCCAACGCACAAAGGATGAGGGCGGTCGTCCTTAATTACATCATTTTGAGGCGAGGTCCTGTTGCGCTCCGACTTGGACTTTTGTTTACCAACAATTAGGCGGTCAGTTTAGTATATTTTCTTCTGTTCTTTTTTTCTTTCTGCCAGCAGCATTTATGACTCACCTGAATGTATCCAATATCATAGTGAAGAGCACAAACTTGCCCAGCAGCGGTACCACTAGCGACGTGGGCGGAATGATTTCCGCCAGCAGCAGGAAGAACACGGTGAGCGACAGCAGAATGGATATGCTTAATGAGACCTGCAAACGGAGAGAGAGAGACACACACACAAAGTGGAAGTCAGACACCAGGTTCATTCACAGGATGGAAAATTGACTCGTACTCGCAGCAGCGCTTGAGCGGAAAATCTAAAGCGACAACCGGGCATAAAGAAGCGACAATTGTGCATAAAATGAATCTCTTTGGCATCGCACTATAAGAGTTTGTCATTTATTAAATGCACTCTCAACGTTGAGCAAACTTGTAAATTAAATTAAAAAATATAACTATATAACTGAGAGAACTATTCAGTTTCCCTTGTCCCAATTAACACAGTAAATGCATGGGTACTTGACCAGTTTTTGGGAAAAGAAAGAAGCCGAATCGGACTTGAACAGGGCCGGATAGCCATAGCCACCGGGGGCCGACGTCACTTGGCAATTCACACCGAATGCTTGCCGAAGCCATGCATCACTGGGTGTCAGAGAGAGACAAGTATATTTGTCTGTCCTCTCCATTTAGAACAGGGGCCGGCAAAACACACATGCTCATGCTTTGGCGTTGCGTGTGTGTGTGTTTTGCCACGCGAGAGCGCGCTCATCCCAGCAAACAATTGAGCAATTATTCGCCAATCGCCAAAAAGAGTCTTCTAAGAGTCGCGGAAGATTTAATCTTCTAGCAATCTTCCTCACGACTCCCAGAATATTGTTAAGTCGCCGATCGCAGAAGAGCGTCTTCTGGGAGTCGCGGGGAAGATTTCTTGAAGATTCAATCATCTATCTATCTTCTGGGAGTCGCGGGGAAGATTCAATCTCCCAGTCAGCTTATCTCGAAAAAAAAGGGAATGAACAATTACTTCATTAACGGGACCGCTTAACTTTCAGAGACAAGCATCAAAGAGACAATTTTACAATAACAAATACATTATCTCGAAAGCGCGGGAGAAGCTTAAGTAACAGAACCGCGCAACTTTCAGAGACTAGGAGTTTTATATATTTTTATATTATATGATATATTTTTATGTAAAAACGTAATAGTTAGGTGACTCTTCTGGGCGACTGTATTGCGAAACTTTCAATTGAGTCTTTGGCGACCCTCCTGGGAGACTCTATTGCGACTCTTTCAATTGAGTCTTTGGCGATACTTCTGGGAGACTTTTTTGCGACTCTTTAAAAAGGCTCTCTTGCGACACTTCCAGAAGACTGTTCCGTGACTCTTCTGGAAGTGTCGCTGAAGTGGCTCACTTTCCCCCAACAGACGATCAGAAAACGATCAGAATGCGATATCGAGGGCGATTAAATTAAACTTCTTGGCGAGTCGCCTGCGACTCTTCGGCGATTAAAAATGTTTGCTGGGATTTAGCACATCTTTGTTGTTGCAAAAGAGAGCAGTATAAGCTCGTATACTGTCCGTGTGTCGACGTCGCTGCCGCATAACGCTGTTGTACACTTCAGATAGGAAGGCGCCGGGCTCTGAATTAGATTGACTTGAAGCATTCTTATCATTGGCTTTCTCGCCCATTTCATTAAGTTTTGTACTTTTGATCATTTATTATGCTAATGTTTATTTAGGCTGCTAAGGTGGCAAATGAATTTGTCGCGCCTTTTAAAGGCCCTCCAGTTACGCCAGACCCCGGACACTTTCCTGCTGTACTGCTCGTAAAACGTAATTGTTGCGAACCATAAAAAATACTAAAACAAAAACCGAAAAGAGACAACAGTCCAGCTACTTAGTATGGGTCACAACTACAGACACACTTCCCCCCCTCCCTCCCTCCCTCCATGTGCCACTCCCCTGCAATGGCATGAATGAAGTGCGTTGCGGCGCATATGCATGTAAATTGGCAATTCCAATTCCAATTCCGATGCCATCGCACTGCTGAAAGCTGCAAAACTGAAACTGGCGCAAATGCGGTGAACGTGCCAGAGTCAGACCGCTTTTAGGCGCAAATATTTGTGAGTGAGTGTGTGTGTGTGTGTGTGGCCATAGCGGGCACAACAAACAGAACTGGAATGTGTCCACCCGTAGAAACAAAAAAAAAAAAAAAAAACACAAAAATGTTCGGTTATTTCTGGAGGGGAATGACCCAGAATAATTCACAGAAGATTGAACAAAAATTGGACCCTACACATTTAAGAAAAAAGCATTAATTGTACGTTTTTCAATTGCATTTAGAAAAATTGCATAGCTGCAGTCCGGTTCGGAACTAAACCGGTTCAATGATAAAGTCACTTGACTTAACTGGGTTACATATTTTATTGGAAAATGATTTGAAATGGCCGATGCCAGGGTTTGTCACAGACTTCAACCCAAATAAGTGCACCCGGAGCCATGCGTTCCTGTCACTACTGTAACCATTTCAAAACTGACCTTTGATTGGATCTAGGGACGACGAAAATATTATCGATATATCGAAATATCATTATCGCATATTTTTCCGAGGCGATATTTAGGATATTGAATATTTTTGGTAATATTTTTCGGCAATATTTTCACTGCTCTGGACATGTAAAGCAAAAGGTTTAAAAGTTATTTTAATAAAGTTGATGCACAAAAATCGCAGTGCAAACTGTGCAATAAAGTTTTAATAACCAGTGGCAACTCAACAAATATTAAGGCGCACTTAAAAGCAAAGCATAGTATAAATGATATTGACTTCTGGGAATTTGCGAGAATTTTAATTTACCGTTGATTACCATGAATCGGGACCCCATTAAGTTCTGAATGGAAGAGAAAAACACATTGACAGTGCTTTCTGACTTGGCAGTGTCATATCTTATTACACCGGGAAGCTCCGAGCCATCTGAACGCTTGGCGTCGGATAAAAAAAGGGTGGTTTCGGACACCAGCACATAACTCAACGGTTCCTCCTAAAATCTCTGTCTATCGATTATTGGTAAAATCAGAAGATTTTACGTTTCGTAGACTTAACTGAATAAGATGATCAATTTAAAAAGTAAACACTTCTTTCGGTCCATAAGCGCACTCAGAATGTAGTTCACATTACACGTCAAATGACGCCTCAATTACCTCAATACACCTGTTCATAGCTTAGATACGGGTTTTTATTAAAAACGAGAGCGTAAGTTAAAGTCGGCGGTGCTCGACTTTGGTATACCCGTTACTCAGTGGGGTAAAGTAAAACGAGTAACGGTTATAAACAAGAAAGAAATTCGGTCAAGCCCGACTATTACATACTCTGCACCCTTAATGTCGCAGCTCGAATTTGGGTACGAGTCAAACGGCCAGTTAACACACAACGCACAACGCAGTGCGCTCTCTAAGTCTCTCTCTCTCTCTCTCTCTCTCTCTCTCTCTCTCTCTCACTAAGATTGCTGCTGAACGCAATGCTTAGGTTATGGGTGGGGTGGGTGGTGGGTGTTAACTGACCGTTTTTTGCTCATAACTTGAGTATCGTTCATCCGATCTTTATCATTCCTTCAGCAAATCGATTAATAATTTTGAGTACTAGATATCTCTAGAAAGTACGAACCATCTATCATCAAACTGTAGGAGATATGACGTTTTTTCCAAATTGCGGGGGCGTGAGGGGGCGTGGCAAAAATTGAAAATAAACTTGATCTGCGTGCAGACAATAGGAGTCTACATTTCAAATTTGGTTGCTCTAGCTCTTCTAGTCTCTGAGATATAGGTGTTCATACAGACAGACGGACAGACGGACAGACGGACATGGCTATATCGACTCGGCTGTTGATGCTGATCAAGAATATATATACTTTATATGGTCGGAAATGATTCCTTCTGCCTGTTACATACATTTGCACGACTTTAGTATACCCTTTTACTCTACGAGTAACGGGTATAAATATCGATAAAACCAAAATATTTATATCGAAATGATACTTTTTCTATATCGTCAAAAACATCGATATATATATTTTTGAAATATCCGAGACAAACGGACATGGCTATATCGACTTGGCTGTTGAGGCTAATCAAGAATATATATACTTTATACGGTCGGAAACGATTCCTTCTCCCTGTTACATACTTTTGCTCAAGCTTAATATACTCTGTGTAACTTGGTACAGAGTATAAAAAGCAACACTGCTTAGACTGAAAGCAGGAGGAATGAGTAGAAACCACATATTAAGCCTAAAGGACTCTGAGAAGCTGAAGAAGGAAATGCCTATAGCACCATTTTGACAAAAGTTTCACTGTATACAAAAGTAATAAGAGAGAATGGATCTCACTAGAAGAACACACATACAACTCAATGATACACAGACGGGTCCCTGACGCCCCAAAGAACTGGACTTGGGTAGCAGGACCGGGATCGAGAAGAGATGCGGCATTGGGACAATTTATAAGCATATTTCAAGCCGAAGCACAGGGTTGGACATATTTGACGGATCTCGCTGGCAACACTATAACTTTTGACAGCGAAGCCAGATCGACTAATTACATATCGCGTTGAAGCGCATCAGTGCAAGTAGATTTTTACGAAGGAACAGTTAACACCACGCGAACGCTCTCAGATCGTTAAAATTTTCATGCAACAAAACAAGTCAATTGCGAGAACTCACTCGTCATAACCTTAAGTTCATTTCACGTTGAACGGAACGTTAAACAAACCAAATTGCCTTATTTAGGCCACTGACAATCCTCAAGAGATTCAAGAGGCACCTTTTCACGATGAAAAAGTCACTGATTTGAGTTAAAATGAAGATGAAGATGACCAAACGGTTACAGTCAATCAGGAGCGTTCTCGCGATATGATAACCAATTTTTATATCCCAATTGTTCTTCGAAAGCGTATGGTGCACTACTGGTTTTAACAAGATGGCGCTCCACTGACTTTGCCGCCGCGTTCACCAGATTTGATGCCTCCAGACTTCTACGTAAGGGTGCAGCCACCGCAATGGTAGGCCCAGAACCCTACTGCGGCACAGGTCAACACACCATTAAAGAGCTCCTTAGAAAGGAAGAGAATACGCTGGGGATAACAAACACCAAACAATGCAGATATTGTGAAGAGAAGGAGGAGTCCTTTGAACATATACTAGCACACTGACACCCCAACAAAATCAGTAGCCTAGTACACAATAAAATCCTGACATTCGTACAGGAAATAGGGCTGCTAGGAGAGTTGTAAATTCCCCTGAGTGGCACAATAGACCAGGATTTTTCTTGGAGCGAAACAAATATATATAAGTGCACCCTGGCTGTTCCGTAACTCTTAGCCTTAGCCTTTATTGAAAATTATCTGAGTTCTTTGATTCGTGGGTAACCGGGGAACTTAATCTACTGCAATGAATAGCTTCGACAGTTGCTTTAGAAATTTTCATAATTGGATCAAGAACATCGATGTCAAAGGTTTCTTGATTCAATAGACTGAATAGACAGCGTCATTCGAAATCCTCTTATGTTGCCCTTTGTTATATGTTGCCTCAAACTGAGAGTTCTGCATCTAATTCAAACCAAAGATATGACCACATTGGCCACAATTTGCATGCCAAAGACCGGAGTGGGAGTGAAAGAGTGCGGGCGACTCTGCATAAGCTCTGCTTGTTGCAACTTGTAAGCTTAATTAGGCAACGCCACTAATCGCTTTACCAGGCAGGCCCAAAACTAAGGCTAATTATCATAAAATCATTAGGCATCAAAATTTATGCCGAACACACAAATCCTCCAACCTCCTCCCTTCCTGAAACTCAAATCGCGCGTCTCATTTTCGACATTTAATTACTTTTTGCACACACTTCATTACAAGCAGCTTAGAGGCAGTCAGCAAGACAGACAGACTGACAGACAGACGGACATAAATAAGGTGTGCGCTTTCCACCTCGGTCTTCCCTCAGCTGGGCTTAGCGGTTAATACCGCCCTCCTTCCACAAATCATTTTGTGCTTTATTGAGCTGGCAATAAAGTATGGCAGGGGTGTTTTTTTTTTCCTTCTGGCAAAGGCAAATATCTGGCAAACAAATTTTCATACGCTCATTTGCCTGCTTTCTTCGTGCCCATTTTATTTTCTGGGAATTAAACAAGAATTGATTTCAATTTGTATGGTGATTTCTTTGCGTTTACTTTGTTCTTCTCATCATTCACTCCGTGAACAGCAAAGATTTTGTTGGCTCGCTTGGCGAACCCAACGTCTCCTCCGACAGCTACGATAGGAGACATTGATTGAAGTTGGTGTATTGAAATAAACAGCTAACAGTTTTCTTTCTTATTCGCAAGTGGTTCCTGCGCCTTTTTTTTCGCTGGGAGTTTTTATACTCAGTACCAAAGGTACACAGAGTATATTAAGTTTGTGAAAGAGTATGTAACAGGGAGAAGGAATCATTTCCGACCATTATACAATGAATACAAGGTAGTGCAAACACTTGCTCCATTTCGCATGCGCATAACTTTGTGAGTTTGTGTTGGGAATTTGAATTTCTTAGTTTTAGCTTGATTTAGTTTAGATGTTGATATAATTTTAATTCATTTTCATTGTGGTTACCGACGCACACTGGTGAAAAATTTTAACAATCACAAAATTGTGAGTCTGTGACGCCACATTGGAATTTCTTGTTTGACAAGCGACGCATTGCAGTACCTTCTATTTTTTGTATCATGATTTCCGACCCTATAATGTAAATATACAGGGGTGCTACAGAATTCACTAGCGATTTGGCTTCTAGCGATTTGTCAAATCACGCGAAAATTTTCGCCATGCCACAGAACTTCGAGTGATTTCATTTTTACACCCTGGCAAGTAAATCGTTCTTAAGGTCGGTGATTATTAATAATAAGCGCTTTCAAACTAATTTAAAAAATTTGGTCGAAATCGGATGACTATATCCTGAGGCTGCCATAGGACTGATCGGTCGGAAAATGAGTCTTAGTGAGAAAAACTTTTTTGTTTTCAATTTTATCGTTCTTAAACTTGGCGATTGTTAATTTGATATGTTTTCAAAAAGATTCGCGAAATTTGGTCGAAGTTAGATGTTCATCTGTCGGAAAATGTGGTTTGGTTACAAAAGTTTTTGATTTTTATGTAAGCGTCCTGAAACTCTGTCATTTCAAAAACAGCATTTGCAAGGGTATAAAAACTTTGGCACAGACGAAGTTAGCTTGGCCTTCTCGTTTGAACTCAAACTGGCGGAAATCGATTTACAAATTGCAAAATAAATAAGCAAAAGATCAACGCAAAAGTTATTGCTAATCGAACTAATTTTTATACTCAGTACCAAAGGTACACAGAGTATATTAAGTTTGTGCAAAAGTATGTAAAAGGTAGAAGGAATCATTTCCGACCCTATAAAGTATATATATTCTTGGTCAGCATCAACAGCCGAGTCGATATAGCGATTTCCGTCTGTCCGTATGTTCATACGTATATTCATCTTCGTTCGAAGAGATCTCATAGATGGTAAGAGATAGAGTTTTGACATGTTTGAGACACATACTTCTTCTACTTGCAGGCAGATCATGTTTATTTTCAATTTTGGTCCCCGCAATTTGGGAAAAACGTTATATCTCCCACAGTTTTGTAGCTAGAGATATTTAGTAATCAAGATTTGTCAAAAAAATGATAAAGATCGGGTGAACTATACTCAAGTTATGATCAAAAGAATGGTCACAGTAGTGGCGCAGTTTTAAAAATCCCTCTCTCCTCTCCTCCAGTTCGTTCTGGTTGCTTGCGCGATTTATATATTTATGTATAATTCTTTGTTGTTTTGAGTTGAAGGTAACTTATTTTCTAAACATACATATTTCTGGTTGTGTTCGATTTTGCCAGTGGCATAGGAGCGCAATGAAGAGAGAAAACATGCAAAGTCATAGGCCGTGGGTACCCCTTGGTATAATTATTTGATTTATTTTTGTGTACATCTTAGTAGGCCAAGTGTTACTGTAAATTTGTTTGTTTCAGCCAAACACCAGTTGTCTATTCATTCAGCAGTTGGTCTTCATGTGGTGACCAACAATTATTTTTTGTTTCTCAGTTTTTTTTAAATATTTTCTCTTTATCAGTGGGCAATTTCCTTACGGTATTGAAGCATTTTCTGGTCGCCCGTTGGCCTTTCTGAAACTAATTTTCCTTTTTTTAAACCTTATCTTTGAAAGCTGCCTTTGAGAATAATACTTTTTTTTTGTTTTTTTTTGATGGAGATATCATTGTCAAACTGATTTCCTAGAGTCCATTGACCACGATTTTATCAGTTGATTGCCTTCATATAAAAAACTGGATGTGCAATTTCCTTACGGTATTGAAGCATTTTCTGGTCGCACGTTGGCCATTCTGAAACTAAGTTTCCTTTATTACTTTTTTTTAATCTTATCTTTGAGAATAATACTTTTTTTTTTGTTTTTTTTATGGAGATATCATTGTCAAACTGCTTTGCTAGTCCATTGACCATGATTTCTGTGCTGAGCGATTCAGAACTCTTCGAATCTGCTTCCACAGTCGCGCTGCTGCCAATTGTCAGCTTGTCCTCAGATCCGCACAAAGACGTCTTTTTTTTTTGATGCGGCAATAAAATCCAAGTCAAAACTTATCTAAAATCCAACAATTTTGTTTGTTCACAAGTTTGTTTAAAAGTATAAAAAATGTTTTTCTCCACAAACTTTTGGTGTGTTTGGTACAAGAACTCGGCACTAAATGAAATGAAGTGAACTTATAGCCTATTCCATTAAAGAAAGTAAACTTCATTTCTGGAAATTACAAGAAATGAAGAAAATGATATCATTTCTTCCATACGATTTCCCACTTCATTTTACTTTCATTTCTGTCATTTCTCGAAAATGATGAAGATAAATTAGTCAAAATAAATTGTGTATATAGCTTTCTGCTGATAGTTCTGAACGATGGCAATGCGTTCGCTTCGAAGAATTGCTTTCCTGACGGGTGTCTTTTTTTTTGCTAAATAAATCAAAAAGTCCACATGAGTTTGAAAGTGCCGCCAGTTATTTAAAACAAACCAAGCAGCTGTTTTTGCCAACGTGTCAAAAAGATGACGATTTTTCACTGGAAACGGCAAAATTTTAAGAAATGAAAATGGGCTATAAGTTATAGAACTTGACTGGTTTTCAGTTTAAGTGAAAACACAGTGTCCACTTTGTTATAATTTTATAGTTGTTACTCGTTGAGAAAAAGAGTATACTAAAGTCGTGCAAATGTATGAACCAGGCAGGAGGAAACGTTTCCAACACTATATATTCTGGATCAGCATCGACAGCCGAGTCCATGTAGCCCTGTCTCTCTGTTCGTCTGTATGGCCGCACAGATCGCAGAGATGGTAAGATAAAGAGGTTTGACATGTATGAGGATTATATTTCTTATACTTGCAATTTAAATAAATTAATTTTCCCACGCCCCCGCAATTTTACATTTTCTCTTTTCTATTAATCAATGACTTTACTCGACGGATTCAAATTGAAACTTTTAATCTAATTAACCCAATCAATTTGATACAACACAAGCACATTTAACAAATTCGAATTCGACAATTGTTTATTTCAAAAGATGACAGCAATTGAAATGAACTAATATTTTCGGTGTAAAACTTTGTATTTGATGAACGTGTCGTATGAGTAATATTTTTTTGAAACTTAAATTCACCTTGGCTTTGCTTTGATGCTCGTGTGCTTTAAGAAAGTGTTTCTATTTAAGCGTGGTACGGAGACACTGACAATTTTTGCGAAGCCCATCTAATTACATAGCTCAGGAAATCCGCTCACGGAAATTCTCAGAGCGCTATGTTCGCTATGACAATTTGGGTGGACCTTTTTTGAAAACAGCTGATAAATTGTCGAAGGGGGTCTGCAAATTATGAAACTTGTTGTGATAATTGTCAGATTTCGTGACCGCAATTAAAAAAATGGATGCAAAAAAAACTAATAAACCATACAAAAGTCATTTGGAGAACTTTACGGAGGACGAACATGCGGCGTTAATCAAAGCGGTCGAGTCTCAATCCATTTTATGGGATTTGACTAACAAAAAGCATTTCGATACCCGCAGCTGCATCACTTGTGGCGGAGAATCCTTCTCTGTATGCTTCTTCCGGCATGCCATTTGCCCAATGTATGCATTCCACCCGAGTCTAGACCTTCGCAGTCTCCATAGCCCACGGAATGGCCCTACAGCTAACGGCCAAGCAGCCCTAAGCTGAAGTCTTCACAGCCCATTATAGTAGTGGCTCCTTCGGCTTACTGTGGTAGCTTCCGTTGCTACTGTTGTGGCCACCTTTAAATCCGTATTCACCTAGTTTATCCTCCTCTAATACGCCCGGCGAGTATGATCCGCCTCCAGTCTATGAAGCTGGCTGTGGCTATGAATATTGCCTCTGGCTTAATATGCTGCCCAGCAATTTTAATCTCCAGATGTGTTTTGTGTTGTCGTTATAGCAGTATGTCTAAGTGGCTAAGTTCTGCTCCCGCAGTCCAAAATAAAGGGCTTCTACCGCACAAAATGCTTCCATGAAATATACCATGGCATTAACACAGACAACTGAATCCCCCAGTGACTTCCACTTTCAATTTTATACACTCTTTTATTTTATTTGAATTGGACCGCCTATTTTTTATACACCCAACAGCTGATTTCTGTCTGTTGCCTGGTCACACTACATTGTCTGAGCGGCTCTGGAAATAATCAAACAATTTCCGCTCCGCAAAAATTGTCAGCGTCTCCGTACTACGCTTTATGTGAAATACTGTGACGAAAGGAAAATTCGAACGCCCTCAGTACTAGGCTTTACAATTTCGGTATTCTGTATTAGTAGGGGAAATTCTCTCCCCTCAGTTAACACACTTCGTATAAGTTAATCATTAGTATGTCTTTTAACCATCTTTCATTACACTGTGCTACACTAAAAAGTTGATCGAGTCGGGACCACTTTGAAGTTTTCAGCTTCTGATTGGGATTCGCAACTCTATTTCTCGTAATCTATTTGGAATTTCGCTTTGACGTCTTAGAGGAAGTCGTTCCTCTTGGCTTGGCTTACAAAACATTCTTAAGTAGCAAGTCAAAAAAGTCACATCTAAAAGTCACTCAAAATTACACAAATGTCTTAAAATCATCATATTTTCTCCTCATTTTGTACTATTTTTCAACTTTGTCTCGAAAACTGTAACGAATGTGACTAAGCAATGCAGGACAAAAACGTAGCTTGGACTTAACTTGGTGCTTCGTATAGTTACGGGACCTAAAGCATGTAGAATTGGAACCAAAATTCGAAAAATGACCATTTTTGGTACCAATTGGCCGACACAGTCAAAAATTTCGATTGTTTTGTATTAAATCAAGCACATAGTAAGAAAAAATAACTTAAAAACTGTAAATAAAAAAATGCAATAATTTTTACTTTTTTACCTAAAATTTTCGTTTTTCGAGTTTTTATGACAGTTGTACGTGCTTCTGAGCGTTTTCTCATGTTAATGTTTTTGCAAATCTATAGCTTTCGACCTACTGCTTAATCTCCCATCATAGTAACAAGTCGTTCCAAAAGAAAAAACCTTCTCCTTCTCTGTAAAATTCTTGCTTTAATTTTAAAAATTGGCGCGCAATAAAAAAAGACAATAATCAGCCGAGTGCAGAGGTGCTGCCAACCTAGTATTATACCATTCCAGCCCTCCCGGTGTGACCGTAGCGCAAATGCCCGAATTTATAATCAACCTACATGAGACAACCAATTGCACAAAAACCACCTAGTTGCAAAATCTAGATGGATTTCGATTTGAGCAAAAACATGAACATGAGAAAACGGCCCTAAATGAAGTTGGTTCGTTCTAACGGTTTGTTTATTTTGGTCTAAGCTACAACTTTGTGCTGTATTACTTGTCGAAATTTGAAACGGGTTTCAAGATGAAATTGAAAAACTGTAGAAAAGTGATAAAAACTTTGTTTTTTTAGAAACTTTTGTAATTTTAAGTATGAAGATGTAATTTTTTTGATTTGCTGCAAAGAAATGCTTTGTAGGACACACCAAGAGCAACAACTTTGCCAAAGATATTAAAGCAAAATTCCAAATAGTTTACGAGATATGGAATCGTAAATCCTACTCTGAAGCGAAGACTTTTAAAGTGCAATAAAAAGAAAACGGCAGCTAATCAGACGAAACCCAGACAGGATTTTTATACTACCATCGCACCCTTTCAGAACTTTTTGGTCTCAACGCTATCAACTTTTTTGAGTTCAAAAATGTGTCACAGTGTTATTAGTGACTCGATCGCTGGATAAAACAAATATATGAGTTGAAAAAGTGCGCTAGACTAATACTTGTATTGCTGAAACAGCTTATACAACAAATGCGACATTGTTATGTTCCTTACAATGATAGTTGTAACTCAAAAATTGTAAAGCTTAAAAATAGTTTTCACCTTTATCAGAAGATAAACATGCTAAAGTATCAATAATTTTTTTTTACCATTCTTAAAGCTTGAATTTATTAGTTCCTTTTTAAAGTTATACAATAAGGAAGATGTTTCTTTGCAAGCTGTTGTTATTCCAAGGCTTACAAATATTGGAAAATGGCGAACTTTACTTGGGAAACCCCAAGGCAGGCAAAATACGACACCAGCCAAATCACAGAAGATTTGTGTGTGTTTTGGCAGTTCCTTAACAATGGCCGACGACGTTCGCTTGTTCACCTTGTAAAATTTAAGTTAAATTAATTAAATAAATAAACACAAGAGACATTCTAATCTCTACAAGACGATTTAAAAGTGTAAACGTGTTAACAAATAAAAGTTTAATATGCGTAAAAGTGTTTGTTAGTCGATGACGTGTTTTTTAACAATTAACTGTGGTGTGGTCATTTGTACTCGCTCGTTCGACCTTGTTCGCTTCTTATTCGTGGTTTTTCCTGGTTGTTGCAAAACAAAACTAGATCGAAAACAAAAATGGATGTAAATGAACAGGATGAGGATGTGTTTATGGTTGCAATTGATTATGGCGATTTCAATGGAAACTGCTAACGCCTGGGCCATAATTTGAGGTAAGTGAATGCCATCTCTTTCACTCTCCTGGAGGCAGGTTTAATTAAACTAAAATGGCGACAATGTGCAAATTACACTTGGTGGGTAATAATCGAGTGTGAGCTGGTGGCTTTTTTTCTCAAACATGTCAGGAAACGCAAGGCCCTCGAGTCATTGCGCAGATCCCCAAGGGATCCGCCGTATATTCTCATATTTAACCCAACGATTTTTGGGGGCCTGTTAAATTGACTTACATTTGTTCAACTAGATGGTCCAGGATCAGGCTCTGTACTGACACACCTGAGGTTATTGGGTTCCATTGAGAGTTCCACTCAAATGGGGCATTGCTGCTTACCACTGTCAATGTTTATTACACAAATTATGATTTTTCCCGCTGCCCTCAAGCCGCAAACCGCGTGTGCACACAAATTATTTTTGCATTTTATTTATTTTGAAAATTGGCCGTAATTTATTCATAAGTCCCAGGCAGTAGACAGCAGCACCAACAGCATGTAAATATTTATATTTATGCATTACGCCGTTTTTGGGACGTTTTCAACGCAATTCGTTTCATTTTTTTCCTCTGACATTTTTGCTGACCCATCGCACAAAACGAGGAAATTGAATACAACATGTAATTTTATTTGCTCAAACTTAAATGACGGCAAATCAAAAAAATTATGTTGAATTGCATTTTCATTTTCATTTGAGTGTGAAATTACTATTATGTATGTTTTTTGTTCGCCTTGAATGGGTTTTAATTAAAAAATCATACTTTTTAGAGAAGAATCTCACCAAAATCTAAAGGCAGTACAATTTTAACAGAAATCGCCATACTCGCCCTATAGAGGAACAGCACCAGTTTGTCAGTATTTTTCCAATAAGTCCATTTAGACAGAGCAGTTTCAAGGGTCTGAAATATTGGTACCAAGGCTGCATGCCGATCCTGAACCGAACCTAAAAGAACCGGTTCGGTTCGAGTTTTCCGGGTTCCTCGAACCGGACCATGAACCGAACCCTTTAAATATTTGAGCCACCGAACCTGAACCCGAACCGAGGTAGTTGTATACAAAAAATGGGTTCGGTTCAAACAATCATTTAAGTCAATTTCTTAAGATCTTTTCTAGTTTTCTCAATATTATGACCGAAATTTTTTTTTTTTTTTTTTTTGCCGGCTCTAGGTCTCGCTATGTTGGTACATAACTTTAAAAACTATTTTATAGTATAGTTCAGAATCGCTTCAGTTCATAATTAAAAATGCTTTTTAGAAATCCAACCCGTATTGAGATTTCGAGAAGAAAGAAAAACATAAGTATACTCGCAAAAAGGGAAAGCAAAGCAAATTTGAAAGATCATTTTAACAAGAATCGCCCTGATGAGTCCTTTTTAAGCTCTTTTGAAGATAAAAGAGATTAAATTCATGTACGACTTAAAGAAGATTCTGAAATGACTCAAGGATATGCTCTAAACGTGATTTATTAAAATACGACTAGAAAAAGACTCGCAAATGATTGGAAATATGACTCGAAATGGAGTCAAAACTGATGAGAAAAACGACTCTTTAAGAAGATTCTCGGCTCCCGATAAAAGAATTATTTATGACTATTTTAATCAGACAGAGGACTCAATATGTGATAAGAAATTTCATAAAATGCTGGCTGGGGAAATTCAAAGACCAGGCATTTTTGAGAGACTTTTAAGAACACCTATGAATGATAACAATAAGGTATGTGGTCCAGTCGACTTGACGACTCAAGCGTTCTCCTGATCAAGCATATTCCTAAATTTTGACCGAATGTTGAGGCAAAAATCGGTTAACTATTTAACAAATCTATGAACCCAGATTCGAACCAAAACCTTGGGTTCGATTAGTAAAGGAACCGGTCCGCGAACGGAACCTTAGACTTTACCAAGGGTTCGAACCTCCGAACCGAAGCTTCACCAAAATTTTACAGGTTTGCAGCCTTGATTGGTACCTAAGTCCATTCCGCAAGTCACTTAATCGTTGTTGTTTCACGCAAAGGTATAGCAGGAGCGTATGGCCTTCACGTATGCGTTATGGGCAGTGTTGCCCATTTGTCCTTTTTGCGGACAAATCTGTCCTTTCTGAAACTGCGATATCCGGAAAACGGAGATTAGTTTTGTTTTTGTGTTTTTTGCGTCCATTTTTTTTTAATTGTGTGCTCAATTATCGAAGGTACCTCTGACAATTATCAAACAAGTTTCATAATTTCAAGACCCGCATCAAGACCCGACAATTTATCAGCTGTTTTTAAAAAAAACGAGTTGGAATTATTATAGCGAATTGTTGGTAGAGCTTGGTACGAAGATACCCGCGAAATCCAGATCTCTATAAAAAATCTCTCAAAAAAATGATTTCGCATGCCGAAAGACGTTTACAATCAAAAATTTCAGGAATCTTGATTTAGAGAACCTGAATTAAAGAATTCGATGTGCCGAGATGCCAATGTTTCGGATACGGAGGCATACTGCAATTGCAGTTTAAATCAGGGAATCAAACCGAATCGTATTTCGGTTCCGGTTCCAGTTCTGGTACGTACCGAAACTTGTGTTTCGGTAAAAGGTTCTGTTTTGGTTCTAATAATATTTCGGTATTCGGTTTCGTACCGGTACCTGCTTTCTTATTTTCTTATTTCCCTTCTCAAAGGCCACACAATTGTGGAAACTTTGTAGAGTTGTCTTTATTTTTATAAACGAGTTTTTTTCGGGTTTTCGGGTTTCACTATTTAAACACCGTTTTCTATTTAGAATGTCTCTATACGTGTTTTTTCTCTTCACGGTTTGTCTGCTTGTCATTTTAATCAAAGCTTCTGTCTTCGTCTATCTTCTACTATCTACTGCGTTCTACTTTCGGTTTCGTCATCGTCCATTCTCTATACAGTGTGACCATCATTGGATTTTTTACCAATACCTTAACACTTAAATATCGATACATTTATACATCTTGGCGGTCATTTTCAAATAATTCCAAAGCCTTCAATTTGGAAATCGTTTTAAGTTCAGAAAAATTGATCACGATTGATGCCAGTTTTGTGAAAATACTGAACTATTTGTAGTGTCCTGCTTCTGAAGTAATTGTGCTGATTTCCTCATTAAGTTTTAAGTTGAACAGAAATGGATAACACACTGTAGGCGAGAGTTTCCCAGCCATTTCGCCTGGGGGCCGAACATACTCGCCAATTCACACCGAAGGCTTACCGAAGTCATGCATCACTGTGTGTTACAGAGAGACACAGTCATATTTTCGCGCTCTCTTCTTGGGGAACCCTGCTGTAGGCGCATGCAGGCCTGCAACAACTTCATTTGTGTCTGTCTTCTCTTTCTCCTATATCTCTGGCCAACTCGAACGCAACAAGAATGTTTCTTATGCGTTGTCAGCGTAGGTTAGCGATTGGCCTCAATCGCCTGGCTCGCAGTGGCACACGCTCAAACAAAAATCGTGTTTCTCTCTCTTTATTTCTTGTGGTTGTTGTTGCTCCATGCGGCCGTCAACTCTTTCTGGGCACCCCTGGTCTAAAAGCTTCGACGTGGTAAAATTAATCTTTGCCTTTTGTAATTAAAATCATTCTACAGGGCGGTGTGGTGTCAGTGGCAATAAATTATTGTAAAATTGTAAAATGGTTGCGGTAGCACAGATGTGCCTACTGCCAGCTCACTATGGGTAATTTAACTTTTTCAGAAGCTACGTCATACGAACATCAATTTACTAGACTACCATGTTTCATGTGTGGATCCGAAATGCTAAATTTGAGTTTTCAGAGATAAATTCACTTTTAGCAATGTCGACCTAAATCGTGAAAATTGGATTTTCGATTGAAAAAAACGGAAAATTCGACAATACTGGATCGGAGCATTGTCTATCCAACATTTCCTTCATGTTAAGAAGGAAAAGAAAGCTTCAGTCAAGTTTTAAAATGGCAAAACTTGCCTCTGAGTATTCATTATATCTGTTCACCTAATGTTCAGAACACTCACCTTCTCGCCACTGTCCGAGGGCAGATAGAAGACCAATATGGTTAGAAAACTGATGCCCATGCAGGGTATAATCAGATTGACCGTATAGAAGAGCGTCTTCCGGCGCATGGTTATGTTGAATGTGATGTCCAGATATGGCTCATCGCAGCACGTGTAGAACTTCTCGTTGCTGAAAGGGGAAATAGAGAGGAAGAGGCATATCGTTCTGTCAGTTAGGCAAATTTGCTATCCAGCGAGTAAATATTTATTAATGTATTTTTTTTCCGCATTTCCAACACATATACACGCACACACACACACACACGCATACGGACAATCACATAAATCATCAGCCGTATGATAAATATTTAAAAATGTTTGGCGAAAATAAAGATTGTTATTTGGCCTGAGTGGGCCCGGACTGTTAAACTTTACTAGCTAAATGTTTTTGGGGACAGCAGAGGCTGGTATAAATCTTCTCTCCTATGTGTTTAACTGACGGCTTACTATGCCTGTTAAACTGTACTAGGGCACAGCGAGTCATTGTCAATCAGCTGGTAATGAGGTGCATATGAAACAGTCCACAAATGTGGAGGACCGAGTTACTGTCAAACTGTTGGTTAACGTTAAACTAATCAAGTGGGCCTGAAACTTTTGGGTGAGGATCAAGTATCTGTCATTCTGTAAACATTTTGTCTTTGTTGGCTGTCAAACTTTGATTAAATGATCGAGTGACCCTCGAACTGATAATAACAAGTAAGAAAATCGGTTAAGCCCGAATATACAGGGTGGTTCATCTAGTGTTTGGAATTTGAACTATTCATAATTTAAAAACGTCAAATGTCATTCGGAAAGCGATTAATATTTAATAAAAACTTTGACATTTACGAAATGGGTCGCTACTATTCGCTTGAAGAAAATTAGGAAATATTAATATCGACTCAAACTGTGCGAAATTTGAAAAAAACATTTAACAAAAAAAAATGTTCCGAAAACTGAATTTGTGGATCAATTCGTGAAGCGAGTTCTTGAAACTGGAATGTTGGTGGATAATTTGGAATTTTTTTAAAAAGTACTCGCTACTCTCTGGTACTACTCGTTACTCTCTGGAAATAGAAAGTGTCATCACCAATAAACTATTGATTTGAATTTAAGAATAAGGCGCAATTTTGTTTATAATATAATTTAGTCAAAATAAGTTGTGTATTTAGCTTTCTGCTGTTTATTCAGGGCGTTAACAATGCGTTCGCCCAGTGTAATTGCTTTCCTGCCGGGTATGTCTTTTTTTGGGTAAATATTGCAAAAACTCCCCGTGAGTTTGAAAGTGGCGCCTGTTGTTTAAATCAAACCATTCAGCTGTTTTTGTCAACGTGGCATTGCGAATATCAAAATGATGAAGATTTGTCAATGGAAACAGCATCATTTTTAGAAATGAAAATGATAAGAAATGAAGCCAGTGGAAATAGGCTATTAGACATAATGATGACTGCATAACCATGATTGTAATAATACTGTACCGCTATGAATGACCAATGATGAAGAATATACAAAACCACTATAACGAGAAGGACGAATCATTAAATACCAAAGAAAACCCATAGAAGATCAATATAAGTAAAAACGAGAAGGCCAAGCTAACTTCGTCTGTGCCGAAGTTTTTATACCCTTGCAAATGCTGTTTTTGAAATGTCAGAGTCTAAGAACGCATACATAACAAGAAAGAAAGTCGGTCAAGCCCGACTATAACATACTCTGTACCCTTAACGGCGCAGCTCGCATTTTCTCACGAGTTATACGCGCTCATCTATAAGTTTCACTCTCTCTCTCTCTCACTAAGATTGCCGTTCAATAGAATGCTGTGGCGGTGGGTAGGGCGGGTGGGGTGTGTTTACTGGCCGTTTTTTGCTCATAACTTGAGTATCGTTCATCCGATCTTTATCATTCCTTCAGCAAATCGATAAATAATTTTGTTTACAAGGTATTTTTAGAAGGAACGAACGATCTATCTCCAAAACTGTAGGAGATATGATGTTTTTTCCAAATTGCGGGGGCGGGAGGGGGCGTGGCAAAAATTTAAAATAAACTTGATCTGCCTGCAAGTATAAGAAATATATGTCCCATACATGTCAAACCTCTATCTCTTACCATCTCTGAGATCTCTTCGTTCATACGGACAGACAGACGGACAGACGGACGGACGGACAGACGGACATGGCTATATCGACTCGGCTGTTGATGCTGATCAAGAATATATATACTTTATAGGGTCGGAAACGATTCCTTCTCCCTGTTACATACTTTTGCACAAACTTAATATACTCTATGTACCTTCGGTACAGAGTATAAAAATCAAAAATGTTTCTAACTAAAACCCATTTTCTGACAGATAAACATCTGATTTCAAACATATCAAATTAACAATCGCCGAGCTTAAGAACGATAAAATTGAAAACAAAAAAGTTTTTCTCACTAAGACTGATTTACCGACCGATCGGATCTATGGCAGCCTTAAGATAAAGTCATCCGCTTTCGACCAAATTTTGCGAATCTATTTGAAAACATATAAAAAAAGTAATCAGCGAGTTTAAGGACACTAACTTTAAAACAAAAAAATTTTCTTACTAAGACCCATTTTCGACCGATCGGTCCTATGGCAACCATAAGATATAGTCACCCGATGTTGATCAACTTTTTCAAATTAGTTTGAAAGCGTTTACTATTAAGAATCACCGACCTTAAGAACGATTTAATAAAAAATACAAAAATTTTTTTTTCACTAAGACCCATTTTCCGACCGATCGGTCCTATGGCAGCTATAAGATATAGTCATCCGATCTTGACCAAAATTTGCAAATCTGTCTGAAAGCCTATAATATCAATAATGGACGAGTTTAAGAACGCTAACATTGAAAACAAAAAAGTTTTTCTCACTAAGACCCATTTTTTGATCGATGGTTCCTATGGCAGCTATAAGATATAGACATCGGATCCGGTCGGTTCCGACATATAAGCAGCGTGCAGTAAAAAGAAGACTCTGTGCAAAATTTCAGCTTTAAAAGCTTTTAAACTGAGAGACTAGTTTGCGTAGAAACAGACGGACAGACAGACGGACGGACAAAGCTCAATCGACTCAGCTCATCGCCCTGATCAAGAATATATATAGTTATATATGCGTTGCAAATTGGTGAATGATACTTAAGATATTCCGAATTTTTATCGTTTCGCAAACAAAAATTACGCGCTCCTCCCAAACTTATTAAAGCTAGTTTCCTTCAAACTATTTCGCTTGCTTAAGAGTTTGTTTATCGATCGTCTACATAATTGAATAGTTAAATTTCTTTCTGATCAAAAAACAAATTTTTTAAATTGTCTCGGAGAACTGTTGTGGTCGTACTTAAAGAAAAACTCGGAACAATCGAAAAACCGAACAAAATATATAACTGGCGGGCAAAAAGTATGCTACCACAACACAAACAAATAACAAAATGGGTTAAAGCTGAAGAGTGCAGACTTGGACCTTGTGTTGAACTCTATATGTATGTACGCCGAGTATGTCTGTCCATCAATAATTCCAAGCGGCTGGCGGCTTCATTTTGAATAAGAAAATATTGTAAATAAATAATAACCAATGTTACAGCAAATGAAGAAGCAAAAGAAAAGGACGACAAGGATGTGGCCGCAAGGCAACTAACTGTTTGTGGCAGTTGACTTTCCGTGTGCCGAAATAGAAATGAAGTATGTGGCAGCGCCAGAAAGTGGAGGACTAAAGTGAAGGCCAACATCTTGTGGGTCGTTTCGAAGGCTGCAGCAATAAAATATAATTTGCCCAGTTAATTCCAAATTTAGTTTGGTGTGGCAGTGGGAGCAGGCGGCATCAGCTGATCGTTGGCAACAGTATCTGAATATGTTTCCCAGAAATTTAATAAAACCCAACGATTTTAGTTACTCACCTCCCGCCAAATAGATAAGACTTGTCTAACTTTTACTGCTCGTCCCTACCAAAACAAAAAAACCCTTAAGTCAGCAACAACACATCAAAATGGGCAGCAGGAGAAGGATGTGGGGGTAACTTGAGGTATGTGTAAAGGTCAGCGTAATAAGCACGCTGACGGCTTTGTTAGTTAGAGGAAGAGAGAGAGAGAGATGGAGGGAGAGGAGAAAAACATACAATAAATCATAAAATAGGCAAAAAAGGAAAGACAACTTGGATGAGTATCCATGTGTAGGTATACTCCTCTATGTGTGTGTGTGTGTGCGTGTGCGCGTGTCTGGGCATGGGACAAGTCGGCGCCACACTACAATAAGAAACCAGCAAAACTTCAGTTTGATTTGACTTCTCCCTCTCTGCCTCTTTGCGTTTCCATTTCCCATTTCCCATTTCCCACAATGGCAACAATTCATCAATGCCCGGGAATCAGGCGGCAGCGTATGCGTAATAAAAGCGAAAACCAAATGAAAATACTTAAAGCAAACTGACACATTTTGTTGTTGTTGTGCTTTAACTTGGCACTGTCTACTTTTGAACACATTGTGAAGAACTTTGACTTAGAGATCAGAGTTCTTCTACTGTAACTCAAGCTGTTCTGCTTGCTTGCAACGAATTGAGCAACAGTCGATCAAATACTTCTAAATTGGAGAATACATCAACCCTTTTTATACCCTTGCAGAAGGTACATTAAAATTGTCCAGATGTTTGTAACGCACAGAAGGAAGCATCTCCGACCACATAAAGTATACATATTCTTGATCAACATGACGTGCTGAGTTGATATAGTCAGTGATTGGAAAGGTACTCGATTTTCTTACAAGGTAAACGTCAAAAAATATACCTAGGTAAGGTATAAGTTATCCGGAATTTTCAGTACCTAGGTAAAGGTAAAGGTACAAAAAAGGTATCAATCCAAAAATAAGGTCTTAAAATGGAACATTTTAATTTTATATGATGTTATTTTATGAAAAGGTTTCTCTTATACCATCTCGCCTTTTTAACATAACAAAAGTTTCGAATATTTCGTCACCTATTCGATTTCTTTTTGGTGTATGTATTTGGCCTCTACTGCTAAAAATTCTTTCAATTCAATTATTTTTATCTAAAGTATAGATTCAAAAGATTTGCTATGATCGGCAACATAAGTTAAGACTTCCAATGTAATATTAGAATTTTCAGAACAGTTCTCAGTTTCATCCAATCTTCCATTACTGGTATTGTAAAAGTCATCAGAATCCTTTGTAGTTGAACTCTTATTGACAACTGTTTCCAAACTTTCCGTAATTTTTTTAACAAGCCAATTGTTAAAGCACTTAAAATTTTGTGGAATCCACTTCAACTTAAAGCAAAGGTCTTTGCCTCGCTTGAAGTCAAGCTTTAAAAAAATGAAAATCGTTTAAAACCCCATTGGCGCTTTTGCTAAAACCCCCTGCTGTTTTATCGCTCTCTATTGCCTTTAAATCAGAATCTTCTAAATACTCAGGCTTCACGTGCTTCCTTCAAAAATGTACAATTTTGCTTTCCAGAAGTTGGATACATTTTCTCTAACTGTTTAACCTTTGAATATCTCTAAATCCGTATTTGCTATGAACTTCAGCTAATATAGTAGCAATTATTTCATGTATGTGGGACAATCGCACACGTTTATATGCGAGTACGAGAGAACCGTCGATATTTTTCTTATACAGCCGTGCTCCCATTTTCACATTTGTAAAAATTTTGCGATTTAAAACCGTTTTTCAGTACAAAATTTGTCTAAAAATCGAAAAATGTTTGCGAAGTGAAAATGGTAGCACGGCTGATAGTCCGCCTTACTCTTATCTAGCATGGATCGTATGGTTTTTGAACACGGAATGCTTACCGGACGTCCAGTTAAAGCCACAAACAGGTCCCTGATACTTTTCTATTCAATATGGCAAGTGCGGCAGCATCTCTGCTTTAATGTAATCGGAGCGAAATCAAGTACGAAAAGAACCTAATATCTTACCTATTGAAAAAGTAAATGAAAATTAAGAACTAGCTAAGGTAAAAGGTACGCGAATTTAAAAACACCGAGGTAAGGTAAAAGGTTCACAAAATATGTATCTAGGTATGTACCTAGGTACTTCCAAACACTGGATATAGTGATGTCCGTCTGTCCGTCCGTCTGTTTCTATGCTATCTCCTCCGTAAGTTTTAAAGCTATCTTAACCAAACTTTGCAGGAAGTCTTTAGGTAAAAATACGCTGCACATTTTTCGGAACCGGCCGGATCGGATGACTATAGCATATAGCTGCCAAAGGGACGATAGATCGAAAAACTAGTTTTAGTGAGAAAAAATGTTATGGTTTTAATGCAAACGTCTCGTACTTATAGGTTTTCTATGCTTTTACATAATTCAAAAAAGTTTGATGAAAATCGTACAACTATATGGTACAGCTGCCATACAAAAGATAGGTCTAAAAAAAGTCTTGGAAAAAAAAACTTTGTTGTTTTCAATTGTATCGCTCCCAAGCTTGTTACTGATAAATATTATATGCTTCCACATAATTTTGATAAGTTTGATCCAAATCAGATGACTATGGCATATAGCTGTTATAGGAACCATCGGTCGAAAAACTAGGTTTAGTGAGAAAACCTTTTTATTTTCAATGCAAACGTCTCCAAAAGTATTTATACGTTTTCTATGCTTTTACATAATTCCACCAAGTTTGATGAAAATCGGTCAACTATTATATATAGTATAGCTGCCATACAAAAGATAGGTCTGAAATAAGTTAGTGTGAAAAACTTTTTTGTTTTCAATTGTATCTATCCCATACTTGTTACTGATCAATATTATATGCTGCCACACAATTCTGCCAAGTTCGATCCAAATCGGATGACTATAACATATAGCTGCCATAGGAATCATCGCACAGTGGGCCAGCTTGTATGGAGACTGCGGCCAAAATACTTTCAGTAGATATATCGACTTCAAACTTTGTTTACGGCTTTATAAAACTGTTAGATATGAGATTTTATTAAATGGGCTTGTCTAAACTCTCACACTCCCACCCCTACCATACAATGTTACCAAGTCTAAGAAAAAGTTATATGGAAATTTTTTATTTGTGTTTAAATTTTTAATTATTTTGTTTTGTTATGTTAGTTGTATTAAATATGTATTAAAAGCCTTCACTTAAAATTAAAAAAAAAAAAAAATTAATTATAGATCGTCAAAAAAAAAAAAAAATTCATAATAAAACATCTCAGATTTTAAAGTTAATCCAGTAAATAAAATACAGATTTTAGTCGAATTGACTTGTGCTTTGATGGAACACTTAAAAAAAGAATCAAACACAACAACAACAGAGACCAGGAATGTAACATTTGCACCGCAGTAACAAACGGCATAAAAAACAAGCACTCTCCTATCTAGGATTTGGGATTTAACACAACTTCCGGCACTTTCCGGTAGCTAAACTTTGTAGTTTTAGAATCTTAGAAGGTTGACCAATTTTATCAAATAAGTCCAAGTCGGGGAATCGGGGGGATCATCACGATTACTTTAGCTGAATGGCACACATAAAAAGTAGTACTGACAAAACATAAATTTTTATAAAAGAACTCAACAAACTAAAAACATTAAATTTATTAAAAAATAAACTTAGCACCTTTCTTTTGACGATTCAGTTTAAGTTTCTTTAATATTAGTTTGTTTTAATATTGATTTAGCTGTTTTAAATTTCATTTAAATCTCGAAAAGCTCTCACAGTAAGAACCAATATATTTCATGCTCTCTCTTTTGAAGCCACTTTTATAGAGTACGGTTGTAATGAAATAAAATCAACTATACAATTAAGAAGCTCATTCTTTTGCGAGATAGAGACAACATGTTTGAAGGCAAAATTCTCACTTTGAATTTTTTATTTTTGGCCTATGGCAGAAACCACTGTGCATCGGTCGAAAAAGTAGTTCTAGTGAGAAAAACTTTTTTGTTTTCAATGGTATCCAGTTATGAATATTATCGGTTTCCACACAATTTTTGGAAGTTTGGTCAAAATCTGATGAATATATCGTATAGCTGCCATATAACAAACTCGCAAGCAAATGGTTAGAGTAGTGGCGCCATCTATTGCTGAGTTTGAGATATAACTCAGCTAAGAATGCTCGACGAAAATCATTTAAAACCTTAATTTATATCAATTATACAAGCTGCAATTGTAAATAAACTTCGGTCGAGCCAAAGTAAGCTTTCCTCTATTATTTTTTTTTAACCAATTCGAAGTTGTTCTGGATGTATTATTATTTTTAAAAGACCTCTGAAATACCTCAAAAATTTAAAATAAATTAAATTGCCATACAGACAACATGTTATCGCCTTTGATTGTTGAATTGATCTGTTTGAAAGGACAACAAACAATTACCATAACTGAGCAAAGTCTCAAAATGTTTTTCTATACCTGCATAAATTTTCAAAAGCAAAGTTTTCACTGCGAGTAGAAAGTAAACTGGCTCGCCACAGCAAGAACCCAACTGAACAAAATGCCCCAAATCGCTGATTGACAGCGCAGAGAGAAGTCAAAGAACAAAACGCATAAATACAAAATGATTGGCAACATAAAAACAAAACAAAGCATAAAAATGTTCCAACGAATGACCCCCCAATGGATGCGGCGGCATCCACAAGACCATTACCACCTAGTCAGAGACGGATAAAGTGGAACGAACAAAAACAGAAGAGAAAAAGGTTCGCCCACGCTTGATTGATTCCTACAACTTTGAAACTGCCCCCACCTCACTCACTCACCACCACCACCACGAAAATAAAACTTCTTCGAGTGTTTCTTTTGGGGCTTTTAAAGGAGGAAAAAGAAATCAAAGTAATAGAATTTTAATAACTAACATAAACACGATTCGTTGCATGACTTGAAAAAAGCCGCCAAAGACGATTTCTTTTGGGTCAGGGAGCGATTCACTTGAAAGTTTGCTAATTATGGTTTTAATCGATCAGGTGAAACGGACAAACCAACATAAGTTCTGCCTTGTAATCCAGTCAAATCAAAGAAAAGTTCAAGAAGTACGAAAAGTAAAAGGTGGCATGTGGGAGGGACGCAGAGCGACAATTAGCTCTCACGGGAGCTAATTAGTGATATAGCCCTGTTCTACTGGCAAACATTCGACAACCTTCTCGAAATGTGAATGTTTTCCAATTTTCCGCTAAAGTAAACCAAAAACAGCTGATTTGAGTGCTTTGATTTGGAATTGTAAATCATGCTTCCGTGGTAGTTCACCCAAGTAATGGACTGTTTTCTGGAAATGATAAAAACAAGTAAGAAAGTTGGTCAAGCTCGACTGTACCAAAGTTTGTATGAATGTGGCGCAAGACGAACTGAGTGAAGTACTACCCCATCACTCTTTGTCACGAATGTGGATCCGAATGTACATAAATGTTTTCGAGAATGTGCCACTGGCTATTACTCACATGCCAATTCTCTCAATATTTGCTTTAACTTTCGATACGCGTTTAGCGCACTGTTTTATTTTTTTGGGTTACCGACTAAAATTTAACTGCAAAACAAAAGTGGCTCAAGAAAATGTAATAGAAAAAGCTAGCAGGAGTTTTTGGCTTATCCTTGGCTTTGTTATTCTTGTTGTTGTTGTTGTTGTTGTTATGGGCACGCATGCCAGGCCACAAACATGTCGCGACTTGCGTCTACGTTAGCCATTTTTATTTTTATATGCATTTTTTTTTGTACTTATTTTTGCTTTTCTGTTTTGTTGCTTGGAAAATTGTCCGTGAAAGTCGTGAAAGTAAAGTGCTGTTTATTGGAGGACAAGGGGCCTGTATATATGCTTACCTGCGTGTGTGTGGGTGTGTGTGTGTGTGTGGAAGAGTTTCCTTGAACTATTTTTGAAGCCATAAATCAGGGACAAAGTTTTTTATTCCTCTCGGTGTTCTTTAGTTGTCATTGCCTTTGGCTAAGATTTGATTGATTTGTGTCTTTAACTGTTGTTATCATAAAAACATCATTTGGTTCATAGAAATGTTACCAAATATTCTCGATGGTCAATTCAAAGAATCGATGTATGGAATGCAGGGGCCGGCAATGGAAGCAGAGTGTTGTCAAAGCTCTGCTTGTTGCATCGGCAGCGGCCGGGCAAATAAGCTTTTGAAAGCTCTCTGCCCGTTTTATGGTTATGTGCTGTAAAGATTCATCTTTTGTAGACTGGACTTTTAAGCTGGGCTCTTTGACTGGCTTAAAAAAAAAAGTATACCTTAATTTGATGGCCATGTGATTTCCGTTTTTTCGATTTCTCTCTCAGGTGTCTCTGTCTGTATCTGTCTGTCAATCAACGCCTGATTGTCTGCTCTGTCTCATTCTCTCTCTTTCTCCCTATCTCTCTCACTGGCACGTGCTGCGGCTGGTTACGCCCCTCATTCTAACTCCTCGACTTGCCCTTCAGTTAATTTAACTGTCGATGCGCATTAAGACTGAATCCTGTTCAGGTGGAGGGAGTAGCTGACGAGAGGTGGGCAGGGTTGGCTTCATGGGAAAATTGCTCTACGTGCTGTGAATTGTGCTGCAGCATTTTAGGCGCAGCCTGTAGACAATAAAACAACGCCCCCAGGGCAGGCAAGCAAGAGTCAGAGGCCGCTTTTGGTGAATGTGTCACGCACTTGTGGCATAATTTACTGCGAATGCGACGCGAAACACAAACACACATACGCTCACTCGGTGCTGGCGCTGTCAACTTTTTAATTCCTGTCGATGACTTGAGCCCCCGTTTTCTGGAATCTTGCCGGGTCTTAAACTGTTATGGCCAAGTGTTATTTTTGGCTTTGTCATGAAGTTTGTCACGTTCTGCTTATGAAATGTACCTGAAAACGGGTGTGTTGGTGTGCACAAGGGATAGTTTATGACATGTCCAAGAATTGGTACAATACATAAAATTGAGCTTACAATTTAGGTATAAATTAAGGTAGTATTTTAATATCTCCTTTAGATTAGGCTCTAACAGTTAACCACAGTTTCCAATTTAGTTTGCACTTTACATAAGGCACAACAGAAAGCAAAAAGCCGCATACGCGATTGATAAATAGGCTTTCACCCTAAATCCCACCCTTCCGAAACAAATTTAAAATCGTTTTTATCGTTTTATATTTTAATAAAATTTGTTTTTAATTTTTAAGTTTAACTTTAATTTTTTTAAAATTTTTTCGGAAGATACATTTACATTTTGAGCTAAATCTCGAGTCAGAAACGTTAGATGGAGTCAAGCAAGGTATGAATCGAAAGGTTATTGAATTTCAAATAATCGCGCAAAACATTGTTTTTAAATCGGTAAAGTAGTTTGAATACAAACAGCAAAAATATTTGAAAAAAATAAATTTTTCAAAAAAACCGCTTGAAATTTATTTTTTAAACATCTAGAAAAAATATAAAAAAATAGAACAAAATTATTTTTAATTTTTTCTTCTTACGGGGGGAGCCTGCTTTAGAGGCTTCAAAAAATCGAATTTTTTTTTTTTGCATAAATGTCTACCCAAATTATTCAAGAATGTGTCCCTAAAATTTCAGAAGCAAATTCAAAATATTTTTAAAGTTACAGGAGAAATAGTGAGCAAGCGTCGAGATTTTTTATATACGATTTTTTATATACGAAAACTTTGACGTGCGATTTCTCGGTTTTTCATTTTTACGATTTTTCCTAATTGGCGGGAAAGATAGGGAAAAAATTAAACGTCCTATCGAAACGAGACAAAATTTATTGTATTCGGGATTAAATTCTCTTCTAGTTGAACATAAAAAAACTTAAGAAAGTTAACTTATATGAAAGTTATAAGTTTTTTTAATTTGCGAAAAATTTTTGAATTTCTCACTTTTTGTTCAATTTTTTTGGTTTAACTAGAAGCTATACTATTGAAAATAGAACATTTTTTGGGTTTTTTTTGTTTCAGATGGGAATTGCGACCTGCATCTTTCCAGCCGCACGACACATGCACACTCGAGGCGCCTCGGCGAAATGCTTGTACCAGGCATTATATGACATATATTTTAATGAAAAAATTTGAGAAGACTGTTGAAATATATAACAATCTTCTTTCCGTCCCAAAAGAGTCCTCGGAAAAATCGATTTTTTGAAGCTTCTAAAGCAGGCTCCCCCCGTAAGAATCGCACTTTTTTGAAGAAAATAAGGTGGATAAACACCGAATTGATATTCGATGATCGCAATACATCATAGCTTGGAAGAATATCGGCGTTTTGAACAAGCCCATTGCTAAAATCTCGCAATTTTTTTTCAGATTTCTATACGGTCCAGCTTACTTCAGGTTTCGTTATATAAAACTGTATCAAAAAATAGTTTACCAAAGCCAAAAAATTCTTTGTGGGGACATCTTCGTTGAGCCAAACTAAAAATGGTTTTGTTTTGATGCTGACATTGCGTCTAAAAAGTCCAACAAATGCAAGGGTAGCACATATTAGCAGGTTTTCAAAAAACAAGGACTCACACTGACAAAAAGAGTTAAAGGCGCAAAGGACATTTGTGGACATTCTTAGTTTTGCTCCACGAAAGACAGGTGAAGGCTACGTAATTTAGGTTGTTAATACGCGTTAGTTTCATTCCGTTTTACAAGTAATACATATATGGACGTGTCACTTACATTGATTTTTTTATTTCATTAAAAAATATAACCAAGCTTTTCTGTAAAATAACGAGAACTTTAAAATTCACAGATAAATTAACAAAAAACTGCAAAAATGCGGGAATCAATTGAAAAGCACTTGCCAAAACATATTATATGTTCTGTTTGATAGCTCACAGCTGTTCAGATATATATCGGAATGCTTTGAGATAAACAGAGAAAAAAAGATAAACGCTTTTTCAAACTTGAAAAATTGTATTTCGACGCGCTAAAATGGCCGTTTCGCCCACTGTGCATGGGTCGAAAAATGGGTATTAGTGAGAAAAACTTTTTTGTTTTCAATTTGATCGTTTTTATCGTTTTCCCACCCTCAGTTTTTGTTGCGCTAAGTTCTTGTTATTGCAGGCAAAGCGTTACAGAGGAAGGGTGACAAAATAGCACATAAGTTCCCCATACACTCTAGCAGTTTACTAAGGCACATCCAGTCAGACTTGGGCCAACATGGTTACCAAAAGCTTTAGCTTTCTCATTTAAACACGTTACGTGTAGCTTTTCTGCACGCCGCGTTTAGCTTTCTCATTTTTATGAGAAATCAGTCTCGTTATGGATTGAAAATCCCGGTCAAAACGTGTAGAAATCCTACATTTTCACTAACACAAAAAAAAAAAAAAAATGACTGCGCACTTTTTTATTTATTTATTTTGGTTTATATGCGCGCGCGCTATCGGCTAATGTAGAAGTTATTTGGGAATAAGCTAATTTTCTTATGTCGTGTAGATTTTGCATTTGTCCACGCAGCATTTAGCTTTTCTACACGCGATGTTTAGATATTGAAATCTTACACGTTACGTGTAGCTTTTCTGCACGCCACGTGTAGCTTTCTGAATTTTAAATTTTGCGTGTGCAATTTAGCAGGGCTTTTCTTTCTTTTTACTAGGAAGAATGAACTTTAAATCGGCTAAAAAATAGTGTTTGAGTTTGAACCCAGCACCGTCGTTCATTTGCCGACCTTAGTTGGTTCTAGGAGCTGTAAATGACAAATGCTTATTTTCCTGAGTAATGGGCTCCATGTTATGTTTCAATTTTGAAAAATATAATTAAATTCGACATTTTTAGGCCAGCTAATTAATTTGCTTAAAAAACTCTTTTTTTTTAAATTTTGTTACGCCCAGTCTGTCCCTCCCGCTGATGTGCAAATTGGTTGTTGCCTTGATGTGTGCACACAAGCGTACATCTAAGGACGAGGGCGTGGCAATTAAACAAACGGCAGCTTTCACTTTCACACGCACACACACACAGAGTGGTCCATATTTTTGTGTTCTTCAAAGTTTTTTAATTTAACAACTTCAAGACGTAGGCGACTGTAGGAGAGGTGTAAATAAAGACCAAGCTGTTGCCCCTCCTCCAGACAGAAGCAGACACAGCCGCATCCTTGACCTATGTACTGACATCTTATGAAAGATTTGTGTTTGTGTTTTGTGACAACGTCCGAATAACTTGGCAAAGGAGTTTCTGCCAAAGAAGGAAGATGTGGGAGGGTTGAACTTACCGCACTGCAGGAACTTCAAGTATGTCCCATTCGACGGATGTATAGAATTCGGACAGATCCACGCCCACTTCAACAACATTGGTGCCATTCAGCTCATCGATGTGACGCAGATCCACCTAAGAGATAGAGAGACACATAGAATATTACATTTTCCAAAATGATTTTCAAATTTGGCCAGTTTAGAAGGAGTTTGGAATTGGAATTTAATCAAGTGCCAACCTAGAAACCTCACTACTACTACCCATTTGGCATTGTGGGCAGTCTAGAGTAAAACCAAAGTAAGAAACATCCTTTCCCTTTACTCGTGCAACCAAGGGCACGTCCCACTAATTTGGTAAAGCGGGGCATCGTCGATTGAAGAGACAACTCTTGCACGAAACCCTCACAAGGGGCCCACTCCCCTGTCCTTAGCACTGCCCGGCATCTAAGTTCTGAACTGACAACAGTAAGAATAGTAGGACGGGTCTGGAACAGTGCCCCGAGTCAGATCAACTTTTTCAGTGGAAAGGCAACTGCTTATTATTAGCTTATCGTAGACATTAGACATCAAATAATAAAAATAATAAGAATGGTCAATTTCCTCAACATATACATTCGTTTCACAGACAGACTCTTCACTGAAATTCCTTTCCGACAGCCATTTATTAAAATTTGGAAAATCATAATAGTCACAAGGGGCTGAGTCCGGAGATTATGGTGAGTGCGGAACTCATTTGGCCCATTCGTAGCCCAATTCATAAAATTTTGATGTCATTTTCGCGATGGTGTTTGATATTAAGCAAATTTGAATTTGGTAGGAATTGTTTGCATCTAGTACTGCCTGGATGTTATTGTACATTTTGCTGGACAATTAATTAATAATTAATATTTCCTATACACATTTTATGTATCAATCTAGTTGTCCTGCCATAAATTTTAATTTATTTTTTCGAGATTAACCGGCTGTAACTTTGTCCATCCAGCTGATTTAAATACAACAAAATTTGTGAAAATAAAAGAGCCCTTAGGCTACATATTAAAGTTGTTGTAATTGAAATCCAAACACCGCATTGGCTTGTACACGACGATTAAGTTTGAAAAATTTTCCATAATTTGAAGAAAATTACTCTTCAATGGCCAATTTTTACGCTTTTAGGTTTGCTGATGCTGCTCCTATGATTTGTCGCATAAAACTCATAAATACAGATATTTTTGCTCAGTGTAACCTCCAGAATTTGTTGAAATCCAAAAATACTGCAAACTGGATTTTCCGCGTTATCTTGAAAACAAGAGCTGATGGACAAAAACCGAAACCAGTTTTGGAATCAGTGCACAAAACTGGAACAGAATTTAATACAAAGAAGGCTGAACGGAACTCACAAAAGTGTTCATTTTGTTGGCCTGTGTTATTTGTTCTGTAAACAAGATGCTTTTGGGGCTTCCAATTTTGTTCAGTGTAACAACAATCAGTGATTAGACAATTGCTGCAGTGGATTTTGCTGCTCGACTCGAGCTGTCAACGTCAGTTCGGCATGCCCAACCGAAAATGTGAAAGAAACAGAACTCAGTGGCTCGATACTTTCGAGTGTGCCAGACCAGGTAAGGCATGACTGGGTCGCACTTCAATTTCAGTTGCAGTTTTTGCTTAGTTCGGCACGAATGCAGCTGACAAGGACAAAGACAGGCGACAGGACACTACTCAGTAGCTCACGACTAAGGCAATTGGCATGCCAGAAACCAACACAAAGACACGCAAATTTGGGCGGACAGATGCTCAAGATAAATGGGGTGCAGAGTTAGATGTTGGATTGGTTGGTTGATGGTAAGATTTCACGCAAAAAAACTTGAGAAATAGAGAAATAAGGCCGGGTTCCCCAGGGAAATATTTCCCAGACAAGTCAGATCTTCATTGAGGTTCCACAGCAGTCGGATTAGAAGGAGCTTGCGAGTTAAGGGGGTCTTCTAGTTTAGACGGCCGAATTTGACCTGTTTTTTTTTTAAAATCGTGGAAAGAAAACGCGTTAAGGTTTTTCGTTTGCCGTTTGATGCACCTGGTTGTTAGGTTTCACCGAAAAAAAAATTATCAAAATCAAATCATTATCGAGAAATTTCGGTCAAAGTGCGTCAAGACATGGTAAAAAAAAATTTCACACAATTTTCTAGCAAAATTTTTTTTTTCAAAAGCAACTTTTTTGCAAAATGTTAAACTTTTTATACCCTTGCTAAGGGTATTATAATTTTGCCCAGAAGTTTGCAACGCATAGAAATATTCATTTCCGACCCCATAAACTATATATATTCTTGATCAGGGCGCCGAGCTGAGTCGATTGAGCAGTTTCTACGCAAACTAGTCTCTCAGTTTTGAAGCTATCGAGCTGAAATTTTGCACAGAGTCTTCTTTTTACTGCACGCTGCTAATATTTTGGAATCGACCGGATCGGATGACTATATCTTAAAGCTGCCATAGGACCGATCGGTCGGAAAATGTGTCTTACTGAGAAAAACTTTTTTGGTGTCAATGTTAGCGTTCCCAAACATGGTCATTATTAATATTATATGCTTACAAACAGATTTGCAAACTTTTGTCAAAATCGAATGACCATATCTTATAGCTGCCATAGGACCGATCGGTCGGAAAATGTGTCTTACTGAGAAAAACTTTTTTGGTTTCAATGTTAGCGTCCTTAAACTCGTCCCTTATTAATATTATATGCTTTCAAACAGATTTGCAAACTTTTGTCAAAATCGGATGACCATATCTTATAGCTGCCATAGGACCGATCGGTCGAAAAATGGGTCTTAGTGAAAAACATTTTTTTGTTTTCAAGTAAATCGTTCTTAAGGTCGTTGATTATTAATATTAAACACTTTCAAACTAATTTGAAAAATTTGGTCGAAATCAGATGACTATATCTTCAGGCTGCCATAGGACTTATCGGTCGGAAAATGACTCTTAGTGAGAAAAACTTTTTTGTTTTAAATTTTATCGTTCTTAAACTTGGCGATTGTTAATTTGATAAGTTTTCAAAAAGATTCGCGATTTGGTCGAAATTAGATGTTCGTCTGACGGAAAATGGATTTTAGTTACAAAAGTTTTTGATTTTTATCTAAGCGTTCTTAACTCTGTCATTTCAAAAACAGCTTTTGCAAGGGTATAAAAACTTCGGCACAGACGAAGTTAGCTTGGCCTTCTCGTTTTAACTTTAATTGAAGCATTCTGATAAAAAAATAAATAATGGAATTTGAAAAAATACGAGGGTCGATGAAAATTTTTTCATATACGATGGTCCGAAAAAAATTAATTTTGTTTATTGTTGTAAAACATATTGTTCGATCTGCTTGAAAATTTTAGGGGATGTTTTTAAGACCCTAATAGAACGTTTAAGCCAATAAAAAAATCTAAATAATAAATTTCTAAACTAGAAGAGCCCCCCTTAATCCCATTACTTGAAGACAAACTCCTTTTGATTTAGCTAACCCCCAGTGCTCCCTACCACTTTATGTATAGGGGTAGTGCGGTGTCAAAAGATCTAACCTCAACGTAGGCAAGAAAAAAAAAGGAGAGCGAGCTAAGGACATTGTTGAAAAAGCATAAAATTTGAAAGCGACATTAATTCTATTTGTGTGTGTGTGTGCAAAATCAAGTGTGAAAATTGTGTCTATGAACTTGCCCTTGCCTACATACATCCGCGCCCACCTTTTGCCTTGACTTTGGCTCATGACATAAAATTAGGCAATCGACGCTCGACGCTCGATGCCTCCTTTCAGCTTGAACGAACCAGACAGAAGCAGTAGAAAATAATCAGACAGGATGCCAGGATGGCTGACTGACTGACTGAAAGGGAGGTGCGGAGGTGTGGTCTGTGCCTGGCCAGGTGCACCAGCAGCATCAGCAGCAGCAACTGTAACTGAAACTGCTGAGGCGGAAATTGTTATTTTAAGTGGTAGCGGAAATTTCACTATAAGGAAGTTACGATTTACTGAAATATTTCCGTTTGTTGCAGAAGGAGCTGCTTTGTGGCATTCAAGTTGCAGAAACTACACAGCAAATGCTTTTCAATTCGGAACAGCTTGTTGTCTGTGTCCATCAAACTGCCAGCACTCACTCTCTCCCCTCACACACACACACACACACACACACACAGACAAACATTCCTAATCCCAGGAGCTTGGTGCCAGAGCAGAAGCAGTTTATAAATATTTTATGAAAATGTTCTCGGTTTAATATCGCTTATTTTGTGGTTAATTTATGCGTAGAGCTGACAAACCGCACAGAAACATACACAAAGAGAAACATAGACACAATGCAAACAGATTATACAAGGAATATATTAAATGTTTGAGCAAGTTTTTCTTTCGGTGTAACCCAACAAAGAAGCGTTGATGGCCACACAAAACAACAACAATGTGGGACTTTGGCTGCAGCTCTTACTTTGTCGTGTCAAATGTTGTTAGCGCCTCGCCTTTTAATAGTAAATGAGAATTTGGCTTTTTAGCAAATTAGTAAGCCATTGGCGTGTGTGTGTGTGAGAGGAAAGGCCTTGCCTGGAAAGTTTAATGAACATGTTAAGCAACATTGACAATTCGTTTTCGACGTCTTCTTCTCAATTAGCTGCTGAAACTGATGAACGAGAAGAAGACGAAGAAGTTAAAAAGGTTCAAGGCATTAAATGAATAATATGAACTCTGAGGTTACTGCTCGTTATATCGTCTGGTGAAATATTTCACTCAATTTTTAAAATAAGACCCGTCACTCGTTGCCAACAACAACATCTACGTTTAAGATCACTGTCACCAAAAACTTGTACAAACTTGTTGTTATTTCGACTTTAACACTAATGTTGGGTTGTTCATGAGTGAGTGAACAAAACTCAGTTGTTCACTTAACTGAGCAAGTGAATATGGTCTTTTTTATTCAGTTTGAGTTGTTCGTTTGTTTAGGCTCAATCAGTTGTTCAGAGTCATGGAGAATGAGTATAAGATAACACATTTGTGCTGCCTCTCAATTTTGGTAATGCTAAGCGATAGTGCCCAAAAAGATACTTTATAGTGCCAGTAGGAAATCATAGTGGTTAGAGCGAGACGGACATATTCCCAAATGTATCCAGAGAGCGTAAGTGAGAGCGACAGCTGACCAAATATATCTTCTTCTTTCTTCTCAACATCACAACCGTTTGACGGTCTCGGCCTCTGCTATGAATGCTTCTGCATTATGCGAGCTGGCACCAGTTGTTCACACCAAGGTTGGAAATGCCTTTCCGCACTTAATCTTCCCATTTTAGTGGTGGGCGACCCTTCCTGCCTTGTCCTCCAAAGTCAGCCGCCTTCGCTTTGTACGTCTTTTTTACTGGAGCTTCTTCATGCATCCGGATTACATGTCCTAACTAGCGCAGCCGCTGTTGCTTTATGCGCTTGACTAGACTGATGTTCCCATAGAGTTCATACAGTTCGTGATTCATTCGAATGAGCTATCCATGGCCAACTTTTAAAGGTCCATAGATCCATAGATAGACACGCCAATCGCCTCCCCATCCGCTGCTGTCATTGTCCATGCTTCTGCGCTGTATTGCAGGACTGGGATGATGAGCGACTTGTATAGCGCTATTTTTGTTCTTCAAGAAAAGGCTCTACTCTTGAACTCTCCACTGAGCCCGTAGTAGCATCGGTTTCCAAGAGTAATTCTTCTTCGGATCTCCAGGCTGATGTGGTTGTCGCCGGTAATCATCGTCCCGAGGTAGACAAAATCCTCTACAACCTCAAAGTTGTACTCCCCCATAGTAACAAATTGTCCAAGACACGTAGACTTCTTGTCCGTGGATACTAGATACTTCGTCTTGTCCTCGTTTACCGCTAAGCCCATCAGTTTAGACTGCTTCTCAATCTCTGAAAACGCCCTGCTTACCGCCCGTTCGTTTTTGCCGATAATGTCAATATCATCGGCGTATGCGAGTAGCATTAGATCTTTATAAAGAAATGAGCCCGATCTGTTGGCATTTGGGCACTGGCGCAGTATATACTCCATCAGCAGATTTAAGAAGTCACACGATAGGGTGGCACAATGTATCAAATGGTTCGGAGAGGTTCTTTCCTATTTTGACGGAGCTTTGAGTGCTTCTCAACGTCATCATGCAAAGTCGAACGTACTTTGCTGGTATTCCAAACAGCTGACCAAATGTATCCAGAGAGCATAAATGAGAGCGGACAGCTGACTACTTCTTCACTCGACTCTTCACTCGGCTCATACTCTCTGGCTGGGCTATCTACCAGACATAGTTCAGGATTCATCAAGGCATCTGAACGGACCTAACCTTTACACCACTCTCTTAAAAAAAAGGTATACAAAATGTGCTTATAAAGTCATTTGTCGAAAAGAAATGATGATGCAACATGGAATTCAATTCCAACTGCTTAAAGGCTGCACCCTGCCTAGTTTATCACCCATGTCGCATTACACACATTAACAAATTGCTCTGCCGGGTGAGCGGGCTGGGAGGGTGTGACCTGTGCCTTAGCCTGGTTTAGTGGTTGGTCATAAACCGAAATTTGCTCATAATTCGTTGGCCTAGCATAGGAATTTCTCACGTTTTATGACCACAAAACACATAGACAGAACCAACAAGAGATACAGAGAGCTTCATAAAAATGTCCTTGGTGGTTTTTGGCACACACACACACACAGGGAGACTTAGGACAATAAGGCTGCTTGACACCTGCCTGGGCTAAATGGGCAGGCGAAATGGCGGCGACAAAAGACAACCAAACGGTTGTTGAGGGTCTCGTAAAATTGTGCAACTGGCAAACTGGTTGCCCGCAAAATGCAACAAACCATGTTGAACGAAGGGGGGGCAAATCGGTGAGGGCGACTTCCGTCAGGCTAATGAAGTGGCTTTAGGTGAGACCCCACTCTCATCCTAATGGAGCCCGCATTAGCGGCCATAAAATGTCAATACTCACCTGGAAACCATCATAGGTCCAACTGCCGAACTTCATGACGCATGTCTGCTCATCAAATGGAAAGTATTCCACATCAATCTCACAGGAGCTTTTGTATATAGCTGGCGGTCGCCATTCCACGCGTCCCGTATAGTTAAGTGTGGCTTTGGTGGCTAGTGTCACCTCAAAATTGCCATCGGCGCTACAACATTGATTTATGTTAAGTTTCCCCTTTTAGTTTGCCCCTTGCTACTCACTTGTTGTAGAGTACAATGTCCGGCCGCCAAATATGATCGGAGGGCACATGCAACATCTCAACGCCTCCATACTCCTTGGGCTCCCATTTGAGCTTGTAGTCATACCAGGACTGCTCCACCCACAGATTGGTGGTCATTATTTGGTTCTTCAGATTGACATCAATCAGTTGCGAAAGTTTCAATTTGATGCGCACGGTCAGAGCATCGGTGACATTGACCACGGGTCGGACCAGTTTGTTGTAATTGCTCAGGAGATCGTCGTAGAGTCGCTTGGCATCCGGATTCGCTGTGCTGCCTGAAAAAAAAAACAAATTGTGAAAATAATGTAGCAATATTGTTACTGAAACAAAAAAGAGTGGGTCACAGTTATTTCACTGTTAAGTCACTGTTAAGTCACTGTCTAGACACTGTCATGTCACTGTTAACTCACTGTTAACCCACTCTCGCCTCTCTTCCCACCCTCGCTGCCTCCCACTCCATACACCCACACACCCACAAGCACACAACCCACCTGCTGCTACGGCAAATGGCAAAAGCGGTTGACTTTGCAAATACAAAATGCAAAGACAAGCCGTACCCAAAAGAATCTGTCGCAAAGACTACATTTTTCAAGTTTTGGTGCCCCAGTCGAACGTCCGTTTAAGAGCTTCGCCCTAAAAAACGGACTGAAAGCTTTAAATATGTTAGCTTTTTAGATTTAGCAAGCAGTGTTCTGTTCTCTGGAACAGCTTCTATTGGTCCTTAGCCGACAGATTCATTTGGCATTTGTTCGTTCAATTAATAATCTGCTGATTTCCACTTGAAGTGGAAAAACTATTACAGGAAGAACTTTTGGATATCAGATTCTTGTAACTTTCTCCCAAGTGGAACACCGTACTTTGACGTTCCCTGATTCTTTTTCCCCAAAACTTTCACCTGAGCGCAAGTCCCTGTTTGGCTTCGCTCCATTCATTTCTTAGCTAGAATCATAAGTTCCAATTAAGTTAGATCCATTCATTGTTTCTATCCGGCCCCACACCACTCGAAAGCTCAGGCCAAATCTGCTTATGGTACATTACATGACACATCCGCGCATTACTGCCCATTGTTCTTATCTATGAAGCAAAATCCTCATCCAGCGCAAAAGGCAATTAATGTGCAGGACATTAAATTAATGATATACGCTGATAACAACAGACAGACATGGACAATATGCTGGGCCAGACCGACCCACCTTCCTCCTCCCTACCAACCTAATCCAACTGTCGAATGGGACGCTCTGCTAATTAGCTTTTGCTTTTGGCTTTCACTTTCGCTGCGGTTGCCAAAAAAAAAAAAAACAAAAATAAGAGAAATGGGAAATCTTTTAATTGATTTATTTTCGTCTGCCATCATTTGTAGCGTTCCCCTCCCGCTCCAACCAGCTAGTTTAATGCGCTTAGACTCTAGCTACAAGCATTTTTATAGCTCTCCCCCACTGCCCCCATGTCCCACTGCCCCAGTGCTCTTTGCTCCATGTAATAATGATAAGCTGATTAGAGCAAGCTTCGCATAATGACATTGGCGACATTTTACAGCTGCCTCATCCACGGGGCAGGACGCCAATCAAGCAGCCGGGGGTTCTCCCCTGGCTCTGGCTTTGCTGCTGCTTTGCATGCAGCAACAATGGGAGCAAGGCACAACGCTTGACTGAGCTTAAACCCTGCTGTTGCCGTTGCTGCCCGTCGTTGCCATTGATGTTGCATTAACTCATTTCCTGCATCATTAAGGGAGAACCTGCACTTTTCGCACATTAACGCCACAGACGTGTCCATGGACTTAATCAATTTTGTTTCACTTGGGTCAGACCATTGTTCGGACAGAGCCAGCTCTTGCTCGCAGCTCTTAACTCTGAGCTGATAGCTTGGGAGCTGCATAAATCGGTAGCACTGCAATATGACCTTCAATTGGTACTCGTGGGGTGGCTGATAAGACATTTTTGCAAACTTGCCAAGGGGAAGTGCGTGGTAGCTGCCTACCCTTTCCGCCCCTGTTTGGTGTGACGCCTGTGAAGGACCTTTACACTCGACAACAAGAACAAAACGCGGCCAGTTTGTCACCCACATTCGGAATTCCCACATTGCCCATTCGCATTGTTTGTTGGTAATCCAACACCCTGTCCCCCCGCTATGGTCCTGCCAACACTCGTGTTTTATTATTCATACGCCCTGTTGGCCCTCGACTGCAGTTGCAAACTGCACCAAAAGTTGAATTGTTCTTTTTTTTTTTTTGGTTTTTTTGCTATTCAGTTGTTCAGTTTATCATTCGCACAATAATTGCGTGTAAATTTTAAGCGTTTAAAAAGAAAACTGAAATGTAACATTCTCGCTGCCTTTTTAGCAACCCACCCAGTTTGGCCTTGTCAGCCAATGCCAAAGGTTTTGTTGTTGCTTAGCTCCTTGGAATTTATGGCGTTGTTTACACAAAAACTGCACTCGCCTTGCAGTTGAGTAAACACACGCCAATTGCTGGAAAAGACAGCAAGAAAGGAAGAGAAACTTCTTGGAATGGAAATAAAACTATGAAAATTGCCAACCCAAATTTACAGAGAATTCCATTCAATTTAGTGATGTCAATGAAATTTGCATGGGGAATGTTAATTTCCACCTGATCGCAGGGTAGATATTGTCGGTCGCTTGTCGTAAAAGTAGATAGGGATAGAATAAAAGCACCATCAGCATCATCATCTTTGCAAGGATTAGAGAGTGCAGAAAGCGAGTCCAGAGCTGGAAGATATCGCGATAAAGGGTTAAGCTATGTGCATACGAAACATATCACAAAAACTACATACAGAAAAAATTCGAGCTAAAATCAAACTCAAAAAAATTTATGTTATCTTGACCTTCGGATTGAAATTTCAAGTACGAAAGGATTGAAACAATCCCAAAAGGCTTGTTTTAATTCGAAAATGGAATTGGAGTAGGTACGGAAATCCACTGTCAAAGCGAAAGATCGAAAAGAAATCGAGGGCCACTTCGAAACTGAGAGAGAAAAGCTCTCACAGGCTGAATTTCTACACACATACAGAAATTTTTCTGACAGCTTAGGAGTTGCCTTTGGAATTCCCTACCAGTTATAGCAATTCCAGCATGAGAAGTTCTTGTGAGATGCTACTCTGTACCAAAGGTATATTAAGTTTGTGCAAAAGTATGTAACAGGGAAAAAGAATCATTTCCGACCCTATACAGTATGTATATTCTTGATCAGCATCAACAGTCGAGTCGATATAGCCTCGTCCGTCTGTCTGTCCATCTGTATGAACGTACAGATCTTAGAAATGGTCAGAAATAGAGGTTTGACATCTACGGAATATATATTTCTTATACTTGCAGGCAGATCAAGTTTATTTTCAATTTTTGTTACGCCCCCTCCCGCCCCCGCAATTTGTTAAAAACGTCATATCTCCCATAGTTTCGTAGATATTTGATTGTAACCTGCTAAAGATATGTAGTAATCAATATTATTTATCGATCTGCTGAAGAAATGATAAAGATCGGATGAACGATACTCAAGTTATGAGCAAAAACGGCCAGTTAACACCCCAAAAACAAAAACACAAACACAAAAAGTCAAAAAATATTTCTTTTTGTTCTATTATTAGTCGAAAATTTCATACCAGTGATTTCATTCTTTTAAATCAAAAATTTGAATTAATTCCACCTAAATATACGAAATCTCCCACTGTGCGGCTGCCTGAACTGCTACAGTGTATATTATATAGTCGGGCTTGACCGACTTTCTCACTTGTTTTGGGATAAAAATGAGTTTAAACATCTCAGTAATTTTTGAAGCAAATCCTTTTTCGAATTAAGTGTAGCTCCAAGTATTGAGCTCAATTTAATCTCGGGTATTCTTGCACCAAAACGACTTCGAGATCAAATCAAGTACGAATATCGAGCTTTAGTCGATATCGGACCTTCTTGTTTGGACAAGATAAAATCAATCTCGTGTGTTCTTGAAATAAGCCTATATCGAGCTAAAGTGATAGAAAAATCCGTACTCAAATCAATCCTTCTCGTACTTGGATTTAGAAATTACGGGCTTGATCGACTGCTGAAATCGTTTGGGATTGATTTTAGTCCAGATATCTCGAATTTTTTATTTATGTGCAGAAATACCATCAGAGCATCTTCATCCCATTACAACATTTGGTCCTTTGAGCCGGATAGTCTTAAATATTCTTATATTTATACAAATCGCTTGTTTTATACATTTGTGTTGCTGTGATAAGACCGTCTTAAGACAAAGAAGAAATGGCCATACACTGGGGATTTGTTAAAGCAAGGATATGGAGGGCTAACCAAATAAGTCCGTCAGTCAGCGAGATGACTTGAGATAATGATTTGGAGTGTAAATGTAAAAATGTGAAATTGGCTCAAACAGCACCTCCAAATGAGGGCCAGGGCCAAGCTTCTTTCAATCTCTTGGCGTGTGTGCTTATAATTTTCCGCAGTTTAACGCCGAATCCAAAGGGCAATAGTTGGAGAAATTTTGCTTTTTCATGGCTTGTTACTTCACAGCTGGCGCCAGTAGCTGGTGAAGGTGACCGTGGGTGTAAAAGATTCTATTAGATGGTCCGAGGCGGGATCGAACCCACAACGTCCCGCACCAGCAGCCACACATACTACTGGTGCGCCACACCCGGCGATAATTGATTTGGAGTGTCGTTTTGCATATTCCCCCTCGATGAACTTCCAAATAGAAAAAACAAAATCAATCAAAACGCTGATTTTATTTCTATCATGTAGCACATAGAAATGTTGCATTGAAATTAGCTTTAGCTTTTAGCTGGCATCAGTTGCCATGCCCACATGCATCGTTTTCCCAGTCCCTGCCAGCGTGCAAGTGGGTTAATTAAAAGTCCTGCCATATGAGAGCCACTCGGCGTATACGCAATGTGTATTAATTAATGCTCTAGCTGTCCCGCAGAAAATACAAAACACAAAACACAAAACAGAGAGAACAGAGAGAGAAGAAAATATAGTCACAGCCACTGCACTCGCAGTCGAGTGTGGAATTTCCAACTTTGGTCACAGATTTCGAAATGCAACGAAACGGGAAACAGGAACCTTAGCAAATAATTATTTAAGAGCAACCTGAAACTCGGACATGTGTGGAACAAGGAAATTGCATTTTGCGTTTGTCCAACCAAAAGAATAGAGAGTCCGGGGACCTTAATTAGAAGCTGGCAAACTCCCCAAACTGGGTTCATCTGCAGTCAAATGGAAATTTAATTGCTCTGCTGGCATTTTCCCAGACCCGGCTTTATCAATTAGCCAAAACCCAAGAGGTGCTGAGGCGGGCGGAAGAGGAAAAGTAAAACTTGTCTGTAAATAAAATATTTCAACGAAATGCGCATAAAGTGGCCACACGCAAAGCAATCATAAAATGTGCTTTTGGGTAACTTAATGTGATTGTCAGGCCAGGCGGCCAGCAGCCAGCCTGCCAGGCGGTGGAAAGGCAGTCGATTAACACCAACACATAAACACACACATGCTCTGAGGTCGCTTCTGCCCAGGCCGAACATAAAAAGAGAAAGCCACCAGGCGACAAAAGCGCTCACCGCAAAGGTCCGTTTAACTTAACGTTTCCCACGCGAGCTGCACACGCTGGCACATAAAAGTCGTCGCACACCTTGCCAAATGAATGAGCAAATGTGCAAAACTGGGTAAAAGCAAGCCATGTGCTCTGTTAAAGCTGCTTACAGACTCAGTAACTGTCTCATGGCTCGTTTAAGTTGTTAAGCAAAACCACACACGAAACTCTAGGCGCAACATTATTGTTGACACACAGTGTCAGGAGCATAAGGAGCAGCAGGTGTCGGCGCCAACACAAGTCCCAGTTAACACAACACAATAAGTTAAAGCAACGAAATTGTAGATCAAATCCCAATATTTTGAAATTTGTGAAAGAAATGTGTCAGCCTAAGCCCGAGCAGCACATTTGTTTTTATCATTGGGTATCTTCAGTATACCCAAAAAATTCGCAAACTTCAAGCAAGACTGACAGCAAAACGAACTAATTTTTCCAACTTTGTCAAATTGTATTTACAAAGGAAAATTATCCGCACCAGCTTTCCATAAATTCAAATCGTATGCAATGCGCTGCTCACCCCAGTGATATGACCAATTACTGGCCCATCAAATACAAACGAATGCAATCAATCCTTCACTCATCCTCCATCCGCTGCCCACTCTTTCGTTTCACTCCGTTTAAATTTCTGTCCCTGTCAAGCGTAAATGCTGCGTCCGAAGCTTAAATGGCAATATTTTGCCAAGTGTCAGGTCCTGCCCATCAGCTATCTGTGCAGCCATTTCATACCATCTCTGGCAGCTCTGCTGGCTCTGCTCTTCGTAGGTGTTGTGTGTGACCTGATGAATTGAGCGTAAAGCACGTGCATGATCCCCATCATCATTTTTTATGGCCATGCGTCAAAAACAAGGCATTCTCGGTGTTTCCCCAGCCAGCCAGCTGGCCAGCCCGCCAGTCTTCCCAAGTGTCAAAATGGTGGTCGAAATGCTTGGCGCAAAAACTTTCTAAATGACAGTGGAAAATAAGCGAAAGCTTTTGTTTGGCTTTGGATTTCATTAATGTGCGCGCCAAGAGAGAGAACTTGAAAACGGAAGTAGGAAATGTCGGAAACACGCACATACCAGGCAGCCGGAGCTGACACAGTTAACGCATTTCTAACGAGCCACGCCAAAAAAAAAAAAAAGTGAAACTTTGCCATATTGAACTTGTGCGGCGCTGCCACGCCCTCATTGACACGCGAAAAACTGCCTCACCCTGCCCCCCTTTCCATTCCCCCCGCGCTTTCTACTTTCCTACTAGCTGGAAGCCATTTTATGAATGGCATAAACGGAAGCCAGCGAAAAGCTGATTACTTCTCAACGCTTCAACGCTGCATAGCATACTTTCTGGAGCACTTAGGAGGAGGGTAAATTGTGAGAGAATTAAGAACAGAAAGCAAGTTGGTTAAAGCATCCATGTTTAACCCATAACTAACCCAACCAAAAATATGCAATTAGAAATTTCATAACTGTGAAGGGTTCATTTAATGCATAACTTGCAAGTGAATTCAAGATTGTCCATATAGAAATGTGGTTCTGTGACATTATTCTTATCTTATGTGAGGGCTCAGTTATCAACAGATCAATGCTTCTTAGAATGACTATAATATCATCTGAGAATTCTCCATATGTGAATGTAATATGTATATATGAATATGTAAATGAAATAAACCAAGAATTAGGCATAGCTTTTTTACTCTCAAATAAAGGTAAAGCCAATATACTCTGGGTTTGTACAAATGTAATTATCAGCCAGACCCGTAAAATATATATATTTTTGAGCCATGTCCGTCTGTCTATCTGTCTGCCCGTTTGAACAAAGAGATCACAGAGATGGTAAGAGATCGAGGTTTGACATGTATGAGACATAAACTCCTTATACTTGGTGGCATATTAAGTTTATTTTAAATATTCACGCCCCTGCAGTCCCCGCAATTGGCAAAATAACCCATATATCCCACTGTTTCATAGGTAGCTGCTGCGGACCTTCTAGACCAGGGGTGCCCAAGGTGCCAATTCAAACTCAGTTCAAACTTAACAAGTAAATGTGCTGCAGTCGAGAAGTCAGGGCACAAAATAGCTTGTTCTAAGTAATGTTGTTCCTACACTCAGAAAACAAACCAGGAACTTTGTACTTGAATCAAGTACAATCGGTGTCAATAGTGCGGTAAGTATGAAAATACTTGATTCAAGTACAAAACTCGTGTTTCGTACTTAATTAAGATACAAAGGCCACATACAGCGCGGCTCTGGCTCGTTGTGTCTGTTTTTGCTGTTGAATCGCATTGGAGTTCCCAAGCGATTAGGGCATTACAGGCATGAGGAGGGAGTTGTTTTCTGATTGTGGTACCAGGTGAAGACCGCTGATGATATGGTAGAGATACCATTGAAACAGCTGCTCGGTCAACTAACCTCCTTTGTGGTGTGGCCTGTCTGTTTTAAAGTTATGTGCCAACATAACGAGACCTAGAGCCGGCAAAAACTTAAAGGTTTGATTCGGTATATATTAAGTACATTTCGAACTATTTTAAAATTTTTTTGATCATACTTTTAGGTTGTAATTGTCTTAAGCTCAACCCGATTTACTCTTAAAATAAGTGAAAAATATTCTTAATTAAAATCAAATAAATTCTAAATTCAACTGCAATGCATTCTGGAAACAAAACAAAAGTTCATATTATAGTTACAAAATGGTCTTGGTTTAAGCCCATTAAATTCTAAGGCTATTTGCAATTTGTTCTTGACAATATACCTCTGTATTTAATCAAATAAGGCTTGGGAAATCCAAAGGAAATGAATTAACCAAAGACGAAGACGGTTTTACTGTACGTCCGAAATGTACCCTAGCTCTATTCCAAGGAGGGAATTTTAAGAACAGATTCGATTTAAAATAATTCGCATTTTTCGTAGCACACTTTTTGGAGCTAGCAATTGTAAGTCTATTTTGTACTTGAAGTAAGTACGCACTTTTCTTAAATTTTTCGGTTTACTGTAAGTACGAATAGTTTTTGATTTAAGAACGTTTGTACCCATTTTAATAACATTAACAATCATTTTTCGATTCTAGAATGTTTTGTGCTTATTTTAAATACACCCAAGAACAAAACATACTTTAAATTTCAAGTACAAAACGCTATAAATTCTATCCCGATCGATCTAGAACTCTCCCAGCCGTTTTTTTTTTCTGAGTGTATGGCTTTGAATATATTAGATACTCGTGTGCTTCTCATAATTTTGAATTTACAATTTTTGATAGGCCTGCTTTACATTTTAAAATAATCAGCCATGTTCCCAGTTCCAAAGTCGGAAAATGGGCGGAAAACTGTTGGTTGAAACTCTTTTATGTTACATCCGACTATCTCCAACTATCTCCAACTATCTCCGACTATCTCCGACTATCTCCAAACCTGTTTTCAAAGCTTCACATAACTTTTGGAAAATAAGTAAAAATTGTAGGAATATTGTTACAAAAAAACCACTTGTTTGTTTTCCATTCGATTCGATTCGATAGAATGTTAAGGGTACCATAAAGAAATTCCATAATTAAATTAAGCAGCTTTTTTTTGGAAAATCCTTGGGAAAAACAATGCGTGCGAAGCCACGGGTATAAGCTAGTCAAATATATAACTATGACAAGTTCAATTTCCTAAAATTTTACTCATCCTTTATTAAACTATGATGTTTCTAGAACTGCGCTATTTTCTACTCCGATACATTGTTAAGGGATCACAACAATCGATAGTGCTATCGATGGTTTTCACAACACTAGTGTACAGTCAAAAGAAGAATGTGCAAAATTTCAGCTCGATAGCTTCAAGGCAGATGGACAAAGCTCAAAGCAGCACTGCCGCCGCGAACTTTCTTTTGCTCATAATTTAACTATTGCTCATACTATTTTACGTTTGGCGGTTAGTGAAAAATTTTTTTTCAAGTAAATCGTTCTTAAGGTCGGTGATTATTAATATTAAACGCTTTCAAACTAATTTAAAAAAGTTGATCGACATCGGGTGACTATATCTTATGGTTGCCATAGGACCGATCGGTCGGAAATGGGTCATAGTAAGAAATTTTTTTTGTTTTAATGTTAGCGTCCTTAAACTCGCTGATTACTAATTTTATATGCTTTCAAATAGATTCGAAAAATTTGTTCGAAGTCGGATGACTATATCTTAAGGCTGCCATAGGACCGAACGGTCGGAAAATGAGTCTTAGTGAGAAAAACTTTTTTCTTTCAATTTAATCTTTCTTAAACTCGGCGATTGTTAATTTGTTAAGTTATCAAAAATATTCACGAAATTTGGTCGAAATCAGATGTTTATCTGTCGGAAAATGGGTTTTAGTTACAAAAATTTTTGATTTTTATGTAAGCGTTCTTAAACTGTGACATTTCAAAAACAGCATTTGCAAGGGTATAAAAACTTCGGCGCAGACGAAGTTAGCTTTCCCTTCTCGTTTTACTTAAAATAAACCCTTGGTTGGTAGCGGGTTAAAAGTTGAATTAATTCGTGCCAAATGTTCTGAGTTAAGAAATTTGCAATTAAAAATATGAAGTGCCAACCAAAAAAAAAAAACTATTAAATTTTAAAATATTTCTAAGCATTTGAAAGTCGGTGAATATAATTTAAACGTCCAAGACATAGTACAAGCAAATCGTAAGAACTTAAAGGAGAGATGGCTATAAGACAGTTACGCTATGCCCGGCGAACCAACAAACTGGTGATTCTTCCTAAGCGGATGCTGTCCCTGATACCCCGTTTTAGGTTTAGAAACTTGCCATAACTTAAGAAAAAAAACTCACCTAGATGAGGGTGTGTCTGTCGGCGTAATCAAGTTCCCTGCATTGACAAGATAAAACACACAAGCGGATGCTGAGAGCGGAAAACGGAAGTGCAGCCATTGACAAGAGATGACGACATTTGCCCTCTATCGCGCGAACAGAATCTCGCGAATATGGCAATGCGAGTGTGTGCGTGTGCCATAAATCTAATATCGCTTAATGTTTGAGAGAAAAAACACACCCCCCCCCCCCCCCTACTGCCCGCCATCGCTTTCTTATAGCCAGAACATGTCAATGTCAACAGAGAGCGACGGCCTGGAAGGATGGGGGAGATTGGGAGGAGCTCGTCGATTGGCAATAAATTGAAATACGCGACCATAAAATCACTTAATTGCGAATTCGTGTCCCTGCTGCTGATGCTAAAAGTGGAAAAGGAAGGCGCTGACTCTCGTATGTCGCAGGATGTAATTGCATTGGAACTGCCTGCTGCACGCATGGTCTGTCACTCAATGACTGGGAGATGGGAGCTGGGAGCCAGGGCGAGTGTGAATGGAATGCGATGCGAGGAGGGCCTGGGATGGGTATGGGTGCCCTGTTACTTGATGATTATGGCAAATTGATTTGTTTGCGCCGCGCACTTTGTGGCTTTTAAATGACGCCAGGAACACACAGCGAGGCCGGAAGACAAATGAGCCATTGGCGGCTGACAAGCTAGGAAAGGGGATGGTGGTTAAGATGGCGCTTGTTAGCTGTCAATGGTGAAAAAGCAACTGAAAGTTATCGACACTTGAAGGTGCAACTATCAATGGGTTGTAAGCTAATTGTGAAGGAGGAGACTGGGCTAATTAGTATTGACTTGGGGCTATTGCGTTACATTAGGTTAGGTTATGTGTTGTCACGGCTAAGTTCCTGTCAGTGTGAATTATAAGTTCTTCAACTGCTTGGAGCTCATCACTTAGCTTTCAAACCTTCAAAAGTGTGCCGCAAACATGGTTAGTTGGTTTAAAAATGCAATTTTTCAAATCTCTGTTCCTTCTTTTGACATTGGTGAAATGAAAACCCACACCGAACGAACTGGAAGATTGAGCACACGCAATGTTGGAGCTCTCAAGTGCAGCTGGGAGCAAAATTGTTCTATAGGAGAAAGTTCGCGCTTTGATAAACAAATACAAATGGCAGAGGGTGAACCTGGGCACCGGCACCTGTCGCCGCCCACCGTCCACCACCCTCTTCTCTTCGCATACCGTACTTTAGCGTATGCAGAAAGTTGGTTGGCGTAAAGTATCTGAGTATCTGGCAGATGCGTTGCCAACCCCAAACCTCAATCCCAACATCAACAACAACAACAACCACTGTTAACTGGTAACTACGACGACAAATGTAACTGTCACTTTATGCACAGCCAGTCATGTGTGTATCTGGAACTGTAACTGTAACTGCAGCCATGAGATGCAAATTGTATATTCTCCCCCGACCACCTCCCCATGGCATTCCTCTTTGCTGTAAGACGTTTTTATTGCGTTATTCCATATTTCATTTGCTGGCAAATCCTTTTGTGTCCCCCTTTTTTATACATTGCATCTGCGAGTGTGTGTTTCTAAGTGGTGGGGAGGGGGGAAGCAGCGGGATTGTTATGCCGCTGGCCATATCAGAGACCTATAATGTTTTGCTTGTAACTGTTATGACAAGGCAAATTGTTGCTTAATTTAATCCAAATCTATCTGTCTGTTTCTCGATCCTTACAAAGTTTTACAGTGTGTTGCGTTCAATTTGGCGAAGACTCCAGCAAAATGGAACTTGAAATGAGAATCTATATAAAAATGGACCGTGGTTTCTTAGTGTGCTTAAAACTTGAAGACGACTGAACCAACTTGAATACTTCCATCTGCGGGCTGGCTTGTAATTGCTACGCGAAGGTTTAGGAAGAAGGAAAAGTCGGAAAATTCTTAACAGTTCAACACGTGGCGCAGTAGGCGGTCATTCCATTTGACAGCTTAACATATATTCTTGCTGAGTTGTTTTACAATTGTCAATTGCATCCTTTTCGTTCGGTTGCTCACTCAATACCTAATCCTTTATATCCAATTTATACAAAGTGATGATCATTTACAGTTCGATATTTGTTACGATGGCCAGAATAGGTCGTGCTAGCATTGGTCGGTGTTCTCAGAATGCAACGCGAAACCGAAATGTGAAAAAAAAGAAAAATTCAATAACTCAATGCGACGCGTTATCAAATCTGTAGATTCAACGGTCCTCCAAATAGTTGATATACAAACTTCCGAACTAATGCTCCTCATCTAATGCGTATGCACAATATCATAATGAGAAATTCCCTGATCATTCAATAATCCACTTTTACTTTGCGTTAATTTCTCTGCTCGTTTTAAGCTTAACGAAACAATTTCAAGTGATTTTTTTTGATTTTTTTTTCAACCATACTGATGGCTGACCATTAGGCAAAGGCGCAAAGAAACAAAAACAAAGCCAGCTTAGCTTTACCTGCTGCCCCACCTTCACTACACACCGATACGGACACGGGGACGGACACGGACACCTTGGTCTGGGTGTAGTGTGTATATATGTATACAGTGACTCGGGGCACTGGCCTGAGTGGCGTGCTTATGAGGTTCATGAAATGCTCTTTGAATATGCATGAGGCCCTAAGGAGCGTTGAGTGCTGCTACCAGCAAAGAAGCAAATAGCGAGGAGCAGCAGCCCGGTCCTGGCCACTGTGTGTGGTGTGCTCTGATGTGGCGTGTGTGTGTGCGGATAAGCCTAGAGGAAGGTAACACTTTTTTGCGCTAGCCCACAAAATGAGTGAAAATTAAATTAAATTAAATAATAGAAGTTGGACTATTGGGTGAGAGAACACACACGATCCTTGATTCCTTTTTTCTTTATTTTTGCACTCAATCAACGACCCATCTCTGGGTTCCTAGTTGGCTGAGAAGCGCAAAAAGCCATTGAAAAGTTTTCAGGCTCTTAAGTACACTTGCCCTTTGCTGCCCCCGTCACACTGTGGGGCTTTAATAAACTTTTCAAATGCATGATTGATGATGTTGCCCCAACCCATCTGCCCATCTGCCCCGCCAACCCACAAACCCTGAAAGTTTTATGCCATTTTGTAAACGAGTCGCGTTCGCGTTCGCCTGCCCCACGAGTTGCCAACGCGTCGCTAATTGTTGTTTGAAAATGCGCCAAATGTAATTACACAAATGAAAATGCATCGAGAGTGCGGAGCGAAGACAAGAGGACGAGCTAGCGAAATGAAAGGCTTTTGATTGATACTGAATGATTGAACGTGGAATTGATTTAGCTGGGACATAATAATCGCATGTTCCGCTGGGCTGAATTCAGTATTAGAGCGCATTAGAAGCATCCATAATGAACATTTGTTCGAAATTGACAAAATATCAAATTATTTGGTTATTGATTGGAGGGGAAAAGATTTGATTAGAACATTGCAGTTTCATTTTATTTATTTCCATATTATACTACAGGGTGGGGCAACATAACTCCCGTATCTAAAAATGAGCGTCATTCCGCTCAACGATAACCTGATGGTGGGGTCTTAAAGTTTTGTTACCTCCCAGTCTGATCATGCGGTTGAGCAACGTGCAAAGATCATTTGCGATAGAGGCCTATTTATCCAACGGTTGAGAATTGTTCAAATTGGCCCGAATTCTGTGAGCTCTTTTTTTTCTTTTTCGAGACAATATTTATGGATTGTGACTTATTTAAATTGGTTTTTGAAACTTTCTTGGAAGAAACTAAAAATCCATTTTTTGTAAATATTTTATGTTATTGTATTGAAACTACTTAACCGATTTGAAAATAGCGTGATTATCGACAATTCAATTACCTTTCGATTCATATCTTACTTGACTTCATCTGACGATAATGAACTGAGATATGGCTTAAAATGTAAGTGCACCCACACTTAAAAACAGTTTCAGTAGAAATGGGCCTTTTTGGGTGTAAACTAGAGTAATCATTTTATTCCTAAATTTTTGTATACAAATCAAACCTTATAGTAACATAGTAATCCGTTGATTATACTCCTACGATGCCATGACTATTACTCGGCGGCATCGTTTGAAAAAAACCATAGATAAGAATAATAATCATTTTACTCACACAACGAATATTTTTACTCGTAATCATAAACGAAAGGAAACAAACAGCGCATGGTAATATCCGTGGTTATATATATACATATATATCTCTTTATTGTGGTTCTTGTTTATTTTTTCATATGTCTCGTGAAGCCCTCATATAAGAAATCAATTGCTGTGGCCTTCGATTCGGCGAGATTCCCTCGGCCAGAGTTTAATCACAGCTATGAAACAAAACTTTAGACCGGAGCTTAGTCTTATTCAATGCATTTTCATCATTATTTATTGCATATATTTTTATTTTTCCAAATGCTACTTTAAGCATCAAGCAGAAAATTAGGTTAGCTTAGTGGGAGGCTCTGATGCTGCTGTTGGGGCATTGATAAATGAAGTTGTTGTCGCCCACATTAATGTTTGGCCAGTCTGCCAAATGAGCCAGCAGCCAAACAAACACAAGAGTGGCCAGACAGAAAGACACTTTAGCATTTGCAGCAATTGTGGCCAGAAGGAAGTATGACTAACCGCAAAGGCAACACCAAAACTGCTGTATTTTGCACGATGTTCTTTTTATTTTTCAACTGCAGCAGCTGAAAATTGCATTTATCTTCAAGTTGAGTTTCCTTTTCTTTTTCAAGTTTTTTTTTTTATTATGCCAGTGGCTTCTCTGGCTTCTTTATTTACGTTCTGCCTGTATTTTTTTAATACACTTGCAAAGTGTACATGCATTTTGCCCAAAAGCTAGGAACGCATTAAAAAAATTTCTCATAAAGAATATATATTCTTGGTCAGGACGACTAATGGCGTCATATGTCTGTTTTGTACGCAAACTATTATATCTCTTAGTTTTAAAGCTGTTGAAATGAAATGTTGCACAACGTCTGGTTTACTGCATGCTGCTAATTAATAGGAACCGCCCGAATCGGATGACTAAATTCTTTTCCGATCGGTCAGAAAATGGGTTGCTCGTTTGAATGTTGGCTTTCTTAAAATCTGCAAATATCAATACTTTGCTTTAGCAAGTGTATTTAAAGTTCGGCACAGACGAAGTTTGATTTACCGTTTTCGTTTATTTTTATTTTTGGTTTGGTTTGGTGGCTGATTTTTTGCCATTTGCCTTTAAGCGACATTTGTGACAAGTGTGTGTGAAGGACTCCAACATCTGGCAGCGGCATCTTCTTCTTCTACATGTGCATTAACCTTTGCATCATTTTGGGGCTTCTTATTTCTGCTTGTCACTTCAGGTTGCACTAGCAAGAATAAAGCACACCTATACTTATCCAATGCAAGCAGAGGTGTTTACCACACAGATTATCACGAAACAGTTAGTAACTCTAATCACTTTATTAAGCAATTAAGCAGTAGTAGTCTGTGTGTTTGTGTGTTGCATTTTGAACTCGCAAATGGAGTACTCTTTAAATCAGAGTCTTCTTTTAAAAAGCACCCTTTGTTCTTGAAATTGTAACAGTTAAAAAGTGGGCCGCATGATCTTTTCATCTCAAATGCCAAATGGTATATTAAATTATCTTATGTCTTCTGTTTTGCTCATGCTGGCGAATTTCACTTTCGCTTGATTTACAGCTCAGAGAAGCAGTTTGCCATAATTTCCCTTGCACTTTCACTCGAACTCTCTGCCCTACCCTTGGTCTAGTGTGGGTCTGGGTGCGATTGTGTGCGTGTTCATCAATTTTCAATAACAATGCAGCCAAAGGAAACGCACAGAGTCAGAGCTAGAGCCAGACAATAGACGCACGTGGCGAAATTACGAGGCAAGAAAAAAAAAAAAAAACTACAACACAATAGATGAAGCAGCAATTTCAATAAATTGCAAACGTTATAAAGATTTCGCTCTTTAAAAAAAAAAAACCGATTTTGTTGTTGAAAAATCAGTCGGGGAACAACTTCTTATGGATTTGGCTATAACTATATTGCTTTTTTTTTGAGAGTTAGATAAGTACATATATCGATATAGTATATATTATGTATACATAAACATTGTGAATATAAAAGTGGAAGTATGTTTGTTAATTATATGCGTCTAAGCCGCTCAACCGATCTTCACGAAATTTTCACAGTATGATCATGTCCATCGGGAAAGAATCAAAGGCTATGGCTCAAGCTTGTGAACCGATTCAAATGAACTTGATATTGATATCTGGCCTGCATGTTGGATATATGGATTTGAATATTTTTCTGGATCAGGACCAGTATTGAACCGGTATCGGACCGGTTTCGAACTGGTTAGACAGAGGTTCGGAGCCATATCTTTCAAGTTCTTTAAACTATGAACTTGAGATCGGGTCTGTAGGTTGGTAATATGGAGTTGAATATTTTACTCCATCAGGACCGGTATTGAGCTGGTATCGAACCGGTTTCGAACCGGTAAATGAGTGGTTCATAGCCGTATCTTACAAATTTTTTAAGCTATGAACTTGAAATCAGGTCTGTAGGTAATAAGGAGTTGGATATTGTACTGGTTCAGGGCCCGTATCGAACCAGTTTCAAACCGGTTACAAAGTTGTTCATAGACATATTTTAGAAATTATTTGAGCTATGAACTAACTGCAAACTTGAGGTGTAGGCTGTTAATATGAACTTAGCCTAACCAGCTTGCTGAACCAGTTCAACATTGGTTCAAGTTCACATTTCAGAGATTATTAAGGCTGTGATCTTGAAATGTTTGGGTTCAAATGTTAATATCAGCGAGTTCAAACTTGAATAAAAAAATCACTCTAAGCACTCCTGTTTTTGCTCAAATCAAAATCCATCTAGATTTTGCAACTAGGTGGTTTTTGTGCAATTGTTTGTCTCATGTAGGTTGATTATAAATTCCGGCATTTGCGCCACGGTCACACCGGGAGGGTTGGAAAGGTATAATAGTAAGTTGGCAGCACCTCTGCACTCGGCCGATTATTGGTTTGTTTGTTGCGCGCCAATTTTAAAAATTAAACAAGAATTTTACAGAGGAGAAGGTTTTTCTTTTGGAACGACTTGTTACTATGATGGGAGATTAAGCAATAGGTCGAAAGCTAAGTTCACACAGGCAAATAATTTGGACAAATTTTTATGTGTGTCCGTTTTTTCAGCAATATCTGCAGGTGTTCTTGTATAAGTGTGTGCCACAGGCAGCGTTACCAAGTTAGCTATTTTTCCCACCAGATATTGCTTTTTTGTAAGCTCGAAAGGTGGAAACTGTTCGGTTCAGCCGGTGCCTGCAATTCTAGCTAATTATTTGACATTGCTTAGCTATTTTAAATTAATCTCTGTTAAGTTTTAGCATTTTCAACAGTCGATTTTTGGTGGGAAAAATAGCTAAATTGACATTTGAAGACGCGCCAAAAATTGGAAGTCAAAGGCATTTTTGATGAAATCATTATGAAAAAAAGTTCCAAGTGTGGCGAATAAACACAAATCGAAGCTCAATTTTGTGAGTGAAAGACTGATAAAACGGCATACGAGAAAGCATAATCAATATTTTACAGATTCAGTAAATTTGGAAAAAATATGTCTGTACATCTCCACATTCATGCACACAAACATTTTATCAGTCATCTAGACTGCTCGATAATTGGCATAAATGTCCGAATTTTTGTAGAGGGCGGACTGAAGATTTATACACTAGCAATGAAGGAAGTTCATATGCAGCACACGAGCGCCAATCTCACGTCAATTATAATCGACATCTTACAGTCTTACAATGTATTTATGCGTCAGGTGTAGTATACCTGTTGTGCTATAATTTTATATATATTGGGTAAAACGTGCAACGAAACGAGGTTCGAGCCAAAACCAAAGCCCAAAAACGTCGAACATCAAATTTCCGACCCTTAACCGTTGTTAAATTTTGGTTCGAACCTGCAAACCGGAGGTTCAGAAGAAATTTTTTGGGTTTGCAGCCCTGGATTGACTGTAATTGTAAAGTAAAAGTAAAATTGGCTCAAACAGCACCTCCAGGAGGGCCAGGGCCAAGCTCCTCTCAATCTCTTGGCGTGTGTGCTTAAAATTTTTTTCATTAGAGAAAGGGACCTACAGTTTAACGCCGGCAATAGTTAGAGAATTTGCTTTTTCATGGCTAGTTACTTCACAGCTGGCGCCAGTAGCTGGTGAAGGTGATCGGGTGTGTAAAAGCTTTTTTCTAAAGAAAGAAAAAACTTTTTCTATTAGATGGTCCGAGGCGGGATCGAACCCACAACCTTCCACACCAGCCGCCACACATACGACTGGTACGCCACGCCCGACCACGTTTTGCAGCCCTGGATTGACTGTAATTGACGTAGCTTAAATAGGGGTTTTGAAAATTTAAAAAAAAACAAGGAAAATTTGCAACAGAGAATGAAATATTTATTTAGAGCGATTCATCAATGCCCACCATTTGCTTTTTAAGGATTATTTCATCTAAATATTGACCACGGCTACGCCTAAGGTGATCCAACCGTAAACGCTAATTGGGCATACTTTTTCCAGCATTTAGGCTGGTATCTCACATGGAATTATGTGCCAATGGCACATGGAATTAATTGCTCAACAAACTTGTCTCTTAATTAGTCCATAGATTTGCGTGCCGTTTGCGATGATGTGGCACCGTCTTGTTGAAACCACATTTCAACCAAGTCGAATTTTTCCATTTTGGGCAAAAAAAAAGTCGGTAAACATTGTCATCATTGACTAACATTCCGATTTCCATTATATTTGAAAAATTAATGTCCAATGATGCAGCTCTTGAACCCTTAATGGACCTGAAGAGGAACGCATCCGAATCTTTGTTAAATAATGGTATAAAATTGATTTTTAAGCAATTGGTGGGCTTCATTTTTTGCTATAATTGTACTACGCTATCTGTGTCTGATAAAAATGATGAATGACGATAATTAAAATAAAAAATAAAATAAAATAAAAAAACAATGCGTAAACAAAAAAAAAAAGAAAAGTAATTTAAAAATTAAAAAAATAAGAAATTCCACCTCCTCTCGAAAGCGAGAGCTAAGTTGAAATGAATGAACAATGTTTGAGTGTTTAACAAGTTAGAAAAAAGGTAAAAATCAAGGCCGACTATGCACTGCGTTTGATTTGTAATTTACCAATTATTTAGTGGAATTTCTAAAACTAAGCAGGCCAATTGACGTCCGCTACGAATAGCAAAATGACTATTTATAACATTAATTTAAATGATAAAGATGATAAAGACCGCGAAATTGCAATTTTTTATGAGTTTACATTATTAAGAAAATTTCATAGATGCCAATTGTAGACGCGTAAATGGAAAGTAAAGACCAATTTGTACAAAAAAATCGCGAGAATTTGCAAAGTTTTATAATAAGTTTAGATTATCAAAAAACTTTAAAATAGTTGGCATTTATAAACTGGTAAATTGGTAAATAGACTGGTACGAAATTAGCAAAATTCTTATGAGCTTAGATTCTGATAAAGACGATAAATAGACGGGTAAATAGAATAGGAGCTGTAGATCAAACGGTCCCAAAAATCATCATAAGATTATCACGGATGGTGGAGATCGAAAGTTGTAAAAAATGGTGAAATTTGCTCAATTTGCGTATGAGTTTACATCAGAGGTGCAAATAAAGAAATTATTTCTGAAACAAAAAGAACCACAAGATATAGAAAGGGAAAAACTATTTTGATTTCTGTGTTTGTGTGTGTATTCTTGGCTGGCTTAATGGCAATTGTAAAGTAGGCTTTACTTCTGAGGAACGCACGCCGGATATCTGCTACTATACCTATAAAGAATAGGACCTACATTTTAACGTTGATTCTGAGCGCCAAAAGCTGGGGAAGTACTTGTAAAGGTGATGGCTGCGTAAATGCTATTATATAACCGATAATTTTGTTTCAACACTATGCCACATCCGCCACTAGCCAGACATTAAAGCAGAGATAAATCTTCCCCTTCCCCCCCTCAAAGGTTATACCACAATATCCTCAACTTGGCCTAAAAAGTTATCGCTAGCCCGCCACAAATTTTTCACTTGTAACTACTTTATCTACTGTGATACTAATGTGCCTCCCAATCTCCCCGTTCTGTCCACCCTTTGCTGTCCTGGTCTAATGCAATTGCCACGCCCCTGCGGCTGCACTTACGTGGCGCTAATATAGAAAAGTGAAGTGCTCACGACAACGATGACGACGGCACTTGCAAAAATGGGGCGTGTCCACCCCTAACCGTTCTCCTGTTTCCTTTGCCCCTTTTCCGAGCAGTGCGACAAATTCACTGCAGTCGTTGTCGTTGTCTTCATGGCCATGGCTGTCCGTCGTTCGCCTCAAGTAGAGCAACAGAATTTGGGTCGCCATCCTCAACGGTGGCTGCAATTTTTTGGCATGATTCATGACCGCACCATGGCAATGTCGTCTACGCGCGACTTAACACACACACACACAGACAGCAGGCAAAAGCAAAGAATGAGATGAGATGCTGGCGATGCAGAGGCTCAGACTGAGCGTGGCACAATGGGCCAGAGAGCCATCAGACGCCGGTAACTTATGGAGACTATAGAAAAGATCACGAAATCCATTGCAGGTCAATAGAAGGAAGACGGAACTAAATCGAGTTTATGTAGGGTCGAATTAAAGATTGCATTAACGCTGCCACCCCAAACTCCATACCAAACAGTAACTTATTTGGTAGTCACTAAATATGATTTTTTGGTCGAACTTCGAACAAACTTATCATTTGGACGTGTCGTGGTAATTTTACCTGAGTAGCCATAAAAAACGCTTAGTATTCACGTTGAAAATTATACTTTTTCTAGTATATTGAAGGATTGTTGGTGATTCTAGATGATTTTCGTGTGCTTAACCCAAATCTGTTTTCAGAAATGGTCCATCACGTCGAGATTTTTATTAGTTATTTGAGCCTATACCAATACCAATATTGGGGTGGATCGTACATTTTTGTTTTAACTTTCTTTGATATTATAGTAAAGAACTAATCCTTAACTTTGAAATAAACTATCCCAAACATTTTTACGATTTTTTAAAATGAAGATATACCATTTATAGTAATTGTATGCGTTTGCACAAAAAATCAAATTTATTGTTTTTTAGTATTATATAACATATACATTAGGGTGCCCCAAAAAAAAATTTTTGTTTTTGCTCAGGCATTTTCTGAAAGCTTATAGGGGTAAGTATTTTTGAGTTTTAGCATATACCATATAGCTACCATAGGAACCATCGGTCGAAAAAGTAGTTTTAGTGAGAAAAACTTTTTTGTCTTCTACGCAAATGTCTCCAAACCTCGTATTTCTAAGTTTTTTATAGTTTCACATAATTTCACCAAGTCTTATGAAAATCGACCAACTATATAGCTTAGCTGCCATACAAGAGATATGTCTGAAAAAAGTTTTAGTAGGAAAAACTTTTTTGTTTTCAATGCTATCTCTCCCAAACTTGTTACTTGTATCAATATTATATGCCACCACACAATTCTGCCAAGTTTGATCCAAATCGGATGACTATAGCATATAGCTGCCTTAAGAACTATTGGAAAAAGTAGTTCAAGCGAGAAAAACTATAGTTATACCTTCCAGTTGTGAATATTATAAATTTCCACCCAAATTTTGGTAGTTCGGTCAAAATCGGATGAATATATCGTATAGCTGCCATATAACAAACTGGCAAGCAAATGCTCAAAGTAGTGGCGCCATCAAGCTACGAGGTAATATAAACTTCGGTCGAGCCGAAGTTAGCTTTTCTCTATTTTTGATATTTGATTTCTTGAGCGGAAAAACAAACAGTAAACGCAAAAAATCGCATAATTCAAAGTTTAAAGACAATCCGATGCTAAACTGGCAAACAGCTTAGAATATTATTAGTTTCATGCAATGGGTACAAAGCTTTAAAAGAGTATAACTCTGGAACTGTGAGGGCAAATTAAAATGTTTTTTTCTTAAATTAATCTTAAAATTTACGTATCTTTTACACTGCATCACTATTTTTTTTTGATTTTCATAGAAATTTTAAGAGTTATAATGCGTTATTTACAAAATTTATGCAAAATTTATGAAAAAATTTAAAATATGGTACCTAATTGAGCAAAAGCATAGCCAAAACTTATCGTTTATGCTCATAAAAGTAAAATTTGTACATTTTTCTTTAAAAATGCTGATATGAAAACTAAGAAAATCGTGATTATTGACAAAGTTATAAGTAAAATTCAAAAGCTGTACGGAAAACCCGATTGTTATGGAAAATTCGACTTGCGCGACCTCCAAACGTTTTCCGAAAAATCTGAAAAAAAAACTCAAAAATATTTACCCCTATAAGCTTTCAGAAAATTCAGAAATTTTTTGCGACACCCTAATATACATGTTATATAAATATATGATATGCAATGGGTGTTGTTGAAAATTTTCATTGAAATTCTATACAAACTACCAGCTTGTTGTACTGTTTTTGCAAGGTACAGCTTTGGGCAATAGACAATTTTGTTATTTTATTGTTTGTATTCAAAATGGTATATCTTCGCCAAAAATAATCGTACAATTCTTTGGGATAGTTTATTTCAAAGTTAAGAAATAGTTAGGAAAAGCAAAAGTATAAATTCCCCACAAAACGCAACTAAAAGCTATAAAAAAAGTACTTTTTTGCAACTTTAAGCTGAAATTACTAAATATCTCGACGTGATAGACCATTTCTAGAAACAGATTCGTCTTCAGTACTCAAAAATTTTAAGCTGAAATTACTAAATATCTCAAAGTGATAGACCATTTCTAGAAACAGATTCGTGTTCAGTACTCAAAAATCATCCAGAATTACCACCAATCTTTCAATATACTGGACCTTGGTGCCTAGTGTAATTAATTTTGTTACGATTTGTCAATGTGCTTTTAGTTTTATGACAGTTGGACACTCGCCCGCTACTTTGCAGTATTTTGACTTTGGCTTCTAGCTGATTAAGTGACATATTTATAGTTTGACTTGAGCTCGATACGTTTGGTGTCTGCGCTGAACTCACTCGGTTGATTTAATGGTTGCCACGATTAGTCAGTCCTTAGGCTTTTACAGTTTGTGGTGTGAGATTGGTCTTGTGTATGCAGTTTGGCATTCACTCGATATTTTACAATTTGATCAGATCGCTTGTTGGTGGAATCAATGCATTTGTATTCACTGAGCCTTAGTCTCGAACATGACACAAGCCAAATCATTTGTTCGAATTTCTAAGATTTTTTTTACGGACAACCAAATAAGTTTGTATAAGCTCGAGCTCATACAAAGGCCATAACAACCATGAGAATATCAAAGGCATCTATCAAACCAAATGAAGAATATTTGCGGTTGGTTTTTTTTTCCTATCCTTGCAGACAAAGTGAAGAAGTGGCAAAGTGCTCAGTGGCACTGCCCACTTGCTGTGTGTGTGTGTGCGGCTCGTTTAATGGCCACAAAGCGGAAACTGGAGCGTGGCTTCTTCTTGCTGCATTAGCAGCCATTTGCAGCAGCTATTGATGCAAGTGTGCATATGTATGTATGTATGTATGAGTGTGTGTCGTGCTTTACAGCCATTTATATTTATGTTTGCATCGCTCACCATTTCTCCGTCTCTTTCCCACTTTCGCAGGGGCACGAAAAATGATGACATGAAAAATTGTGTTGCCTGCTTTTGGGCGGCGCTCCCATGCTTGCCCCCTAAGGCCAACAGTCGATGCTTTTCATGTGGACCGGCAAATTTATGGGTTTTTAAATCGAACGAAATTCGATGCTTGTTTAAGGAACAAAACGAAACGAATCGAATCGAAACGCAAAGGGGATGTGCAGTAGAAGGAGGCCAACACATTTTACATATATTTATTTTGATATTTACAATGCGAGAACATAAATACGATACATTCAATGGGAAATGCCTCTAATTGCGGAAGATTTGGCCGAAAGACACATCAAAGCTGCGTTGGTGCCAAAGGGCTGTGTGCGGGCGTGGCTGCCTTGTGCTAGTTTTCATTCTATGTCTGTGAAATCTGCGACCTCGTTTTGGCCATTAAAAGTGAAACCGAATCGAGAGTCATAGAAGTCGAAGACCCACATAGCGATGCCTCTCCTTTGCCCTTGACTTGTGCTCCACTGACATCTGTTTCTACTCACCATATGTGTTAGGCCCCAAGAACTTGGGCAATGAGTTGGCATATGCTGTAAATCAGATACATAGATTCACCGGAGACAGTGTAGATCCGAACATAATGAAATGAAATTGCTTACTCACCTCCCACGAAAACTCAAACTATTCATCATTTTTCTATTTCTGTACGGGTGTTCGGCAATTTCCTCACCGCCCCCCCACAAATCACCAAACTATGTATTTTCACCATTTTTATACGTCCGCTATTCGCCTGGCTAACTAAACTCGAGCCACTCCAGCGAACGCTTCAATGGACATGAAGGAGGAACGGAAGAACTTGGCGAATGTCTTGAGAGAGTGTTGAGAGGATGTCAGGCGAATGTCATGCGATTGTTGTTTTTGTTTAGCCAAGTCCTTGTGTCCTTGTGGGGATGAGGGGGCTAATAAATATGAGGCACTTACTTGATATAAATGAAAGCACAAGAATCATATCTATGGTCACTTGAAACCACTTCATCTCATTTCCCTCTGAGGCCGTTGAGGTTGTTGCTGAGGGAATGGGTGAGGCGTGAGGCTTGAGGCTTGAGGCGTGGCTGGCAGTTGTTGTGGGCGTGGCTGAGGATTATATTTGAGGCGCAGGCGCAGCAGTTTTTATTTTCAAATTGGGTTTCTTTCGCTGCTTGTTGTTGTTCTTGTGCGTTGTAGGCATCTCTATAGGTTTTTGTATTGGATTTGGACTTGGCAGCATTTATTTACATAATTATTTGAAATATCTCTAGGTATGTGTAAATATATTTGTTTGTTGTTTGGCAGTTTTCGTTTAAAATTCTTCAAATGTTTTATTTGTATTTTGTGGCCTCGGTGGCTGCTCCTGCATTCGCTGCTCCCCGTTGTGGTGCTGTTTCATTTCGTTCCTGGTGTGCTGCAATGAAACAAAACAAGAAGGCAAAAGCCAAAATTGAAATTGAAAATGTTCTTCAGAAGTAGGCGGCAGCGGCGGCGGCGGCGGCGTCTTAGCCAAACTTAATCTGGAGCCAAAAACTTTTCACTTCTTTTTTTATGTTTTGTATGCAAATTTTGTTTTAATTATAAAATTTTTAGCGTTGACCCAAATTGAATTGGCCAAAGAATATGAAAAGCATTCTGTGAATTTTAATTGCTAATTTCACTTAAATCATTTAACGTGGACCTTTGAGATTTCTACAGGAAAAAGTTTTTGTTTTGTTGTCTTCTGTTAATTGAATTAATAACTCTCAGACGGCAGGTGCGGGAGGGCAGGTGGCAAAGGGAGAGGCGTGGTGTGGAATTTATTTCAGCCCAAAATTACCCAATTTGATTGTACAAAAGCTTAATCGGCTTTTCAGTTATTTAATCATGTCTCTGCGATCGTCATAAATTCAATGGCTTTGACCGAAACACATAAATATGCGGATAGAATTGCTGGGATTGCGCAAAGGAGTGCACAAAACTGAAATAAATGTATGTGTACAAATCTTTAGTTTTATTGAGCCAAAGTCCTGGACAACATGCGACGAATTGAGGGAACGCTACAAAAGTGGGAACATTCGGGGTAGTTCTCCAGTTAGTGTCAAAATATTTTTCATTTCAACTTGACGATAGCATAGCCAATTTTCAATGCTACCAAATTTCCATATAGTTTCCAATTTCAGGGTACTGACAGCATTTTATGAAATTGCTGATCACATTCGAGCCTTTTTCGAGTCCTCAGTCTGACTAAAATGGTCATAATAGGGCTCGTTTTCTGATTATAAATGATACTTTTGTCGGGAGGAAATGGTACCAGAGCCGCGAATCTTCATGAAGAGTCGATTATACCCCTTGATTCGGAGCAGTTTCGACTCATTTGCGAGTCTTTTTTTTAAGGAATCACATTATGAGCAAATGCGTGAGTCATTTTCGAGTGTTCCATAAATAGCTCATGAAATTAATATCTTTTTATACTCTGTATAACAGGTACACAAAGGCCCCGTCCCGCACCCGCAATTTGGGAAAAACGTGATATCTCCCACAGTTTTGAAGATAGGTTGTTCGTACCATCTAGAGATAGTAAGAAATTAGCATTATTTATCGATTTGCCAAAATTAAATATCGGATGAAAAATACTCAAGTTATGACCAAGAGTCAGTTCCAATAAAGATCGGTTTGAAATGGTTACAGTACAGTACAGTACAACTATTTGTCAGTTTTGAAGTGGTCACAGTCTGTGGCAGCCCTGGCCACCTCTGGTCACACCATTCATTGAACACCATCCCTGACGCGATAGCAGAACGACAACACGCGCTATCCCTCGCGCTCAGTTTCTGGCTGGCGTCCGCCATGCGCGGCGGCGCGTCACATCATCGTCAACTCAATCGACTTTCATTCATTCATTTTAGCGTGTAGTATTATAATTCAAAAAAGGTAGTTACTTATCAAACCTACTAGCTAAAGTGGTGACCCCCGACTAAGTTAAACAACACAAACAATAAACCAAACCAATTCAAAGCAGTGTGTTAAACAAATGAATTTCAATCTCTGACGAAATTCACACGCACACACCCATACGGTGACGCCATTGTGCGATTCATTTCGACATGCAGCTTTCGATCAACAAATTCAAACAGCAACACGCTAACTGAAGACGACCGCTGTTTCGACAATAGCCAGCCAGATCCTCACCAGCGGCAACGGAGCCATCTCGATGTTTTTTGGGCATTTTGTCACACACACGACAGGCGCCGGCAACGTTTACGCACAAACACACACACACACACACAACATACGTCGCGACGGAGCAGCACACACACACACACACATGCTGACGGCGTCTGCAGCATACATACACTCAAACACATGTTGGCGCGTTCTCACACACACACGATCCGCAGGCGCCATGTTTTTTCCACAAAAACAACAGTGGCGATTTTCGATTTGCGGATCAATTACCAGGATTCATGCCTCGACAACTGGATACCTGACGACTTCGCTGGCGCCCCGAAAATGGAACGGATCGTCCACAGTAAGGAAAGCTCCTGGTTTGAAAATGACTCTGGCAACGCATACACACATTCACACACAGACAGCATCTACCAGCGCACACACACAATGCAAACAGCAATTTTTTGTGCAAATGACACCAACCGCTGCCCATGAAAACGTCCATCACCCAGCCTGCCCTACACCGCTGCTCGCGCCTACTATTTACGCGCGAATAACCGACTCATCAACTACATGTAACCGATCTCACGTTGGTCAAGCATCCGACTAATATTTCAGATGTGACATTGTACGCAGCCTGCCAGACGATCGATCATACTTATGGAAGTACGTCGTGCAGCTGAATTTGGATCTTCATCGCATATTCGTCGTCGCCGATGTTCATGCATAGCGATCCGCATACCTGACCGACCGATAGCAACATGCTACGACTCGAGACGCTCTTTGTTTGGCAATTGATGCCAGCCTGAGTCTACCAACAAGTTCTCGACCTCAAACGAAAGTCCTTAACGAGAGGCACCACGAAAGTCCTAAACGATAGGCACCACGAAAGCCCACAACGTGTGGCAATCGAAAGTCTCTACTCGGGGTACAATACCCAGTACTATTGACTCTGTAACTTCAACCCTGCTTGGGCGTACTTACTTGTCGACCACCATTTGAAGTAACGGCCTCAACACGAGGTTACCATCGACGCAACTTCTCCAATCTGTACTCGGTGCACATGCTCAGTACTACGAATTGACTAGTTTCTATACTCAACGAAACAATACCATCGACCCAACTACGACACAAACATCACAGCGAGAAATATACGCAAGCATTCCTCCACATTCAGACTTGTACAAATCCTGTAGATGCTCACCCCGGACATACATTCATCCCAGCTTTACTTAAACTCGAAAATCATTCGTTCCGACATGGTCTCTGGACCAGAACGAGAACACGCGCCATCCATGGCGCTCAGTTTCTGGCTGGCGTCCGCCACGCGCGGCGGCGCGTCGCATCTTCGTCAACTCAATCGACTTTCATTCATTCATTTTAGCGTGTAGTATTATTATTCAGTAAAGTTAGTTACTTATCCAACCTAGTAGCTAAAATGGTCAAAGTAATGGCGCCATCTATTGCTGAGTTTGGGAAACAACTCAGCTAAGAATGTTCCACGAAAATCATCAAACTATTATTTTCGACCCTCGAATACGAAAAAATGTTCACCGACCCTCGTATTTTTACGCATTCCATGTTTTTATACCCTTGCAAAGGGTATTATAATTTTGCCCAGAAGTTTGCAACGCATAGAAATATTCATTTCCGACCACATAAATAAGTTAAGTAAGTTGAGACCAATAAAGGGGGAAAAAGTGGATTTTCGAAATTTTGACTTTGAAATCCCATATCTCCGTCATTTATTGAACGATCCCAAATATGCTAGCTCAAACCAGAATAACATCGTTTCTTAACCAGTTTTACTTTCAGATAATCGTTTCTCAAAAATTTTTTGCTATCATAGGCCTATGCTTTAAATTTTTGCCCAACTTTTTACCGATTTACCACAACAGAAACAACAAAAATTTCTAAACTTAATGTAACCGATTACCTATCGAATCAAAAAAAACCGCTTGCTAATATCACTTATAGTTTTTGTGTAATTTAATTTTTTGTAAACCTTTTAAAAATTACACCTGAAGGTGTTCAGTACCCTTAATCCAATTTCAGCTTCAGCGGAAGTCGAGTTTAAGGATTCTCTCGGAGAATTCTTCGCTCTTCTTAAGACTTTTTGTCACTTTCATGCGGGGTTTTTGAATATTTTTTTTTGTCCATAATTTGAAGGATTTCCCAAATAAATAAAAGGCAACCGGTATGTTACCATTCTTAAAGCGTACAAGTACAAAAGAAAACTGACTGAATGAATGAATATGAGTATAAATGGTTTTCGGAAGTAATTTGAGAAAATGTCTTGAGGGTCTCTTAACCTGTGCACACCCCTCACCCAAACTGCTTTGACCTTCTGAAGCGGCACTGTCAAATATTTAAAAGGCACGCCTGCAGGTGCCAGAAGGAGCGGCGGCAGCAGCAGCACCGGCAGCTCGAGGACGACACGTTTTTGATGCAACAAAAGATGCCAAGTGTCAATTTAAACAGCCGCACACTTGCCAGAAAAGAGAGAATGAGCAGAACGGGGAAGGAGAAAATGTGCCAGGGGCATCTCTCTCCCTGCCACTTGAAGCTTGAAAAAGCCAACGTTGACAGCGCTTAAGACTTGGGCATTGTCCTTGCTGCTTGCTAGCTGGTTTGACAAGCGCAGGCAAGCGAAGGCCTGTCCTCGCCTGTTGTCTTTTCATATTAAATGCATTGCCAGATGTGGGGGAGAAGCAGAGAAAATTCGATTTTTCGCCTACGAACTGACAACTTCCGTTAGCCGGGGACCACGAAAGGAGCTGTCCGAATTGAACAGTTGCTCCTCATTAGGCGAACCCTGAATCTGGAGTTGAGTAGAAAAACTGAAGCCGAAATTTGCAACAAAAGTTTTTTTGATGAGCTGATAATTCATCACCCCTCCTAAGCAGGCAAATATATATGTCACACAGTGCGTATGGGTAATAAATTTTAAACGGAATGGAAAGAAAATGGCAGCCCCAATAAGTAGGCAACAAAAAAGGCAAAAAATATAAAGTGAACCCGGCAACACACACACACACACACACGCTCACAAATCACAGTCAGCAGCTGTGACAGAAATCAACTGCCAAGGCAAAGGAATATAAGTCAGTTGAAGGGCAGACAGAGGAGGTGGCACCGCAAAAATGCAACAAAATAAGAAAATGCCGACAAGGTCCCCAGGGCAAGAGGAAAGGTGGTAAATTCGCTAGACAACTGGATACAACAAATTTAAGTAAAAATGCTAAAACTAGCGAGAATTTCAAATATATTTGAAGACTCCTACCTCAGTCTTTGCTGGTTCATTCATCCTCATCAGCATTTCAGCGCCTCATTCGAATGCTGAGCAGCTGCTGCTGTTGCCGCTTGCCTTTGACTTTGTTGCTGCTCTCGCTACCGTTGTCGTTGCTGATTTGCCATTATTACATGCATATTTCGTGTAATGAGTGCGATTAGCATTCTCAATGAAGTGGGGTTAACAATGTGCTTGGCATTTCTAGTTTGCCGAGCAGCGACACAGAGACAGAGACAAAGACCCAGACAGCAGAGACTCGAGGGGCTGGAAACTGGAAAGCTTAGCTGCTGAGGCTGCTCCTGCTCCTGCTGCGTCATCAACATAATCATCGAGCATCAACATTTCAAATTGAGCAGCATTATTGCTGCTTGCGCAGATACACACACACACACACACACTTGAAGGCGGGCTAGAGGCAGCAGCTGCAGTTGATCAATTGCCAAAGTAGATTTATGGATTGCCCGTCCAACCCCGTCGAAACTTTGTTTGTGAATAAATTTGTATATTAATATTTAACCCAACTAAAGCCGCCTCTAAGCCAATTTGCCAATATGAAAGCGTAACTATTTGTTTTTACACAGAGAATATTAAGTTTGTGCAAATGTATGAAACCGCCAGAAGGAATCATCATATAAAGTATATATATAGCATATATATATATAAAGGCATCGTGACCAAACTTGGAGCTTTTTTAGAACAAATACGCACATTTGTCGGAACCGGCCGGATCGAACGACTATAGCATGCTTATATGTTGCTGCCATAGGAACGATTGGTCGAAAAACTAATTTTAGTGAGGAAAACTTTTTTCCTTTTTGAAGCGAAAGTCCCCAAACATCGCATTTATTAGTTGTCTAGACCTTTTCATAATTTCACCAAGTTTGTTGAAAATCGGACAACTAAATAGTATAGCTGCCATAGAAAAGATAGGTCTGAAAAAGAGTCTTAGTAAGGAAAACTTGTTTTCTTGTTTTCAATGCCATCGCTCTCAAACTTAATATTTATTAATATTAAATGCTTTCACATAATTCGGATAAGTTTGATCCAAATCGGATCAGGTTAAGGTTCGGGAGGTTAAATATTTAAAAGGTTTGGTTCATGGTACGTTTCGAGGGACCCAAAAAACCCCAACCGAACCGGTTGTTTGGGGTTCGGTTCAGGACCGGTTTGCAGCCTTTGTTCTTACAGCCCTGACTGACTGAATCATTCAATCTACGCACAGCCTAAGCGGTAAGAAATAGGTAGAAGTCAAACTTTGGTTTATATGTGGTGACAGAGGACACTCGGTGTGTAAGGAAAGTATGCGAAATAGTAGTACACTTATTTTCCCGAAAAGTTGTATATAGACAACATTTTTTTCATCCGATTCATTTGAAACTCGAATTGTGAGCACAGTAAAATGGGGGCTGTATTATTTCGAAAACTTTGCCCTAAAAGGACATAGTATTGGGGGTTCAAAGTCAAACGTTACTTTTAGTCCAATTATGGTCGTTTTTGTCATTTTATGATTCTCAAAGAGAGGGGTGAATGTGGAACTAGAGGTCGAAAATGGGGAAATAGTTTGTGCTTGCCTGTCAACGGTGAGCCACCGAAGAAGATAGAGCTTACATCGGCCACGGTTCCGTTGAAGGAAAAAGATACAGATGACGCTATCCGTAAAAAGTATTCGTATAAAGTATCTTAAGACACTTGAGGGCAGCAACTCCAAGTCACTGACAGCGATGTAGAAGACACTACGCAGGGGTGCTACAGGGGGGCCGAACTGAATGCACTTGCAACCACGACGGGAATGAAATCTCCTACTGAATCGATGGCCAGCAAAGCATCCACGGAGGACATCCAGATGCATTGCAGACGATCGTCGACAACACCCTCCCAAAAGTAGGGGTCGGTTGGCGGAAAGCGTGGTATCTCCAGGTGACAGCGATCGGAAGACTCGTCAAAGGCTCCGGAGAACAAGCGGATTGGACCAGAAGATCTAGTGACTAGCTTAAGCTCGAAGACAGAACTTCAGGTGGCCATTATCGACTGAACCCACCCGGAAGGGATCACTTCAAACGCGAAGTGGCTAGTCATGGAGGGAGTCATACTGCAAGCCATTCACGATGCCATGAAAAGGAAAAAAAATCTTCATCAAATCGAAGCATCAAATGGTACAAGGGAACTAATGTCGTAGTTTTTACCATTGAGAAATCCCTGAGCTTTCTCACTGACACAATTCTCGGCGTTGGTGATATATGCGCTGGAGCAAGAGTCGAGGTCTTAAGATTGAAAAGCGTGTTCTGCGGAAAAAGTAGATTCGCTTACCTACTGGATAGTTAAGATATTCTAGAACTACAAGATATGTATGTTGACTTCACTCGGCAATATTTCAACTCATAATATTTGTATTTTGGAATGACAATTGTATGTGTAAAAAACGAATGTGGAACCTCATTTAGAAGTCTTAAATAAATGTTTAATGTTGCCATTTAAAAATCTGAAAATTATTCTGAAGGAGTGTATGCATGCCAGCTTTGACCAAAAACAAATTTGAAATTTTTTTTAATGGATAGATGGTCCGAAGAAGGCTTGTAATTGATATGATAAAAATCGCTGTTAAAAATTCAGGGTTGGTACTAGAAGTATAAAAAAATCGCTAAATTACATTCGATTGATGTCCTTTAAAACTGCATACTTAAAAAATAATCAGTATTGGGGGGCCAGTCCCCCTACAAATCCGGCTTTGCCCTTTGATGAAACTTCACTGGTTGTTACACACAGAGAAAAATTAGAGAATTTGATGCTCGACGTTACTCCTCACCTCCCATGGCCAACAAACACGAAATTAAGAACGATTTTAGCTCAATTTCAAGTACACAATTCTTTAAGAATGAATAAGCTTATTCAAGAGCATTCGTACTTGAAGTATTTGCTCAAATTTTTTCTCTGAAAACCGACCACCACTTTGCGATTTATTTACAAATATTATTCGTCTTAATTTTTTGAAATTTTTTTGTATATGTTTTTTTTTTTTTTATTACTTTTAATGCGAATTGCATTTTCTTTTTATGATGAGGCTGGTTTACTCGTTTCCGCTTGGACAGAGCCTGTTCGCGTGGAACTTGTTATCGTTGCTTGCCAACAAACAAGCCACCCCATCCCCCACCAACCCTTAACATCCGTTTGGTTAAGCAGGCTTGCATTTTTCTAGCTCTTCAGTTGGCTGTCTCCTGCTGGTTTGTTTGCATCATAAACAAAATGAGACTCTTGACCAAATGGTTAGATGTCCATGTTGTTGGTGTTGTTGTTTTTGAACTGCTCTAAAGAGTTCTGAGCCGTTTGCTTTGTCATCGTGAAGTTGTTGTTGTAGTTGTTGCAGAACGCTCTAATTAAATTTACCAGCCGCTTCATTATGCCACTCTTCATCCTGCTTGTTGACTAAAGCAAATAAATCAAGTTAAATAATTGCCACTTGCATTGTGTGTCCAAGTGCCACGCCCACGCGCACATCAGTCTCACACACACACTCACACACACACACACACAGATACAAAAGAAGCCACAGAGGAAAGTCACTTTTTTGTTGTACAATTAATATTCCCTTCGCCCCTCCCTCATCTCGCTTGAAACTACCTACAACTAAAATTTGTTGCACAAATTTTTTAGTATAATTAAAACATTTTACTAAGCACACATATACTCAAACACTCACTTCCTGTCGGCGCGCAACATCCGTTCGGAAGTCCCATAGCCCCTCAACAACTCCCCTAACGTTGGACGTTTGACAGTGAAGCGGGGGATTTGGTGTTATTGGCATATCAAAAGTTTGTGCTCAGAGCCCATGAATACCTACGAAAAGTTTCAGCAAAATGAATAAATTACTCACTAAATAAGTGATTCGTTTGGAAGTACTTCTTGCTCATTGTGTTCAACATATTAACACCAAAATCCATTGTGTCCTCTTGTCCCGCGAGTTTTACTTTGATCGCAATTCCCTACGACGGCATTAATAATTTTCTTGCTTCCTTCAATCGTCTCGTTGTCTTCAACTTCCTCTCGTTCATCTACTTATTTATTTATAGTTTATAGCTGAAGAAAGTGCAGTCAAACTTTGCAGTGGGCAATTAAGAATTAAGATTTAACAATGGAATATTTAGTGCATCTAACAATGAAAAGTTTAGTGAGAAATGGTGGTAATACCTGTTGGAGTTTTAGCATTTTAAAGACTTACTTAGTTCACAGCTGGTGACAGTTTTTCAAACAAAGCTCTTTTGTAAGATGTTTCGAGGCGGTTCGCTCACACAGAGTAGGATAAAAACCATTTAAAAAAAGTTTTTAAAAAAGTCAAAAAAAATGTTTTTAAATATATACAAAAACCAGATTAATTAATGGGGAGTGTCCTGAAAATCTCTAGAGATATTGGCCTTGGTTGGTTTGCAAAACGCTCCAAAATAAGTCGGTGTCACAGAACTTCAATAGTTTTCATTTTTTTATTTGAATGTCTAGTTAGAAGGCTTGTGTCTAATATAATGGTCTATCTATAATTCATCTCAATGCTGGTGATTTCGTGTACGGGCTTACTATGCCATGTTAATACCTGTTCCGGTTTTCACTTTCGACTAAAATTGTCGAATTCGAATTTGTTATGTCTTTTTGTATATAATTGATTGGGTTAATCAGACGAAAATACGTCGAATAAAGAGTAAGTAGAAACTAAAGGTTTGATACGGATTTCCTTGATTGTTTAATAGAAACAAGAACATGCCAAGTGAAAACCGGAACACGGCAGATAGTCATCCGACATTACAGACATGGCTATATATCTTGCTACTCGGCGACTCGGCTGTTGACGCTGATCAAGAATACTTAATATATATAGGGTCGGAAGTGGCAGAAAAGCAATAAAGTGTGTAAAGTGCTGCCCATCGCCGTTGCAGCCAGTATTACCCATCATAATTGTTTGTTTTCCTTATAAGTCGACTATCGTTCATCCGATCTTTATGATTTCTTCGGCAAATCGATCAATAATACTGATTACTATATAAACTTAGAAGGTTCCAAATATCTATCTACAAAACTGTGGGAGATATGACGTTTATTCCAAATTGTGGGGGCGGGAGGGGGCGTGGCAAAAATTGAAAATAAACCCAATCTGCCGGCAAGTATAAGAAGCATTTGTCCCATACATGCCAAACCTTTATCTTTAACCACCTCTGAGATCTCTTCGTTCATATGGACGGACAGACGGACTCGTCTGTTGATGCTGATCAAGAATATATATGGGCATTTCTAAAAAAAGGTCCACCAAGGCCAAAAATATAAAAGTGGGTAAAAAAACTATGTTTCGTCAAATTTTTATGGGGAAGCAGTCAAATTGAACAAATGTAAGCTACGACGATCACGTTCGTCAGAATAGAAATGCTCATATACTTTATAGGGTCGAAAATGATTCTTTCTCCCTGTTACACTCAAAAAACAACTCACCCTAAAAAGTGTCATTTTCTCACTCATTTTAAGAAAATCGCCCTAAAAAAAGGGAAAATGGCGTGTCGCCTTATACTTAAGAAAATTTTTCTAAAAAATAGAAATTTTTTCCGACAGATAAACATCTGATATCGACCAAATTTCGCGAATCTTTTTGAAAACATATCAAATTAACAATCGTGGAGTTTAAGAAAGATAAAATTTAAAACAGAAAAGATTTTTCTCACTAAGACACATTTTCCGACCGATCGGTCCTATGGCAACCATAAGATATAGTCACCCGATGTCGATCAACTTTTTCAAATTAGTTTGAAAGCGTTTAATATTAAGAATCACCGACATTAAGAACGCTTTACTTGAAAACAAAAAAGTTTTTTTTTCACTAAGACCCATTTTCCGACCGATCGGTCCAATAACAGCTTTATGTAATGGTCATCCGAAATCCGCAAATCTGTTTGAAAGCATATAATATTAATAATGGCCGAGTTTAAGGCCACTAACATTGAAATCAAAAAAGTTTTTCTCACTAAGACCCGTTTTTTGACCGATGGTTCCTATAGTAGCTATAAGATATAGTCATCCGATCCGGTTGGTTCCAACATATTAGCAGCGTGCAGTAAAAAGAAGACTCTGTGCCAAAGTTCAGCTCGATAGTTCATTTTCTTAGTTATGGGGCAAAATACCCTAAATTTGTAAGAAATATTTTCTAAAATCAAACGCGAAATTACCCTAAAAATTAGAAAAGGCAATAAAGAAAATTCACCCTACAAATTTTTAAATTTTAAAAAAATATATTTTTCTAAATTTTAGAAAGTTTTTTATACAAAATTCATTTGTAGGGCAACTTTTCTAAAATGCAGAAAATTTTTTCTAAAATATAGAAATTTTTGTCTAAATTTTAAGGCGATTTCTATTCTAGGGTGATTTTCTTAAATATAGAAAAATAATTTTCTGAGTGTACATACTTTTGAACAAACTTAATATACTCTTTATACCTTTGGTACAGAGTATAAAAATGTTCTTTCATTCATTTCTCTCTTTTAGAACAGTGCAGTTTTCTTCTTGTTTCCCAAGTGACAGAGGCTGCTTTTGGACTACTTGTGTGTGTGTGTGCGTGTGTGTGCTGGCCTTCATGATTGATGCCCAGTTTGCGCGAGATTTCGTTTTAATGCCTTTGACAAATCCGTTAGAGCAAACGAGAATGGCGTAGTAGCGGGCATAGCAAACGGAGAGGCGGATGTCTTAATGACTAAAACATTTGAGCGTCAATTTCTGTTCTTTTCGGAGTCTCGTTCGCCACGACGAGGTGTACGAGGAAAAGACGTGGCATGAAAATCGTTTAAAATCTTTATTTATATAAATTCAAATTGCTGAAAGGGTATATAAACTTTTTCGGAGTTGCTTAAAAAGTGCTTCAGAGCCATATCTGCCCTTCAAAACGAGATGAAAACTAAAGAACAAACAGTTCCCAAGCCGGCTTAATCAAGATCAGAACTGGTTCAAAAGTGACTGCAAACCCTTTCAAAAAGTTATTGAAAATATTTAAGCAAAATATAATAACACCTGTGTTCGTTCCGACTGACCTTTGACTTTCTCTGCCGCCCCCAAATAGATAGCGAGAGCGACGTCTCTGGCGCTTCTCTACAATATTCAGTGAACGGAGTAAAATTGTAAATCGAGCCGAGGAATTGCTATCGGTGTGTGTGCGTGTGAGCTAATTTCGTTAACGAGGCTAATAGTTCAGGGCAGGGTGATGATGGGCCTTCGCCTGACACATGACAAAGAAAACGAAAAAATCCGCCTGGCTAAATGAGATTTTCATGTCGCAGCAGCAGCCGGAAAGAGACAAAATATTTCGCCTGAAATTTTTGCAGTGTTGAAAGGTTGAAAGGTTCAACACCAAAACCGAAAAAGGCAAAGGGAAAGCAGAAAGAAGCTTAGAAGCCAGCCAGATGAAGATGAATGGGCGTTAAACATGTTGAGGAATTAATAAGATGACGATGACGATGATGATGAGCCACTGGCATGGTGGGTGGAGAGGGGTAAGACTGTCACAATATGCAAATGAGCCAATAAAAGTAACTGAAAATTAAATTTACTTAGATTAAAATTGAAACAAAACTTGGATCTTACAATCGAAAACTGTGGGTGTGTGTGGGGGGGGGGGGGAGTTGGGCCAGTTGTTAATGTCACCTAACCTGGGTATTAACATAGCGTACGCTGTGGAGCAGGTCGCGCATAGCACTTCCTTATACTTGGTTTTCCTCGGGGACCCCAAAAATCTAAAGTTATGGGCCAAAAACAGCTTTTTGCTTTTTTACCTCAATTAAATAGATATAACGCGCGCATGGACCGTCTGATTGTTTATAACCTTGTCAATTCCGATAGCGACGAGAGCAATCTAATATATTTTAATGAATGGTTTGACTGATTTAACGCGATGGCTGAGAAATTTCGAAATTTCTACTTTAGCCACCACTAGCTTAACTATTTTATTCTATGCGATTTTGCCCTAATGTTTATTATGAGAGCCCATTTAATTTTCCGTTGAACAAATGTTCTCACGATGAATTTGGTTACCTGATGACGAAGTTATTCGCATATTTCTGAGTGCACCTCGGCGATCTAGTATTTTTTTTTCGGTATGCTAACATATTAGTGTGTTCTATAACATAATTGCCCCAATAAGTATGCTATGTTTTGTCTTTTTTAAATACTTAAAATGCTAATATATATAAACTTCCATGTTTCACGATTTCTGGGCAAATATACTATTAAACGCTTTGATAGTACGCCAAACCCTTTTGGTGGGAAAAGTTTCTTAACAACAGCTTGATATATATAACTGAGTTAATTGCTTAACAGTGGCTTAACAGCATTGTTATCAGCTCGGAAATCTACTCAGTTCGTCAGGTTGATTAAGAATATATGACCTTCATGGAGTCAGACTTCACTTCAATGTTGAAATTATCAGTGAAATTTTAGCTGCAATAAAAAACTAAACTTTTAAGCCGTGGTAAGAAAATTTGATTTATTGCACAATTTTTTTGGAAAATATTCATTTATGATTCTTTTTTCTCGACTTAAAGTCACTCATCGTGTTGGTTATTGTTGCTGGGCTCTGTTTTGGCTTTGGCTTAGGCTGCGGTTGTGTTTGCGCGGTTTTTGCGGTCGCCATGGATTTTGCATGGATTTGCAACGCTTAATGGAAATTTTCAATTCACTTTGACACTTTATGACAAACTTTGGTTTCTGTGTTGTGTGTGAGTTTTAATGCCATGCCTGTCAGTGGCACTTGTCGCCGCCTTTTCACTCCGCTCCTAGCCGAATCCTTGCCAATTTCCAAAAATGCTGTCAGCACTTTTTCGGTCGTCGTCGTCGTCGTCGTCAGCTGCCAGCAGCACTTAAAGCCAAAAAGCATCAACAGCAATAGCAGCAGCAACAACAACAACAATAATAAAAAGCAGCATCAGTGACTGGTAAAGGTGTTAAGCTGGCTCTGGCAGGACGACGGCCAAAAACCTAGGCAGGATTTTTCAACTATGCCCTGCTGGTGGCCTCCACATCATTTTGTGAATAAAGTCACGTTTTGCTTATTTAACATTTCGTTGACCCCCCCCCGGTCTTGCTCTGTGCTTGCCGCATTTTTTTGTTTGGGTTCAAATATTCTTAAAGCCATATGGCATTTAGTTTAGCACAGCATTCTCATTAGGCATTCATTTCAAAGATGGTTTGCTCACTCGGTAACCATTATGGGGGGACACTCACAGACTACGCCATTCTTGAGAAGGCTGTTGTCCTGTCTACAATGGTGTCAGGATGGTTGGCAAATATTGTTGCCGAAAAGCTGTTGCCAAACATTATAGCAGCAATATTACCTACATTGTTCAGTCGTCCTTTTCAGTGACATCAACTAAATTGTTTGCTTAATATTTTGTTTGTTGAAAAGATTGCTTATAGTTGAAATACTTTCGATCAGCTATTGAGCAACACTTACTCGAACTGCTGAGGTGCTGCCGCTTTGTTGTTGAGGCAGAGCATTAAGCTTTAGACTGATTAATTAAGTTTCCCAAATGACTTTTAACATATTTTCAAAATAGTTTTCTTCCTTTGAAATGCGTCAGTTAAATATTACATATAATAAAACAACAAAAAGTTGTACGAATTTGTTTGCATGCCTCGCAGCTATCATCTAGCATGTGGTCAAAATTGAGGCACACTCACACACACAGACACACATAGGAAAAGCCGCACAAATAAAGAGAAAATTGCCATTGGCACAATTTCCTTTTGTGTTTTGTAAATTGTGTGAATTTTAACACTTGATATTCTTTTAATGAATTATTTTCGCCTTTCCTCCCGCCTCACTCTGGTGACCAACGTTATTTAAATTTTTCAACTATTTTGCATGCCAAGGGGATTTGGTAAGGTGGGTGGGATTGGCTGGGGTGTTGGACTTTTATAAGTCAGCCGGCAGCCGTTGGGCAAGGAAAACTTTTCAAGCAAATAGCTTGCAATTGAGTTATTTATTGTGTGTGAGTGTGTGTGTGTGTGTGTCTGTGTGGCCCAAAAATGGCCAAATTACTACATCCAGACGAAAGGGAGAGAGAAAGAGACGGGACTAGCAGTAGAGCGGTTCAGTTCCGGCTAGCCATTTTGACTGCCTTTTGGTGCTGCTGCCCAACATTTCTGTTTTGTTTTTTTTTTTTTTTTGCCTTGTGGTTGCCACTTTTGATTGTTTTGGCCATAATATTTGTTATGTTGCCGTGCGGCTGTGTGCGTGCTGCTACTGTTTCGACTCGGATTGGGGCATTGTTATTATGTATTCGTCTATATTTGGCCAAGAACGCAGGCGGCCTCGCTGAGCATGGAAAACAACAGTCAGGAGCTTGATTTAAAACAGAAAAGTTTTTCTCACTAAGACACATTTTCCGACCGATCGGTCCTATGGCAACCATAAGATATAGTCACCCGATGTCGATCAATTTTTTCAAATTAGTTTGAAAGCGTTTAATATTAAGAATCACCGACTTTAAGAACGACTTACTTGAAAACAAAAAAGTTTTTTTCACTAAGACCCGTTTTCCGAACGATCGGTCCTATGGCAGCTATATGTTATAGTCATCCGATTTTGACCAAAATTTGCAAATCTGTTTGATAGCATATAATATTAATAATGGCCGAGTTTAAGGTCGCTAACATTGAAAACAAAAAATTTTTCTCACTAAGACCCATTTTTTGACCGATGGTTCCTATGGCAGCTATAAGATAAAGTCATCCGATCCGGTCGGTTCCGACATATTAGCAGCGTGCAGTAAAAAGAAGACTCTGTGCAAAATTTCAGCTCGATAGCTTTAAAACTGAGAGACTAGTTTGCGTAGAAACAGACGGACAGACAGACGGACGGACTAAGCTCAATCGACTCAGCTCGTCGCCCTGATCAAGAATATATATAGTTTATGGGGTCGGAAATAAATATTTCTATGCATTGCAAACTTCTGGGCAAAATTATAATACCCTTTGCAAGGCTATAATAAAACTAAGAATATCATAACCGACTTGGTTGCACGAACCGTCCGTCGGCCAAGCACATTTTGCCTCACCTTGCACCCGCTTACTACGCCTGACTTCCCTGGTCTTCCCAAGATATCAGACCGTTCAGCAGTACGGGGCCTTGACTAATGTGCCTGCTGTTCGGCATTTGTTCTAGTTCATTTGTAATATTGATTATAGTATTGTATTGTATATAGTATTGTTATAGTATTTCCAAAATCTCTTTTCTATAAAGCATAGCTTTTTTAATGTAGGATACCAGTCCCTCCCAATTATCGTTAGTTTTATCGTCTAGGATATCATGTAGCTCCTCCTTCGTAAAATATGGTTTGCCGAGGGTCGCCCATCTTTGATTTTTAAGACTTGGACATCTTGCTAAGAAGTGCGTCAAATCCTCATTTTCTCCGGTATTACAGATTGGGCACGGCATGTTTACCGGTCTGTTGTATGTATTTGATGACAACGTGATAAGGTCAAGACGCGCTTTCATCACCCATGAGATTTTGCTGGTTGCCAGGTGTTGCAATTTAAGGGAAGCTGTATGGCCTAGTTTGGCTGGATCTTTTCCGCGTCATCCGTTCCGTATGCGTCTTATGTTTAAGAGCATCCATTATGCTGATTCGCATTGAATTCCAATCCTTTACGGAGCCTAGACCATCTTTCCAGTTGAGGGTGAGAGGAGCGCATACCTCATCAAGCTCTTGTGCCCAAAAAACCTTTTTTCTAATTATCTCGGATGTAAGAAAAAGCGGCAGTCGACTCTCCTCATAGAAAAAAAGGGTTTTCCCTATGTACCCAAGGTGTAAGTCTAAGGTATGGAAGTGCGCATCATCCACGCAAGTCTCCAAGGCTAGAGCGTATCCAGGGGCATTCGGAGGTAACCTTAGAATTTTTTTCAAAAAATATGTTTGCAGACTATCCACCTCCTCAAAATAGCAGTATCTTCATACTTGTGCGGCATAAGTCTGAACTGCTCTGCATGCAGCGTTAAACAGTTTCCATTTAGCTCTGATGCTTACATTAGGTTTTGCCAAAAAGCAGTTCCAAATGCAGTTGATACTGGCTTTTGCTTCAGCGTTTCTTCTCACTACATGTTCTTTGAAAGTACTTATACTCTGTGGCAATTTTTATGGCATCTCCTTTAAAGGACCAGTTTTCTGCTGCTGCCAGTCTCCCGCCATTCCTGAAGACCAGTATCTCAGACTTTGATAGGTTGACTTCCATTCCCCATTCGTCGCAGTATTTCTCCAAGTTGTCTATCATTTTTTGAAGCATTTTAGATTTATCGGTTAAAATGACAATGTCATCCCCATAAAGAAGCAGGCGAATATTAACATCTCCCAGAAAAAGGCCTCTTTGCAGACTATCATGTAGATCTTCCCGATACAGCGCAATACATACTTGTCTTACTCCGACTCCAGTCCCAAAATAGCTCGATAGCAGATTACCCGTCCAAACCGCCGCTTCCGTTTGACAGTATACTCTTTCCAGAAAGTTGATAAATTTCGAAGAGACTCCCATTTTGTGCAGCTTATACCAGAGAAGATTCCTTGGCACTTTATCAAAATCTACGAAAAAGCCATATACTTTTTTCGACTCTTGCAACTTCAGGTTGATGATCGCTGACAGATTGTATATGTTATCCACCGTAGAGTAGCCCTTTTTGAACCCGGCTTGATACTCCTTCATCTCTTACCCATCTTGTAAGCCTATTGTTTAAGATGCCCATAAGAATCTTCGCAATGCAATTTCCAAACGAGATTCCTCGATAATTTGACGGTGGTAGTGGTGGTATAACACTGGCATACATGGGCTACACCGTGGGCTTACAGTGGACTAACAGTGGATTAACAGCTCATTAATATATCATTAACCGTGGATTAACATTGTGCTAAGTATGAATTACACTAGCTTACAGCAAAGTGTTTTTTTTTGAAACTAGTGTTATCAGTGAACTTACTATGAACCATCAGTGGGCTAACAGTGGATTAACAGCGCTTTAACATTGCATTAACAGTGGATTAACATTGTGCCAAGTATGCATTATCAGTGAGCGAACTATGAATCATCAGTGGGCTAACAGTGGATTAACAACGCATTAATAAAATTTTGAGCAAAGTATAAATTAAAATCGATATAAATTTGGGACAGTGGTAACCCCCATCACTTAGCTAACAACTAACCCTTTAAGCATTGCCCATACCTTAGTTTATACACAAATATTTGCTAAAACTGTTGTGAGCTTTAACGTAAAAATGCTTCATGCTAAATGCATGTCTACATTCCCAAAATTAAAACAGTGAATCTTCCATGGAGGCTGAGCAAAAAAAAAAAAAAAAAAAACAACAAAAAAACCAAGCAACCGACACACACACATACACACGCACACGCTCGATTGCCTTTTTATAACAGAGCACTTGGCCACACTCATGCGAGCGAATGAGTGAGTGAATGTGCTGCTGCCTAGCCACAGGAGGCGCTTTAAAAGTTCATTGTTTTCGAGTATCTGGCAAAACTTCTGTTGATCCAGGGCTCCCCCTTCTTTTACCATATCCCCTTGGCAAATCCGGTTTGTGTCTGCTTTTGCTTACCTCAAGAAAATTTGGCTCGTACAAGTTTGGCGAGCCAGAAATGCTTAGTTTAGCTGAGTCGAGTAGCGGAGTGGTGGGGGGGATGTGCACCAAAAAGTAGGCAAGGGATGTGGCAAATGCAAGAACTATTTAGAAAGCGGAAGAAAGACACAGACAGAAAGAGAGAGAGATAGATGGAATAGAACTAATAAATGCACGCTAACCCAGAGTAAGCAAAGCTAAATTCTTAAAATAAACTAAAAGCTTATCCGAAGGTACTGAACAGCATGGACAGCATTGAAGACAGAAGCTTTGCCATGGGAAAAAAGGATACATTATTTGGCAAAAATTGAAAATTGTATTAACGCAATTGCAGTAGTATTTGTGATTGAATGAGTACTAAAGCTCTTCGCTTGCAGCGTCGCCAGCGGACGAGCAAAAAAATTAGAAGCTTTTGAAAGCTCTTTGCCCGTTTTCTGTAAACTTGGAAAGTGTATTATAATTTTGCTCAGAAGTTTGCAACTGATTAAAGGAATCATCTGCGACCACATAAAGTATAAATATTCTTGATCAGCATGACGAGCTGTGTAGATTGAGCTTTGTCCGTCCGTCTGTCTGTTTCAATGCGAACTTTTTTTGAAGCTATCGAGCTGAAATTTTGCACATAGTCTTCTTTTTACTGCACGCTGCTAATATGTCGGAACCGAACGAATCGGATGACTATATCTTATAGCTGCCATAGGAACCAACGGTCAAAAAATGAGTCTTTGTGAGAAAAACTGTTTTGTTTTCAATGTTAGCGTCCTTAAACTCGGCCATTATTAATATTATATGCTCGCAAACAGATTTTGGTCAAAATCGGATGACTATATCTTATAGCTGCCATGGGACCGATCGGTCGGAAAATGGGTCTTAGTGAAAAAAACCTTTTTTGTTTTCAAGTAAATCGTTCTTAAGGTCGGTGATTCTTAATATTAAGCGGTGTTTTTGGTTACAAAAATTTGTATTTTTATGTAAGCGTTCTGAGACTCTGACATTTCAAAAACAGCATTTGCAAGGGTATAAAAACTTCGGCACAGACGAAGTTAGCTTGGCCTTCTCGTTTTATTTTTGTTTCTAAATTTTTTGTCGCTTTATGTAAATTTGGCAACTTAATTTAGATTGTGTAGATATCCTCATAACTTATCTTTTTTTGTAAGTTTTATTTCAGGTGTAATGTGTCTGATTATGGGCGAGTTGTTTTGTGATAATATAAAATGTGTTCAGTGTATTGACGGTGTCAAGTTTATTGAATGGGTGGAAGTTGCTAAATTAGAATATTTGTCTGTTGGGAAGCTCCCTAGGGAAAAGTTTTTTGAGGCGTCGTCTTACTCTACTTCCTGCTTTCTTTCGTCTGCGCAGGAGTCTTCTAGCTAGTGTGTTGGGGTGACTTCTTAGTCTCTCCACGTAAGCACCTGCCTGTTTATCTTGGGCACACTGAGGTCACCCAAAGGTATTGTGCACATATACCAGGGTGCTCCCGATAGTCTATGCAGACAGCTTGACTGAAGGACGCAGATCTTTCTTAGATGGTATTTCGCAGCTTTTCCATATACTTGGATCCCGAATCTCCAGGCAGGTGCTATGATAGCTTTGTATATATGCACCTTATTTCGGATTAAGAGCTTATTTCTGCTAGAGAGAAGCCATCCCACTTTTATTACTTCTTGTAGCTGCCATAATTTGCGAAACTTGTTCGAAATCACTAGCCGTTTACAAGTGCATTAAACCTTCGGTACAGACGGAGTTGGCTTTGCATTCTCGTTTTTTCTCATTAGCCAGTGACAGCTTCTCTGCTCACATTGCCGACCCCTAAACTAATTTCAGAGGCATATCCGGAGTTTATTTCACATGCCACTGAAAAGAAGAGCGGAACAGACCCATACATATGCTCTAACTTTGCCTTAATTACCAGTGTCTGGGTCGGGCAGAGGCGAAGTACAAAACACACACAAAAACGTTGCCGTACCAGAACTTTACGCCACGCATTCCATTTTATATTAATAATAATAAGTCATGCGATAATTTTTCATGTGCAACGCGTCGTATGCGCAATATGCAGTAGTTTTTGCCTGGCATTGGCATATGTTTACGTGTCTGCATTTGGATGCGACGAGAAGGGCTGAGCAGGAATGGGCGAGTGTACGTGTCATCAGCACTCCATATATCCGGAGTATTTTTGTCACATTTTCCATTTTCTTACTACTTTTCAGGCATTCTTCTTTTGAGCACTTGGGCATTTCCTGCAATTTGCATGCAACGGTTGCTCACAGATTCGTTCTCAATATTCGGGCTCGGAGAATATTTGAAAGAATTCAAAAATTCAGTTGCCTTTCCTCGATTCGAAAATCAATTTGTGTCATTTAGTTCATTCGCTTGTTAGAGACGTGAGCTCACGTCGCCAAATGAGAAATTGGGTATGCGACATGTTGCCACTGTTCCTCGCTCCTGATGAAGTTCAACTTTTCACAATGTGCCCAAACTCAATGCGACGCATTAATTATTGTAATTAAGGAATATTCACCATGTTTCTTTTCTAACAAAATTCAATTTAATATTAAATTAACCCTTAAATCATGTTGATGGACCCAGGGGGGCGGTTTCTATCTGCCAAACAATGTGCAAGAAAATTAAGTCACAACAATTTAAACAACAAAAACATCAAGTTGCCTCTGCTTTGTTGGCTGTTTGAGCGCAAGCTCAAATTTCAAATTGCTTACTTAGAGCACCCATACACACACACACACACACACTTACACACTCACACACATACACAGCACTCATGAAGCACTCAGCCAAAAATTTGTGCGCCTGATAAGCACCACGAAAAGCGAAAACACACACAGAAAATGGTAAACGAAAGCAAAAAGCATACAAAAAAATAAAGTAAATGACAAACTCAAATGGCTGGCGTGCGAAAGCACTTTGTGATATGTGACTGTCTGCTGGAAAAAAGTCAAATGTTGACGGTTATTAAAAAATTAGCTGACCGGCAAGTGTAATGTTGGGTTTTATCTTAAACTCTCAAGCTATTTTGTGTTTTGTAATGATTTTTTAATTTACCCTTGTATTTTGTAAATTACCAAAAGAGCAGGTCTAGAAAGTTTGGTTTCAATCAGTATGCAACGAAAATGATTTCAAGAGAAAGTCAGTTCCAGCATATATTATTATAGTCCTATAATAAACTAAGGGCCGGTTTCTCTTCTTCCAAATAGCTGCTATGTATCCAACAAATAGTGAAATTTCGATTTCATTGCCTACTAATTGCATCATAAACTATCTGCTACTTCGGCCTCCAGATAGCCACTATGTGTTAGATAGGCATTTGACTTTTTGCCATTCACTGTAAATTGACATAATATTTGGGGTGGGTTTTTAATTTGTGCTAAGCAAAACAATTTATAAAATGAATTTGAACCGGTCTATTTACCTTCACTCACTGGAAGATTCTGATGAAGACATTGTGCCAATTTTATAGAGAGAGAGTATACAACCCAAGGCCGAACTTCTTTGAGGACATGGAAGATTCCGTATTCATAAAAAGATTCCGGCTGTCAAAGACCACATGTCTGCTCCTTTTAACAAAAACTGATAGCCATCGGCTCGAGGATCACTAATCGGTTTTTACCATCAACAACAACCATTAACAAACTTAACATAATCCATCTCTTTAGGAAATGTTCCTTGTCTCCAATGAAGAAGCTGCTCTTAGCATTGAGATTCTATGATTGTGGATATTTCCTAATTACTGTTGGGGACTTTTGTGGAGTGAGCATAGCTACAGCAAGTCGGGTAGTGAAAGAAGTTTTCTATGCCATTGCATCATTATCCAGCAGTTACATTAATGAAGTCATAAGCGACTTTTATTAAATTGCTAAATTCCCGAAGGTTATGGGAGCTATTGATTGCACCCATGTACGGATTCAATCGCCAGGCGGTGACCAAGCCGAGATATACCGTAACATAAAGGGATATTTCTCGATAAATGTACAAGCAGTATCTTTGCAAGATGTAATTGCAAGATGGCCTGGTTCATCCCATGATAGCCTGAGCAGTGCGCTGAATTCCGGTCTTGCAGTTTTGCCCATGATTGCTCCTTTTGTTTCGATGACATTCTTGTTCTCCTCAACTAGAGCCACCATGGAGAAATGAGTATTAGAGATAAAATTTTCGCTGCCTCAGTCAGGTGTTCGCTCTCATTTACGCTCTCTAGATACATTTGGTCAGCTGTTCGCTCTCACTTACGCTCTCTGGATACATTTGGGAATATGCCCGTCTCGCTTTAACCACTGTGTTTTCCTACTGGCTCAGTAAAGTATCTTTTTGGGCACTATCGTTTAGCACCACCAAAACTGAGAGGCAACGCAAATTGGTTCTCTAATTCTCATTCTCCATGGAGCTACTAGTTCCCATTCCTCCTCATCTGTAATGTTCTTAGCACGTAGCCTTTTTGTTGTGTTTTCCATTATTTCAGATGACAGCCAAACTTTTAGCCGACATAAAATGACACAGCAAATCAGCTGTTTGACAGTGCTGCCAGATTTTCACTAGAAGGGCCAAGATGAGAAATCGGCCCTAACTGTGTCAAATCACAGCTTCTTGGCGGCCAATTCACATCTCCATATTTGCTGATTACTCGATTTTTGAAGATCGGGCGCAGAAGACCGATTGTGGCGTGCGCTGTGTGTCACGTAGCGCCGTCTTGTTGAAACCAAATATAGTTCAAGTCTACCGCTTCAATTTCCTCGAAGATTTTTCGGTAAAATTCACCATCTTCGGCCAAACGATCTTCCGCCCAATTTGCGAACTGTAGATGACTCGGATGGTCAATTAGCTTTAGCTGCTGCACCAATTGAACTTTGTATGGCTTCATAGCAAGGTCTTTATGCTAAATTCGCCTCAAAGAAGTGCGCGAAATGTCCAATTGTTGAGATCGATGGCGAGTTGACGTCGATGGTTGTTCACGCACATTTTCAGCAAGCGCAGCAATGTTTTCGGTCGAGCGCACCGGACGAGTACGTACACGAATTGGTTTATCCACCAACATTCCAGTTTCAGGAACTCGCTTCTCGAATTGATCCACAAATTGAGTTCTCGGAACACTTTTTTTTGTTAATTGTTTTTTTCAAATTTCGCACAGTTTGAGTCGAGGACTCACCACTTTGGAAATATGTTTTTAATATTTCCCAACTTTCTTCAAGCGAATAGTAGCGACCCATTTCGTAAATGTCAAAGTTTATCTAAATATAAGTCGCTTTCCGAATGACATTTGACGTTTTTAAAGTCAAATTATGAAGAGTTTAAATGCCAAACACTAGATGGGCCACCCTCCACTACTCCTTAACTTTAAGATAAACTATCCCAAACATTTCTAAGATTTTTTTCAATGAAGATATACCATTAATAGTCATTGTATATTATTTTTTTTTGCAATGCATGGCTTTGGGCAGTAGACAATTTTGTTATTTATTTATATGTTTTCAAAATGGTATATCTTTGCTAAAAATAATTGTACAATCCTTGGAATAGTTTATTTGGAAGTTAAGAAATAGTAATTTTACGATAATATAAAAAAAATTCAAAACAAAAGTATAGGTTCTAAAAAGGGTAAAAAAAATCCAATTTTTGCACTTTAAGCTCAAATAACTAAAAATGTCAACGTGATGGACCATTTCTGAAAACAGATTATTGTTCAGCACACGAAAATCAACTAGAATCACCACCAACACTCCAAAATACTGGACCTTGTTGGCTAGTGTAGGCACTTTTACTACATATAAAGCAGGGTATCGCTGAAAAGAAACCACGTCTTCAGGGTAAGGGGGGAAGTTGCAGCAGTACGGCAGACAGCTTGAGTCAATTTGGCAAGATAAGGGATCCGTTATATGCGGATCCCTCTAATTGGAAAAGGATCGAATGTTCTCAAAAAATTTCCAAATCTGTAACCAACTCATTCAGATGTACTGATCAGTCAGTGGGGCAGATAATATGTACATATACATGGATATTGTTGGTCTTAAAGCTCGTAAATATTGTTTTAAATTTCTCACCATTCCAAGTGGAAGTGAATTCCAAAGACAAAGCGGAATAATAAAAAAAAAACGCGAAAAAGGCAAACAAATGAACTTAGTTGGCTTCCCCTAGTTAATAGTGTTATTTTTTTTTTTTCTTTTTTTTAGGGGTTTGGGGAGGCAGTAAAAGTTTTTGATTTGTGTGCAGGGCACACACACACACGCCGACAGTAGGACACAGATACACGCAGTTGCCCCAGTGAAAGTTACAACTTTCATTTCGTTTTCAGTGGAGGAGGCGTTGGGGGGAGGGGGAGGCCGACAAAACAACAAATGCAAGTACAATCAAGGAATATGTATATACTCTGGCAAGGGATTAGACAAGATAATATTAAATTATGAGGGGAAAGTTGCAGATCACAAATGAGCCCAATATTTTGGAATTATTTGTAAGCTTTTTAACCTGGTCAGCCAGCTTAAAGAGTACAGCATAACTTAAAAATGAAATCGGTCTTGATTTGCAGGCAGCACAAATTGAGAAAGCCTTAATTTACACACTCACACACTTGGATTTCGATAGGTCTTTTGTTTGGGTTTCTCTGGCTTATCTTCACATAATGCGAATGTCGCCGTCGTCTCTATGGCCATCCCTGTCTGGCATTGTAAGAGCAACTGATAGCAGCTACAACTTTCGGCCAACTCACACACAGCCACAGCCACACGTGGGACTGCTGCCACTCGTATATATTTTGTAGCATACTTTTGTGTGCCAACAACTTTAATGAAACGCCAAAGCGCAAAACTTTCGTTTTTATACCCTTGCAAAGGGTATTATAATTTTGCCCAGAAGTTTGCAACGCATAGAAATATTAATTTCCGACCCCATAAACTATATATATTCTTGATCAGGGCGACGAGCTGAGTCGATTGAGCTTTGTCCGTCCGTCTGTCTGTCTGTCCGTCTGTCTGTCCGTCTGTCTGTCCGTCTGTCTGTCCGTCTGTCTGTCCGTCTGTTTCTACGCAAACTAGTCTCTCAGTTTTAAAGCTATCGAGCTGAAATTTTGCTCAGAGTCTTCTTTTTACTGCACGCTGCTAATATGTCGGAACCGACCGGATCGGATGACTATATCTTATAGCTGCCATAGGAAGCATCGGTCAAAAAATGCGTCTTAGTGAGAAAAACTTTTTTGTTCTTAATGTTAGCGTTTCCAAACACGGTCATTATTAATATTATATGCTTTCAAACAGATATGCAAACTTTGGTCAAAATCGGATGACTATATCTTATAGGTGCCATATGACCGATCGGTCGGAAAATGGGTCTTACTGAGAAAAACTTTTTTGGTTTCAATGTTAGTGTCCTCAAACTTGTCCCTTATTAATATTATATGCTTTCAAACAGATTTGCAAATTTTGGTCAAAATCGGATGACTATATCTTATAGCTGCCATAGGACCTATTGGTCGGAACATGGGTCTTAGTGAAAAAATTTTTTTGTTTTCAAGTAAATCGTTCTTAAGGTTGGTGATTATTAAGATTAAACGCTTTCAAACTAATTTGAAAAGGTTGATCAACATCTTGTGAGTATATCTTCAGGCTGCCACTGGACTTATCGGTCGGAAAATGAGTCTTAGTGAGAAAAACTTTTTTGTTTTCAATTTTATCGTTCTTAAACTTGGCGATTGTTAATATGTTTTGTTGTTTGTTGATATGCTTTCAAAAAGATTCGCGAAATTTGGTCGAAATTAGATGTTCATCTGACTGAAAATGGATTTTAGTTACAAAAGTTCTTGATTCTTATCTAAGCGTTCTTAAACTCTGTCATTTCAAAAACAGCTTTTGCAAGGGTATAAAAACTTCGGCACTGACGAAGTTAGCTTGGCATTCTCGTTTTTTGCTGTTTCTGTTTTTGCGAATGAGATAAAAATGAAATAGATGAGGGCGGCCGACATGGGCTGAACGGGATCGGGTGACTATTTATCGCTCTACACGCATTTCCTGTCTGCTGGCAGCTGCATTGGACAGCCGCAAAAAGACATAGATTTTTCATACGGATTTCCGATTTCGCGCCAAATGGCTTAATCGTAGATTTTTTGCATATTTTTATTTCTTTAAACGCTCATGAAGGTTGCTTGTTCATCTCGAAGCCGCAATGTGATGCAAAAACTTACAGGAAAAGCATTGGATTGCACACAAATGCCACGACAAAAATGGGCCCAAAAAAGTGGTGCTGGAAAAGAAGAAGAGAAGCAACTAGAAAATGTTACAAGGGAGGGCTGAAAACTAATGGGAACTAGCCATTTGGATACCAACAAAAAGAAAGGGTAAAATAGAGCACGAATGGTGAATTTTGCTACCTCTTTAGCTTTGCACAGTGGGCAGGATTTTTTAGAAATATTTTGAAAACATTTGACAAATGCATCACACAAAGTACCCGGTACTCAGGGAAAGAAATGTTAAGAATTAACATTATGTTAGCAGACAGCGCATGCTGACCCCAAATACATATATGACAAAAGTTGTGTTCCATAAGAAAAAGCCGGAAAGTATCCAAAGTTTGTTTTCTATTATTCGATATTCATGGTCGATTTCGAAACCGAGTTCGAAAAGTCAAAACGTAACCAAATCGTTCGGAATTCGGAACAGCACAATGTAAAACGTTCGTTTTCGTCTCGTTTTTACTTTTCGAAAACGGTCGGAATTCGGAACAGGCCTGATAATGTTTTGAACTTAATTCATAGTAAGTACATTTCAAAACATAACATATTTTAAGTACGAAGCGGTATAAATTCTGTCCCGATCGACTTAGTACTCTGTTAGTCGATTTTTTCTGAGTCTTATACATTTTACGAGTTATTTAACAATTTTAGTTTAGAGGACATGTCTAGGGGGACAGGGTGGTGTGATTGGTTGGTTAACTAACTAACTTATATAAATTGTAAATTACACTAGTTTCCAAAAATAAAAACTAAAAGACCCATTTCTACTGAAACTATTTTCAAGTGTTGTTTGGATTGGTGATCTAAAAAATTGATTTCAAAAATTTTTTCATGGCAACGTTTTTTAAATATGATTTTTTTCCATTTTTTCGGTAGGTGCACTTACATTTTATGCCATATCTCAATTCATAATCGCCAGATGGTGTCAAGCAAGATATGAATCGGAAGGTCATTAAATTGTCAATAACGTAGAGCATTGTTTTCAAATCGGCTTAGAAGTTTGAATACAATGACCAAAAATATTTCAAAAAAATCGATTTTTTGCTCGAAAATGCAAGAAATTTCATTTTTAATCGCCCAGGAAAAATATGAAAAAATCCAAATTAACTATTTTTTTTCTTTTGACTTATTCATATATTAATACTAGCATATAACCCGTTGCGTTTCGCTGCGTCGCCATCAGTATAGTGAATTATTACCGTTAACGGTAACGTAGTTTTTTCCTTTACCGCTATCGTTATCGTTATCGTTATCGTTATCGTTATCGTTATCGTTATCGTTATCGTTATCGTTATCGTTATCGTTATCGTTATCGTTATCGTTATCGTTATCGTTATCGTTATCGTTATCGTTATCGTTATCGTTATCGTTATCGTTATCGTTATCGTTATCGTTATCGTTATCGTTATCGTTATCGTTATCGTTATCGTTATCGTTATCGTTATCGTTATCGTTATCGTTATCGTTATCGTTATCGTTATCGTTATCGTTATCGTTATCGTTATCGTTATCGTTATCGTTATCGTTATCGTTATCGTTATCGTTATCGTTATCGATACCGCTACCGCCCCATTTCACTTTATTTCGTATTCTATCTTTACAAACCGAGTTTCAAGCCAATCTGATGAAAAATAGATTTTTGCATGTAAAATTTTTCTGGCCATTTTTTCCTGGCCCAAATTTCATGTCAATCGGATGAAAAACAAAAATGTTCTCATACAAATTTTTCCGACGCTTTTCCGACTTTTTCGGTTGGAATTTTCCATAACCCCGTCTTAGTACGCACTTTCACCACTAATGGAAACTCCTGTTTAAATTTCAGCCTTGTATCTACCATTTGCGCTCTGCGTTGATTGCCAATCAGTGAATCAGTCAGTGAATCAGGACAAACTGTTTTATATGTAGAGTAGATATAGTAAAAGTAAGTTACTTCACAGCTGGCGCCAGTAGCTGGTGAAGGTGATCGGGTGTGTAAAAGCTTTTTCTAAAGAAAGAAAAAACATTTTCTATTAGATAGTCCGAGGCGGGATCGAACCCACAACCTCCCGCACCAGCCGCCACACATACGACTGGTACGCCACGCCCGACCACAGAGTAGATATGACTATATTTATTCATAGATTTTGTTCATCGATATCTTATTTTATTCGAAGAATTGCGGTTTTTAAGTAGAAACAATAAAAATAGTTTTTTTGAAGCAAAAAATCGATTTTTTAGAAATATTTTTTATTATTGTATTCAAACTGCTTAACCAATTTGAAAATAAGTGTTTTGAGCGATTAAAATAGTTTCAGAAAAAAATGGGTCTTTTTGGCTGTAAACTAGTGTTATTAATCCGTCGATACTAGGATTGGAGCTCAGTACCTTCTGTGCATTGAAACACTAACACCACCGCTTTACCATCGAGCCGTTGGGTCCAACCAGTTGCAGTGAAAGAGCAGAGATTTTCGCAGCCTGAGTTCTTATACTGTAACTGGCTGCGCTTAACAATTGACCCCCTACGGCAAAATCAACTAATCAATCGGCCGTGCCAATGTGTTATTGAACAAAGAGGTCGTGGTTGCAACCGAAAATTGTTTTTTTTTTTCATTTTTTAGCACGATAAATCTATATATATCAAACAGGCAACTGATAAGTTGCGAGATGATTCATCTGGTTATTAAGATTTCTAAGCTCATTTCAAGGTTTTTCAATCATGTTCTTATAAGCTTGCAAAGATCGTGAAAACGATATTTTCCATCTAGATTTTAGATTGACTTTTTTTTTCTCAGTGTACAAAACTGTGAAAGATATGAAGTTTGCTTTCAATTGCATGTTTCCTTTTTGGTTAAGTGGCTTTGTCCAAAGTAGTTGCCCAAATATGCGGGCAAAACTTTAGTCCCTTCTTTAGGCTGTAATTATTTTTGATTTATGACAAAGTCGACGGCTGCCTGCATTTTGTCTCTGCAGCGCAGCATCATTTGTGAATGATGTCAGCGCATGCATAAAACATGCGACCCACACACATACATACGCACGCACCAAACTCGCTCGTACAACTATGCAAATTGCGCGCTTTTAGCTGGCAAACAACAAAAATGAAACAAAAACAAAAAGCGGCACAAATATTCATAAGTGCCAGGTAGAAGACGGCAACGAGAAGCGGAAGTTGCTGTCGCATTATGAATTACATACTGCAGACATACATTCCAGGCAGGGGTGGTACGGCAGGAACGGGGACGACAATAGGCAGCAACTATTTTAATTATTGTCGCAAAGGCGAAAAACGTTGAAATATGCAGTAAAGCAGTAAAATTTTAGACACACACAACAAAGAAGCGCGGACTACGGTATGGGCAAATATTGTGCTAAACATGCCACATTTTGTTGCACGGTTCGACACTCAGGAAAGAAAGCTATTCCCCGAATTCGGATGTTTTGTTAATTCCATTTTCATTTTCAATATGAACAATAAATACGTTCGGTTAAAACACTATAATGACAACGTTGAGTGACTGAGTTTGTAATTTTCTCTCTGTGTGTCGGGCAAATTCAATTTCCTAAGTGGAAGCTGCTCTCCTGATGCCTAGGCCTGGGCGATGCTAATGCAGCCAACGGCGCTGCTTAAATGCGCAATGTCCTGCAACTGCAACTTCTGGCAGCACACTAAGCGGCTCAGTCTTCTGTCTTCTGTCCCCCTTGCAACTTGTGCGTAAAGTTTGCCGAAGCATACAACACCAGGGGGGAGGGAAAATGCCCGGTGGCAGGCATCAGGTAAGAATGCGATTCTGTTGTTTCTCAGTCGCATCAGCTGCTCCAGCTGCCCCAAAAGCTTTTTGTCCAAGTAGTATAGAAGTTGGGGAATTTGCTTGTTTTGTTTTCCTGTTCTGAGGTTAAAGTTTTCGCCGCTAAATAATGCAATTTGTTTGGTATTTACAGGCAAAATTCGTGTAAAGAGTTTGAAAATATTCGGCATGCTAAAGGTACACAAATTTGTAGTTTTAATCCTGCAAACTTTTTTGTACCCTTTGTAAGCTTGATATATAATATATTAGTATGTAGTGTGTTGTCATCAGCATTATTAATGGATTCAACAAGTTTAGCCATAACATGAAAGACATTGAAGATACTTATAAGCAAAAGAAAATTCGCTGTGACAACATACATACAGCTGCCCAATCAATCAGTGGTTTACTCCGCAAGAATTCGCTGGGAAAAACTGAAATTTTAAATTTTTTGCATTCTAGTTATAAAGAAGAATCTAAAATCCAATTAAAGGCACGCCAAAAACAAAACATGACAAAAATCTGCCAAAAGATGTAAAGTGATGACTGGCTACAGACTACATCTGCAGATTTTTTGACCATGTGTGTGTGTGTGTGTGCACCTGCTAGTGTCAGTAGACAGTAGACAAGAGACAAGCCAAAATAAATAAAAATCCAAACCAAATTGAATTTTTGTCCTGGCCTGCACTTTTGGCATGTAGAACAATTTCTGCTGTTGTTTTTTCTTTATTTTATCTAAAAATCAGAGACTGCAACTGAAATATTTGCTTTACATGCAAATTACAATATATAGAATGGTCAGAATCCATCCACATAAAGTGAAAGCAATTTAGAGGAAAAATTGTCTCAGTCTCTGTCATGGAGGGTTGCCTCATTTTTCATTTTGCGCCTCGCTGACAGCATCCCCTGAGCTTGAGCCTGAGACAGAGACTAAGACGGCGGAGTAGCAGGTGTTTAAAAATTCCCGGAAATGGCGTAAGAAAAATGCGTGAACAGCAAATGAGTCGCACCTGGATGGAGCGGTAAAGGAAAGTCAGTGAATAAATGCATGAAATGAATGAGTAAATAGCACCCAATGACTAACTGCGAGGGATACACTTGAGTGGTACAGATGGCTTTCTCTCTGTCTCACTTTCTCAGCCGGAGTAATTCGGAAAATCTGCCGAAACATTTTTGTATACTCTTAAATAATAATTGAAAAATGTAAAACACAACATGTTGTGGCACAGTTTTGCAAAGTGTGTGTATGCTTTATAGATGAATCGAACCAAAATTTGGCATATAAAGTGAAAAGGCAATTAAAGAGAACGAGCCTTAAAGCTCCCTACTTTCTGCCTGTGTTTGCTGAGTTGGCAGCGATCGAGTAAATAAATTCAAATTGAATTCTTCGTCTACTTTCCACTACAACATTTTATTTGACTTAAGTTTTGATCTTGTTCGGTTCAAAGCCAATGCCTGTTTAAGCAGCCTAGTTAAATGGGATCGAAAATCAGCTATGAAATAGCAAGTGGATGTTGCCGCTGCCACAAAAACCATTGACGCCAACGAACCATAAATCATGTAAATACCTTAACTTTCTGTCAATGTCAATTCAATTCATTTAAAATAAAGTCAAACTTCTTAAGAGAAATTTTGTACTTGAAATTGAATTTTCATCATTCGCACAATCCCATGGATTTCTCACACACATGCCTCATTTATCAAGTGTTGCGGGTTGCGGGGCACGTGGAGCGCCACAACAAATGGGGCATGCCAAAAAGGTGTGAAAATGCTTTGAAGCACCTTCAATGTGCGAGAGAATGTCCTCTGGCATTCATTCGAAAATGGCATTATCAAAATTTACATACACGCATATCCTGATTATCCTTTAAGCGTGAATTATTGAAATCGTAAATACCAAAAACAGCGGCGACAGGCGAATAAGTTGAACAAGGAGTTGAAGGAGCAAGCAAAATAACAACAGGAACAGCAACAACAATCAGAAGTTGCCATGAAGTATACTTTTTAGGGGATGATGATAATGATGATGATGATGATGATGATGCGGATGCTAATGGATACTGAGATGTAGCAAAGTGGAAGGCAGTGTAGGCGAGAATGAACAGTTGACGGCTTAATTTTCACATGACAAACAGAACAGAGACAAACGGAGAGACATTTTGAATGAACAACGAAAATAAATGAAGGAAAACAGGTTGAGTTGGGCGCGGTAAAAAGTGGGAGCCTAAGAAAACAATCGAGAGTGTGTAGCCAAAAGTAACATGGGTAGTTCCAACAGTTAATGAAGCTGGAAAACACTACGAAAACACTAAGAAAAATGAATGAAGTGAGAAAGTGGGTCAAGCACTATTTATAGTTCTGCACACTGTACGCAAGGGCTGCTAGCTACGCCTGCGACCGGTGCTAGCCAGCGGAATTATTTCTTTAACTGCACTTAGAAAAAAAACCCAACCCAAGGGAATATTCTTGGATCCAAGCCAAAAACACTGAAATCAAGCATACATTTTTGAGATTTAAATTCTTGGTTTTAAATCAAGCACAGATTTTCCATAAAAAGTATCGATTTCAAGCATAGATCTTTTTGGATTTAGATAGAATAGAATTTAGAGAATATACTGAAAAGTTATGTTTTGAGGGGCGCAAAGTTTTCGATAAATTTTCAATTTTTATTCAAAATTGAAAAACAAATCTTTCAAAATCTCTATAACTTGTCAAATTTAAAAAATTAACGACCCGACACATGTAGCGCAGATTTCATTGTTGAAATTTTGATGTAGCTTAAGGCGTATGGGTAATTTTAAGTTCAAACTTTGTGGCCTCCTCGCGCCCTTTAAAGTTGTATAATTTATGATACAAATAGAATACGTATACGTACTCTCTAAATTTCAATTTTTCGTGGGATCAAGTCCCCGTAGGAGCATAGTTTTCTTTTTTATTTAATGCTTTTTATAACCTTGTAGAGGGTACATTAAAATTATCCAGATGTTGGTAACGCATAGAAGGAAGCATCTCCGACCACATAAAGTAAATATATTCTTGATCAGCATGCATATTCTTGATCAGTCGAAACAATAGTTTTAGTAAGAAACTTCTTTTTTGGTTTATTGTGTTCAACGCGAACGTCGCCAAATCTCGTATTTATAAGAGTTCTATGCTTTCACACAATTCCACCAAGTTTTATTAAAATCGGACAACTATATAGTAAAAATGCCATACAAAAAATAGTTCTGATAAAAGTCTAAGTAGGAAAAACTTTTTTGTTTTCAATGCTATCTCTCCCAAACTTGTTACTGATCAATATTAAATGCTACCAGATAATTCTGCCAAGTTGGATCCAAATCGGATGACTATAGCACATAGCTGCCATAGCAACGATCGGTTGAAAAAGTAGTTCTAGTGAGAAAAATTTGGTTGTTTTCAATGGTAGCGTCTTTTTACTTTCCAGTTATGAATATTATCAGTTTCCACACAATTTTGGGGAGTTTGGTCAAAATCTGATGAATATATCGTATAGCTGCCATACAACAAAATGGTCAATGTAGTGGCACCATCTATTGCTGAGTTTGGAAAATAACTCAGCTAAGAATGTTCGACGAAAATCATTTAAAACCTTAATTTATATAAATTATACATGCTATAAGGGTATATAAACTTTGGTCGAGCCGAAGTTGGCTTTCCTCTTTTTATTATACCCGTTACTCGTAGAGTAAAAGGGTATACTAAAGTCGTGCAAATGTATGTAACAGGCAGAAGGAATCATTTCCGACCATATAAAGTATATATATTCTTGATCAGCATCAACAGCCGAGTCAATATAGCCATGTCCGTCTGTCCGTCCGTCCGTCCGTCCGTCTGTCTGTATGAACACCTAGATCTCAGAGACTAGAAGAGCTAGAGCAACCAATTTTGAAATGTAGCCTGCTATTGTCTGCACGCAGATCAAGTTTATTTCAAATTTTTGCCACGCCCACCCACGCCCCCACAATAGAAAATGTTGAATAACTCCCACAATTTTTGAGATATCGATCTCAAATTCAAAACGTAGATTTATATTCGCAACATGTATAAGTTTAAAGAGTTTAAAGAGTTTAAAGTAAGAAATTTTCATCAAGATCGGATAATAAATAGCCGAGTTAAAAAATGTTGCATACTTTTCGGCTGACCCACCTCAGGCATACAGGAAGGCTATTAAACATTTGTTTCCATGAGTAACGGGTATATCGAAGTCGGTTAGAGCCGACTTTAACTTTCGCTCTCGTTATACCCTTGCAAAGGGTATTATAATTTTGCCCAGAAGTTTGCAACGCATAGAAATTTTCATTTCCGACCCCATAAACTATATATATTCTTGATCAGGGCGACGAGCTGAGTCGATTGAGCTTTGTCCGTCCGTCTGTATGTTTCTACGCAAACTAGTTTCTCAGTTTTAAAGCTATCGAGCTGAAATTTTTTTGCACAGAGTCTTCTTTTTACTGCACGCTGCTAATATGTCGGAACTAACCGGATCGGATGACTAAATATTATAGCTGCCATTGGACCCATCGGTCGGAAAATGGGTCTTAGTGAGAAAAACTTTTTGTTTTCAAGTAAATCGTTCTTAAGGTCGGTGATTCTTAATATTAAACGCTTTCAAACTAATTTGAAAAAGTTGATCAACATCGGGTGACTATATTTTAAGGTTGCCATAGGAACGAGCGGTCGAAAATGGTTCTTAGTAAGAAATTTTTGTTGTTTTTAATTTTAGCGTCCTTAAACTCATTGATTACTTATTCTATATGCATTTTAAGATATTCGCAAAATTTGGTCGAAATCGGATGACTTTATCTTTAGGCTGCCATAGGACCGATCAGTCGGAAAATGAGTCTTAGTGAGAAAAACTTTTTTGTTTTAAATTTTATCTTTCCTCGGCGATTGTTAATTTGATATGTTTTCAAAAAGATTCGCGAAATTTGGTCAAAATCAGATGTTTATCTGTCGGAAAATGGGTTTTAGTTACAAAAATTTGTATTTTTTATGTAAGCGTTCTTAAACTCTGACATTTCAAAAACAGCATTTGCAAGGGTATAAAAGCTTCGGCACAGACGAAGTTATCTTGGCATTTTCGTTTTTAATTATTTTTTGTCAAATAAATTTGTCAACACTGCTACAAAATGTTATGCGGTTTCTCTCAAACTGCAGGGGAGTCAAACCAAAATCTTTGGTTTCTACTATTCATTAGTTTCTTTTGTTAATTTCAAATAGTTTCTTTTCTTTCATCTTTTCGATTAACTCTCTCTCTCACTTAGCATTCACTCACTCATCTTGCCATTTCTCCACCATTCCATTCACTTGGATAAATATGTTTTCATCTGAGCTTTTTCTGTTGTATATTTTGGCTGCTTCTTTGTTTTTGCTTGGCATTTGTGTGAACATGCTTGTATCTGGTTTTTTGGGTTCCTGTTCCTTAAAACTTTGCCATAAATCCTATTTACATATTTCCATCGTCGACTCAAAAGAGTTGGGCCACACCCGAGACATATCAATTGTTTAGGCAAATAAATCATAAGACCTACCACCCCCTTGCCCTGACCTGGTTTTCAGTTCATTTTTGGGTGGGGGCGCTTCCTTCCTTTCTTGCCTTTATTCATTCAAACATTTTAATTTCGATTAATGTGGCCTTTGTTTGGTAGCTTCTGTATTTTTGTTTATCAGTCATCAGGCCTCGGCATTCGTTCGGTTTTAGGCTCTTTTGTTAGACTAAGTATTCGTAGGCTTATCCTTTGGCAAAAACAAATACAAATTTGTCCATTTGTGTCTCTCGTTGAGTTTTGAATAATTGCCCCAAACTGTTGGGCTGCAAATGGCAGATGCCTATGCATATTTCAAAATTTTGTCTAGTTAGTGTAGCGTTATTAATGCATATAAACATATGCATGTTGGTCGGTCGACGGGGCTCTTAAATGCTTTTGGAAATTACCCTAGAGTTATATGTTCCGAAGACCTGCGGAAAGAATACATAAAAGGCAACACATAGCATATGACACAAGAGATGAAAGGCACAGATTTTAATTCAGGCAAGCAGGCTTTCAACAGCACTTGGCACTCGGATTAATCCAATTATGCTCGGATGTGTTAGGAGCAGAATGCAGGTGTTGTGCAAAAGTGATTGAATAGTATTATATTTAGTATTGTGCTGCTCAGAAAACAACCGCGGTATCTCTTTTATTAATTGCATCGCAAATATTCTAACCAGCATATAAATTATAGACAAGTAATAATATGAACGAGAAGTAAGCAGGATTAAGAGAGTATATAAATTTGTATCATTATCAATTTGATACGCGTTGTCTCAAATTTAAACTAAAACCAGTATCACTTTTTTGGTATCAATATAATACCATAAATTGTCAAACTCATATTTTAGGTATTAATTTAATCCTAATAGGCTAATCACACTGAGCACATCTAACATCCAACATCCTGAATTTAAATGCTTAATTACCATTTGATAAGCCAACATTTTTAAACTTTTGATTTGTCAAAATGTTAAGAGGGTCGGTGTCTAATAGGAACATGCTACGCAGGTAAAAAATTCTACCATGGTAAATATTTATGTCTCAAGATGTTGGATGTGAGATGTGCTCAGTGTGATTAACCTTTTAGCCTTTTAATTTGATACGAAAATGTATCAATTTGAAACTAAATATTTTTAATGTCAACAAATTTTAGTTAGAAAATTCGAAATGTCATGTCATGTCATGTTGTGATTCTAGACTGAACACACCAGTACTTCGAAGAGGCAAAGGGAACATACACCCGACGAATCCATATGTATTGTACTGTAAATAACAAAAATTTTGTTAAATTTCAACATAAATATACAAAAATTTAAGGATTTTATACCTTACTTTTTAGGGAAATTTTATAAGAAAACAAGTAAGAAAGTCGGTCAAGCCCGATTTTAACATAATCTGTACCCCCAAATTTTGTATATACATATTTGATCAATTTAAGTTAGAAGCCACACAAAGTAGCAGAGAAGCCATAAAGTGTTTGAAGTGCTGCCCATCGGTATGGTCGGTATTTGCCCAGAAGTTTGCAACGCATAGAAATATTCATTTACGACCCCATAAACTATATATATTCTTGATCAGGGCGAAGAGCTGAGTCGATTGAGCATTGTCCGTCCGTCTGTCTGTTTCTACGCAAACTAGTCTCTCAGTTTCTAAGCTATCGAGCTGAAATTTTGCATAGAGTCTTCTTTTTACTGCACGCTTCTAATATGTCGGAACTGACCGGATCGGATGACTATATCTTATAGCTGCCATAGGAACCATAGGTCAAAAAAATGGGTCTTAGTGAGAAAACTGTTTTGTTTTCAATGTTAGCGTCCTTAAACTCGCTGATTACTAATTTTATATGCTTTTAAATATATTCGCAAAATTTGGTCGAAATCGGATGACTTTATCTGAAGGCTGCCATAGGACTGATCGTTCGGAAAATGAGTCTTAGTGAGAAAAACTTTAGTTTGTTTTTAATTTTATCGTTCTTAAATTCGGCGATTGTTAATGTGATATGTTTTCAAAAAGATTCGCGAAATTTGATCGAAATCAGATGTTCACCTATGGGTTTTAGTCAGAAAAATGTTTGATGTAAGCGTTCTAAAACTCTAACATTTCAGAACCAGCATTTGTAAGGGTATAAAAACTACGGCAGAGACGAAGTAAGCTTGGCCTCCTCGTTTTCTTTATAACTCGACAATCGATCATCCAATCTTCACCATTCATTTGGCAAATCGGTAAATAATCTTGATTACTAAATATCTCTATATACTGTGGGAGAAATTACGTTTTTTCCATATTGAGGGGGCGGAAGAAGGCGTGGCAAAAATTGAAAATAAACTTGATCTGCCTGCAAGTATAAGAAATATATGTTCCTTGGGTACAGAGTATATATATAAAGTTTATTAAATCTAGTATTAAAATGATACTAAAAGTTTGACAATTGAAATATGAAATTGATAAAAGCTAGTATCAAAATGTTACTAAGATTTTAATACAAAACAAGAAAAAAAGTCGGTCAAGCCGGACTATAACATACTCTGTACCAGTTCAGGTCCCCGCTCGCATTTGCTATCCGCTATCGTGCAATATTTTTGTTATACGTTCAGTTGCTATACGCCAAGTTTCTCTTTCTCTCTCTCTCTCTCTTAGATTGAATTTTTTGAATGGAATCGTTCATCCGATCGTTATCATTCCTTCAGTAAATCTATAAATAATATGTATTCGACAGACTCGAACGCAACAACAATGTTGCTTATGCGTTGTCAGCGATCACTTCGAGCGCGTGTTCTTGAGACAGCAACGACCACACACACACAAACTAAAATCGGATTTATCTTTCTATTTCTTGTGGTTGTTCTTGCTTGAGTTGAATTTGGGGCATTTGTATTGTTTTCCACGCGCTTGTAAGCTCATTCTGGACACCCCAGTTTTAGACTAAGCAAACATTTTCAAAGTTTTGACATCTTATCAATGTTAATAGCAAAAAGCTATTCCGCTAACTGTATTATCAGTTACACTGACTGAAGTCGCAGTTGACAAGGCCTTAAAACTTTTTTTGTCTGTTCTGAAGTAATAAAATTCGGAATATTATTAATATTAATCACATAACTTGCTTTTCTATTCAAATTGGGTAAAACATGGACAGAACTAAGGTTCGAACCAAAGCCTTCTTCAAAAATCTGCACCTGGGAAATATTTTGCACTTGTACTATGATAACACAGTGCAACACTAAAAAGTTGATAGAGTCGGGACCAAAAAATTCCGAAAGGGTATGATGGTAGTACAAAAACCTTAGCTGGGTTTGGTCTGGTTAGCTGCCGTTTTCTTTTTATTGCACTTTGAAGTTTTCAGCTTTTGATTGGGATTCGCAATTCCATATTTCGTAAACTGTTTGGAATTTTACTTTGACGTCTTAGAGAAAGTTGTTGCTCTTGGCTTGGCTTACAAAACATTCTTAAGTAGCAAGTCAAAAAAGTCACATCTTTATACTCAAAATTACAAAAATGTCTTAAAATCATCATGTTTTCCCCTCATTTTGTACTATTTTTCAACTGAAACTTGAAAACTGCAACGCATTTGACTAAGCAATGCAGAACAAAAAAGTAGCTTGGACTTAAATAAACAAACGATTGGAACATACCAACTTCATTCGATTGGTCCTTCGTATAGTTACGGGCCCTTAAGCATGTAGAATTGGAACCAAAACTCGAAAAATGGCAATTTTTGGTACCAATTGGCTGACACAGTCAAAAATTTCGATTGTTTTGTATTAAATGAAGAAAATAGTATGAAAACTTAACTTAAAAACTGTAAATAAAAAAATTGAATTTTTTTTACTTTTTTACCGAAAATGTTCGTTTTTTCGAGTTTTTATGACAGTTGTACGTGCTTGTGGGCCTATAACTATGTGAAAGAGTAACTACATGAAGTTTGTTCGTTCTAACGGTTTGTTTATTTTGGTCTAAGCTACAACTTTGTGCTGTATTACTTGTCCAAATTTGAAACAGGTTTCAAGATGAAGTTGAAATACTGTAGAAAAGTGGTCAAAACTTGGCTTTTTTGGACAACTTTTGTAATTTTGTGTATGAAGATATAATTTTTTGGAGAGAGCAACAACTTAGTTAATGATTTAAAAGCAAAATTCAAAATAGTTTACGAAATATGGAATCGTTAGTCCTACTGTGAAGCTGAAAAGTTCAAAGTGCAATAAAAAGAAAACGGCAGCTAATCAGACCAAACCAAGACTGGGTTTTTATACTACCATCACACCCTTTCAGAATTTTTTGGTTTCAACGCTATCAACTTTTTTGAGTTCAAATATGTGTCACAGTGTAATCGTCTGCCATCGTTTGAAGTTAGAGAACAAGATTTTTGCGATCATTTGTTTATCGTACGGGAATTCTTAGGTCAGGCTTACAACTTAAGTCTACCAAAACATTGCTAAATTAGGACTTTCTCTAATCGAAGCTCTGAACGTTTTGTGTGTAGTCAGTCAATTAAAAAGTACATTAAAAATAAAATATAATTATCGAAATCGTTAATCCATTTAAGTAAAGAATTCCATACTAACACCGGGAAAATTCAAGCACAAACCAACTCGAATATTGACTAAGTTCAGAATTTTCAAATCTGATAACCGAATGTTCATTTTACCTCTATGAAATCCCTTAAACTTGAATAAAAATTGCTTACTATTCGTGTTTATTCTTACTCTTATAAACAAAAGAACAAAACTGTTATTAAATTTCAAGAGCAAAACGGTTTAAATTCAATTTTGGACATACCTAAATCTGGAGTGAGGTTATGTATTTAAAATAACTCGCTTAGCTGCGTTGGATACGATATATCAATTTTTGTTTACACAAATCATTTTTTTAGCTTTGCATATTTTGTTGATTTATTTATTTGTCAATTTTATGATGATTTATCTGCTTGTGATTTCCTTGGAAAATTGTTTGTTTGCTCACTTGTCAAATATGTTTGTCAATGTGTGTGTGTGCGAGAATTGGTTGGTTTGTTGGTGAAAATGTTTTCTTGGGGGAGCTGTCATACATATGTCGGTCTGCCTGTCTGTCTATCCACCCTTAACCCTTTTGCTAATTCCCCCAGCTATTCAACTTAACAATGTGCCACAATTTCAATTATCCTGGCGGCAGTCAAATGTTAAATTCAGTTTCAGTAATGACTTTTTAGGTTAATTATTACAACATTATCCCCAAAATGTTGGCGTACTGTAACCCAATGTTGAAGTTATCCGATTCTAATAAAGATTGATGTTTTGTTTGAAAGTTTTACCAGCGTCTAGTTTAGATCAGTGATCTAAGGCTGAGTTACTTGAGGTCACTCATAACTTCCTTAGAGTGGAAGTAACATTTCGCCACAGTTTGTAATAATTTGAAAAATGATTCTGAGATGTACAAAAAATGATGGTACCAGCCATAACAGTTCATCATTTCAACCAGAAATTATTATTATTTTTTTATTTCTGTTTTATGCCCTGGGCATACACGCAGCGCTGATTATTTTGAATGTGCCTCACACACACACACTCGCACGCACCGGGGCAGGCAAATCTCCAAATACATCCTGCGGCTTCTTCTCTCTCCATTTTTATTTTTAGGGGTATTTTCAGGGCTATTAAAAAGTTTGCGCGATTTAGCAGCCAGCAGGAAGCAAAGAGGCAACAACAACAAAAAGATACTTATATTTATTATAATTTTTTTATTTTACGTATTTTATGCATTGAGGCTGCGGCCTGCCAGGGCAAACACATTGAAAACCGCAACAGAAAGTGCGCAGCCAGAGGATGAAGGAACGACTGTGAGAAACAGAGGCCCAGGCAGGAGGGGAGTTTGCTAAGTATTAACAAATATTTTTAATATATTTTGTCCGTCCGCCTGTGTTAACATCGCATTCTCAGAGACTATAAGTGTAAATAATCAGAAATGCGCGAGTAGTTTCGTTTCCGAATTGTTTTCGATAGATTAATTTGATTTAATTTAAAGAGAGTAAGTGGCTCCGGCTGAGCGAACAGCACTGTTCTGACCAAGTTAACCGGACACCAAAGAAAATCTGACCCAACAGCTGAAGTGTTTTTTCAACGCCAATTATTTAATGCAGCGAAACTGTTAAGCGAATGTTGCAACAAAAGAGAGAGCAAATGCTCTCTCCAACTAACTTTACCGATAGATCTGGGGTGCCCAAGCCCATTCGGCAAGCCACGCATTCGTTGTTGTTTTACCCAAGGGTATAGCAGGCACGTGTAAAGCAGTGCCGGTCAAAAGGAGAGAACAAAAAAGTGTGCTTGTGTTGGTGAGCAAGAAAGCTCTCTCACTTACTTGCAATTCAATGTTCACCGATTCACACAATCATGAGTTCGGCTAGCGTTTGCGTAAAAACACGACTGGTAGCTATGGCTGCCCGGGTCTGGTGTAAAGTAACAATAAAATCATATATGTTCTCTTTTCACTTTCTTTCCGAGCAAAGGTTTTGTTGCTGCCGCTGGCAGACCTGCAGCAACAACTTTATATGTGTCACTCTTCTCTCTCTCCTATGTCTCTGGCCATGATACATTTAGACAAGGTAGTCCGCTCCAATCCCTTATTGTATGTTTGACGAATTCGTGCGCATCAATGCTTACGCTATGACGGTCGCGAACGAACTGACAATAGGGGATCAAAACGAGAGCGAGCACTTTCCCACCGGACTACCTTGTCTAATTGTATCATGGTCTCTGGCAAACTCGAATGCAACAACAATGTTGCTTAAGCGCCCCGTACGCCACACAAATTTTTGCGCCAAACGGTAATGAGTGTTAGTGAAATATGGGTGCGTAATGCGTGTACCTATTTGACTAAACACTCATAAAATTTGTGTGGTGCATTTGGCGCTTTATGTGCAGTCAGCGTAGGCTAGCGCATGATACAACGAACAAGGTATGGCGCTCTTTCAGTGCACTCTCAGCTCGGTCTAAAAACTTCAATGTGTTCATGATACAACTATAACAGGTATGGGGGCCGCTCAGTGTGCTCTCTGCTCAGTCCTCAATTCGGCAGTGTGTAGTGTGCTTGGTGCAAAATGTTGTATGCAAGTGCTTTCAACAAAAGCTATTAGTACTCATTTTAGGCTGAGCACCATACCTGTCCCCGCCTGTCAAATTGTAACATCGGGCCGAACGCTAAACGGAGAGAGAAAGAGAGAAGGTCGGCCGATACATGGCATTGGGTCGAACGAGCGTCGGTTAAGTCGCCCCATGCATGTCATTGGGTCGAACGAGCGTCGCTTATGTCACTTCTCTGCATGGCATTGCGTCGACCTAGCGTGCCTGGAGAGCCGTTAACGTATTGAGCGGACATCGCCTTGAAAAATACGTCAGTCGAGCGTCAACGACAGTCACAAAATCGTCGACGGAACGTTGATACATCGTGGGTCGGCCGTACTAGAGGGGTATTAGTTGTATCATGAGTGTGCTGCTGTCACATGATGCGAAAGCAAAAGCGCTTAGTCCAAAATGTTGGCTGAGCGCCATACCTTGTTCGTTGTATCATGGAATCGCCTCGCTCGCCTTTCGCTGTGCTCGCCGACACACACACACACACACACGCACAAACAAAAATCGGGTTTCTCTTTATATTTCTTGTGGCTATTGTTGCTCTAAGCGGCCGTAAGCTCATTCTGGGCACCCCTGATATTGACGAATTTGGATGTTTAATTCAAGAATTGAATTCATAGTTATAAAAAACATTCATCCAATCAGGGCAGTTCCAGTAAAATGACAAAATTGGGAATTTCATACTTTGATCAAGAATGTTCGATGTCAGAAGTACCCTATGAATAAAAATTCTTGATACAAGAACGAACTTCTTGATTTAAGAATTCAATTTTAGCTTAAATCCAAGAAATTTGAACGGATAGGCTCATATATTGCTTTATTTCTCCGCTCAGCTACTATTCCTCACACTTCTCGCCTATAAAAATTAAACTAAAACCGAATTATTTAAGACAAATTCACGAACGAATTTTTTTAAAAATCCACTGTCAGACGGACAAAGCTCAACCAAGAAAACAGGTCGGAAATTAAAATTTTTACCAGTAGCGAACTCTACATTTGGCCCTCGCTTGTCCACTCTGTTTCTCTGTCAAGCTAATTGAACGCACAAACGCGCTTCCCCTGGCCGCTTTTCTTTTTGTATTATTTCTCTTGTCTCACTTCTTTTTTATTTGTTTTTTTTTTTTTTTTTGCACACATTTTTCATTTTGCTTTTTGCCTGGTGGCCTGCTTTTCCATTGTTTTGTGTTGCAGCAATTAAAATTTTTATGAGCAAACAAATTTTTTGTTTACAACAAACAACAATAAAAAGGTAATGCAAAATCATAAAAATAAAAGATGAAAAAAAGTGTTAATTGGTTAATTGTGTGTGTGTGTGTGTTTGAGCGAGTTTAAAATTTTTGCCTTCAATTTAAAGTTATTTGAGGCGTCAGCTGCAATGCAGACACAACAATGCCACACCCCTTGGTCGCTTGTTAGTTTGAACTGATTTGCAATGTTTGACATGGGCCATAAAAAGCAACGAGGCAAACGGCAACGACAAGCAAGGAAAACACGCTTAAGGAACACAAAAACGCTGGCCGGCGCGGCGGGAGGCAATACGGGCAGGACATGGACCCAGGTCAAAATCAGCAATGCAGCTGACAGTCAGTCACATACACTGCGACAATTTTGGAAATAATGCGGCTTCTCTATAGAATTGTATTCATTTATTGTTCGCTTTACATTGCATAGTATGTACTTTTTATACTTACTCTGGTGGGATTCAAACTCGGGGCTCTTTGGACTGAACACGATTGGAATGACGTCTTTAACCGTTACGCCACGGCGCGTGTTAATAGCAACAATGCTGATTAAGAATATATATACTTAATGAAAGTTCAGTGCATTGATTTTTAAGAAAAATATCGTGAGACAGGTGAAGTGGAAAGGAAGCAAGGATCGGGAATGAAAAAATGCACCACAGCACGAGAAGATCGTATTATCATGAAAACGAGCCTGCAGGATCGCTTCAAAAATGCAGCTGAGATAGCATCTGGGGTACGGCAACAATTTGCAAAGGATGTTTCGACCCGAACAATTCAACGTCGTTTAAATGAAGTGGATTTAATGGCAAAGACACCTGCAAAAATCCACTCCTAAATAAAAGAATGAAGGAAAATCGGCTAAACTGGGCCAAGGAAAAAAAAATTGTAGTGATTCCGAATGGTCACGAGTCCTATTTTCGGATGAGTTCAAATTCAATCTCATTGGACCCGATGGTTCTTGCAAGGTGCGCCGTAGAAAGGGCGAACGATATTTGGAAAATTGATGTGTGGGAACCGTTAAGCATTCACCATACATTATGATATGGGGATGCATATCTAAATATAAAACTGAATCAATTTTAATGATTCAGGGTAAAAATATAAAGATATAATTTTAAGTGGAGTTGGGCCTAGCATTAAGGCAATAAGTGAGAAAGAAGAAGATCCTATTTTTCAAGATGATTCTGCACCTTGCCATCGGGCTCGATCTGTATGTAATTTAGTGAACTTTTGTTATTAAAACAACTTAATCAATTAATTTTGACCTTCTTCTTAACGAAGATAACAATTTTGAAGGAAGAATTGGGCATGAAGTCCCTAAATTGGCCCGGAAACAGCCCTGACCTCAACCCAATAGAGAATGTCTGGACCCTTATGGCTGCGAAAATAAAAACGAGAAGGCCAAGCTAACTTCGTCTGTGCCGAAATTTTTATACCCTTGCAAATGCTGTTTTTGAAATGTCAGAGCTTAAAAACGCTAACTTAAAAATCTAAAAAATTTTTAACTAAAACCCATTTTTCGACAGATAAACATCTGATATCGACCAAATTTCGCGAATCCTTTTAAAAATATATCAAATTAACAATCGCGGAGTTTAAGAAAGATAAAATTTAAAACAGAAAAGTTTTTTCTCACTAAGACTTATTTTCCGACCGATCGGTCCTATGGCAACCATAAGATATAGTCACCCGATGTCGATCAACTTTTTCAAATTAGTTTGAAAGCGCTTAATAATAAGAATCACCGACTTTAAGAACAGTTTACTTGAAAACAAAAAAGTTTTTTTTACTAAGACCCATTTTCCGACCGATCGGTCCTATGGCAGCTATATGTTATAGTCATCCGACTTTGACCAAAATTTGCAAATCTGTTTGAAAGCATATAATATTAATTATGGCCTAGTTTTATGACGCTAGCATTGAAAACAAAAAAGTTTTTTTTACTAAGACCCATTTTCCGACCGATGGTTCCTATGACAGCTATAAGATATAGTCATCCGATTCGGTCGGTTCCAGCGTTAGCAGCGTGCAGTAAAAAGAAGACTCTGTGCAAAATTTCAGATCGATAGCTTTAAAACTGAGAGACTAGTGTGCGTAGAAACAGACGGACAGACAGACAGACAGACAGACAGACGGACAGGCAGACAGCCGGACGGACAAAGCTCAATCGACTCAGCTCGTCGCCCTGATCAAGAATATATATAGTTGATGGGGTCGGAAATGAATATTTCTATGCGTTGCAAACTTCTGGGCAAAATGATAATACCCTTTGCAAGGGTAGAAAAAGGAAACCTGAAACCATGGTAGAATTGAAGGATGTGATAGAAAACGTATGGTTCGAGGATATCACTGAGGAATATTAAAGCGCTTTGTACAATTCGATGCCCAATAGGGTAAAATGTGTAATTAAAGCTAAAGGGGGTACTACAAACTACTAATTTAAATAAAAAAAAAAAATTAACATTAATTTGATACAAAATATATATTAGATTATAGCAAATTAAGTATACTTTTGGAAAAAATCATTATTTGTTGAGCACTATTATAATTATTTTAATTTTTTTTCTTAAAGTTGTCATAATTATGAAAAGTCCCCAAAATTAATATGGATCTGGGCAATTCGGAAAACATTTATAGAAACACCACGGCTTTTTCTGTGGCGCTGGGTGTATACTTTATATGGTCGGAAATGATTCCAGCTGCCTGTTTCATACCTTTCCACGACTTTAGTATACCCTTTTTAGTCTACTAGTAACGGGTATAAACATGCCCTTGAATAAAGCTTTGCCAGTCAGTCAGTTTCAAAGCTAAGTGATTGAAACTTGGCATGTGTGCTTTATATTTATCAAGCTTTTAAAAAATGTCAATGTCATCATGCAGATCATACGTCTATATCATATAGTTGCCATAGGAATGCTGAATTTGGTAGTGGTATAATTTAGTTTTCAAACTATGGTCACACTACACCACAGCATTCGTATGGCAGCTTTATTATATAGACGTCCGATCTGCCTGAAGTTGACATTTTTGAAAAGCTTGATAAACATACAGCTTGATTGCCAAGTTTCAGTCACATAGCCTCGAAACTGACTGCGTGGCAAAGCTTTATTTAAGGGCATATTTGTATTTGTTAATAACTTCAAAAATTAATATCTTTTAAACTATAAAAAGCTCCATCTTTTTGAAAACACCGTAGTTTAAGTGATGTTTAGGGCAATAAAATGTATATTCTTAAAACCTATATCATGGTGATTATCACTGAGGAAAAATTATATATAAACTTTAACAACAATTACTTTATATTATTAAATAATTTAATAAAGTTATTAAATTTGGATTTTGATAGATAAAGGAAAATACTATTCAGCAATATCAACACGAGACCTGTTCGATAAACCAATCCTGAGATATCAAGTTTTTAAAAAACCCTTTTTTTTAATTTTTCGGTATTTGAAGATTTTTGAAATTGTTTATAAAATTAACGAAAAATCTTTCACATCAAAAATCACGTTTTGATGGGAGTGTCGAAATCTAATTTCGGATTTTTTTTTATCTAAATCAAAAATGGTCAATTTTAAAACAGTTCGGTTTCAAAAAGAATGACCCATTTACAAGAAATACAGCACTTAGCGTCAACTTTACGCATCAGTTAGGGGCGGAGTGGTTCCAGCTCCAATCACAGTTTGAAGTCCAACTTAAGTTTTGTGTCTAAAATCGCATTTTTCCCTTTTTATAAATATCAACTAACTCTGTTATTTTTGCTTGCAGCATAGAAATTTCTTTCAGTGACTTAGCATCTGCTTTCGTTGCTTGCCTTTTAACTGCCTCCCCAGGGCTTTGTTTCGAGTTGAAATTCAGTTTTCAGCGCCTGCCGTGTCTTGTCCTCAACATGGTGGTCATTTCACTAATCTCTTCATTTTGGGCACTTGAAATGGCCGGGCCAAACGATTTTGTTGGCCCATGTTAACATTTTATTTGTCTATCCCATCCACCTCCCACACACACACACACACACACACCCAGACAGCTGCTGAATGTGTAGTTTATTCATTCATTTTGGGGAGGTGGGGCAACAATTAAAAAGATTTAAATGCAAAGCAGTCAAAGGATAAACTGAACAACAATACAAATTGTAAAAGACGGCACAAGAAGAGAAAATATTCATAAAGTTAACTCAATAAGTTGCCTACTTTTTAGGGCACACAGTTTATTACAAAAATCTTTAATTGGCTTGCATATGCTGGCCACGCCCATTCTAATGGCATCTCTCTCTCTCGCTCAGTATCTGCTCAGCTCTTCATTATTAAATCTGTTTTTGTTTTTATTTGTTTTTTTTTTTGTTCTTGGAACTACACACACTACTGGCCACTGTGCGTATGCAATGGGCAAATGTTTAAATGTTTGCCCAACAATTTTGAGCGATTACGAAATGCGTGTGTGTGTGTGTGTGGCTCTGACATGAATGGCTCCAGTGGGAGCTACCATTGTTCTTGCTGCTGCTGCTGTGGTTGCCAAAATGGCAAACGCGCCGCTTTTATTTATTTTGTTGTTGCCATTGTTTTAGTCAACCCCAATCACCCGCCCCTGCTTTCAACCAACTTCAATCTGCATTCGTGTGCCTACAGTTTAGGGTTTTAATTAAATGCAACATGGCAACAATGCGACGAGGTCGCTGGGATTGCGAACTGTGTGACCGAAACACAAACAATAACACCAAAATAGCGATTTGTGCTACGAAATTCCACTGAAACTGATTAAATGTGAAATTCCACACGTTACTCACAAATGGAACACTCGGCATTAAATTTTCCAAATTGATCATTTCGATGTCCTTAGGCAATATTCAATGAGAATTTTCACTTTTCATTGCGCAGCCGTTTTATTTGATAGCTTTCAATTGCCCAAAAATAAAAAAAAAAAACAGAAAATAAACATGGTTCAATTGAATGGTTTACTGTGTAAACTGGCATTCAAAAAAGGAAAAAAAGGAAATGTTGTGTACAAAATATGAGACAGATAAATAAAACAAGTAAGAAAGTCGGTCAAGCACGACTATAATATACTCTGTACCCAAAACTCTATATAACAAAAACTGCTAAGGTTTCATATTCGGTTTCTACCAATCGCGAAAAATGCTTACGTTTGCCACTACGTTGTGTTCATAGTTAACATCTTCTTTAAGTGCTGTTAACGCCTCTTTTTATTGCCGTGTCGTGAGCAAAATAGGTTTCGATTCTAATTTGTGCGGCCAAATTGGAAGGCCAAATTGAAAATGAGCGCATCTAAAAAAGATTCCTGCAGAAAGCGTCGCCTAATGGCACTTTCTATGTCGGACAAGCTGAATTTAATAAACGCCGTGAAAGTGAGGACCGATGTGCGGGACTTGGCGGATAAGAAACACTCGGAAACCCGCCAGAGAACACCGGCGGACCGGAGCACGGTCTGCAACATCATGTGGCGTCTCCTGTCACCACAAACCACAAGCGAGGAGCTTAAAATCTATTTGGCCAGCATTCAAACACTTCAAACTCCAGTCCCCTCAATCAGTTCGATTTGATTCGCCTCAACTATGTCTTCGATCACAGATACCAGACCAAAAGGAAATTCATTGAACAGCCGCCGGTGCTCAATGATCGCGACAGTAAAACGGCCGCTCTCAGTTCAGTGGACAGCGAACTGCTGGCCTCCTATCAAGCGGTAGTGTAGCTGATAGTGCAGCCTCAATTGACCCCCTGATGGTAACCGAGCAAAAGCGGATCGGGCAACAAGGATGTGCCCTACATCAATGCCAGTTATATCAAGGTAAGAAATTGGCGAACCAAACTTCAACTTTATAAATCACTTCCATTTCTTAGCTACCAACGTTCACTGAGCTAATACTGCAGATTGTGAAAAGTCATAATGATAACAATTAATTTATTATTCATTTTATTTAATAATAAAAATATATTAAAATAGCACATTAATTATGTTATATTCATAATCCTGTAAGGTGTTGTTGCTTATAAGTTCGCGGGCATATTTAACAGCGCCAGAGCAGCGCAAGGTTTCTTCGAAACGTTTATCGACAGAGTAAATTGTGTTATTGTGCTATTAACATAGGCTTAGCAGACTCTTTTTCACAAGAAATTTTTTGGTGACCCATGGATACCGCCCTTAAGGTACAGAATGAAATCATTGAAATCCCTTTCTCTTTAATGTAGCTCTCAAGCTCCAAATTTAAGTTTTTAGGAGCCAAAATAGCAGCATCTTCATCTGTGTACATTCGGGATCCATCCCAGTTCCTCACATTTCAATATGCGCATCTACATGCATATTTTTCGTAACGGATTCTTCCATGATAGTTGCAATAGGGCAATACCAAAGGTACACACAGGATATCAAATTTGTGCAAAAGTATGTAACAGGGAGAAGAAATCATTTTCGACCCCATAAAGTATATATATTCTTGATCAGCATCAACAGCCGAGTCGATATAGCCATGTCCGTCTTTCCGTATGAACGAATAGATCTCACAGATGGTAAGAGATAGAGGTTTCACATGCAGGCAGATCAAGTTTAATTTCAATATATCCGCCCCCGCAATTTGGCAAAATCGTCATATCACTCACAGTTTTATGATAGATAGATGCAGATAGAAGATAGATGAAGAAATTATAGAGATCGTATGAACGATAGTCGAGTTATAAGGAAAGCAAACAATTATGATGGGTAGCACTGGCCGCAAAGCCCAGTAGGGCAGCAGAGCTTAACCGACTTTCCTCTTTTTTATACCCTTGCAAAGGGTATTATAATTTTGCCCAGAAGTTTGCAACGCATTGAAATATTCATTTCCGAGCCCATAAACCATATATATTCTTGATCAGGGCGACGAGCTGAGTCGATTGAGCTTTGTCCGTCCGTCTGTCCGTCTGTTTCTACGCAAACTAGTCTCTTAGTTTTGAAGCTATCGAGCTGAAATTTGCACAGAGTCTTCTTATTACTGCACGCTGCTAATATTTTGGAATCGACCGGATCGGATGACTATATCTTATAGCTGTCATAGGAACCATCGGTCGGAAAATGGGTCTTAGTTAGAAAAACTTTTTTGTTTTCAATATTAGCGTCCTTAAACTCTGCCATTATTAATATTATATGCTTTCAAACAGATTTGCAAATTTTGGTCAAGATCGGAAGACTATATCTTACAGCTGTCATAGGAACCATCGGTCGGAAAATGGGTCTTAGCAAGAAAAACTTTTTTGTTTGCAATGCTAGCGTCATAAAACTCGGCCATTATCAATATTATATGCTTTCAAACAGATTTGCAAATTTTTGTCAAAATCGGGTGACTATATCTTACAGCTTCCATAGGACCGATCGGTCGGAAAATGAGTCTTAGTGAAAAAAACTTTTTTGTTTTCAATATTAGCGTCTTTAAACTATGTCATTATTAATATTATATGCTCGCAAACAGATTTGCAAATTTTGGTCAAGATCGGAAGACTATATCTTACAGCTGTCATAGGAACCATCGGTCGGAAAATGGGTCTTAGCAAGAAAAACTTTTTTGTTTGCAATGCTAGCGTCATAAAACTCGTCCATTATTAATATTATATGCTTTCAAACAGATTTGCAAATTTTGGTCAAAATCGGATGACTATATCTTACAGCTGTCATAGGAACCAACGGTCGGAAAATGGGTCTTAGTTAGAAAAACTTTTTTGTTTTCAATATTAGCGTCCTTAAAATCTGCCATTATTAATATTATATGCTTTCAAACTGATTTGCAAATTTTGGTTAAGATCGGAAGACTATATCTTACAGCTGTCATAGGAACCAACGGTCGGAAAATGGGTCTTTGCAAGAAAAACTTTTTTGTTTGCAATGCTAGCGTCATAAAACTCGTCGATTATTAATATTATATGCTTTCAAACAGATTTGCAAATTTTGGTCAAAATCGGATGACTATATCTTATAGCTGCCATAGGACCGATCGGTCGGAAAATGGGTCTTAGTGGGTCTTTTTTGTTTTCAAGTATTTCGTTCTTAATGTCGTTAATTATTAATATTAAAAGCTTTCAAACTAATTTGAAAAAGTTGATCGACATCTGGTGACTATATCTTATGGTTGCCATAGGACCGATCGGTCGAAAATGGTTCTTAGTGAGAAATTTTTTTCTTGTTTTTTAATGTTAGCGTTCTTATACTCGCTGAGTACCAATTTTATTTGCTTTTAAGTGTATTCGCAAAATTTGGTCGAAATCGGATGACTATATCTTAAGGCTGCCATAGGACCGATCGTTCGGAAAATGAGTCTTAGTGAGAAAAACTGTTTTGTTTTCAATTTTATCGTTCTTAAATTCGGCGATTGTTAATGTGATATGTTTTCAAAATGATTCGCGTAATTTGGTCGAAATCAGATGTTTAACTGTCGGAAAATGGTTTTTAGTTAGAAAAATGTTTGATTTTTTTGTAAGCGTTCTTGAACTGTGACATTTCAAAAACAGCATTTGCAAGGATATAAAAACATCGGCACAGAAGAAGATAGCTTGGCCTTCTCGTTTTATTTTACATATTTCACGCTTTTTATTCTCACCATAATTTTAGTTATAGTAAAAGATGAAACAGCTTAACTTAATCAACTTACTCGAAAGATTTTATAAACTGAGGATCTGAAGTCAAAGATTTTGGGCACCTTTACGAGCATATTTGGCTGGAGTTTTTAAAATATAAGTTGTTTGACATTTAAGTGTTTCTTCTTTCGTAATTATACATGGGGTAAGGCTTGGCTCGGTTCCAAACTGCTTTCAAGCCCTGTTTCAAATAACATTTGGCAATCTTGAAGTAATACATTTGAATTTGAAGACTTAGATATTTGCCGCTCTGTTTACATTTGTCCCAGTTTCTAATCGAATTCAATCATAAATTTTGATTTTAGACCATCCTGACACCACAAATCGAGACAAAACAATCAAACACTTTAAATAAGACCACGCCCCAAGGAACCTACTTACTTGGGTATCGTTGGTATCCCATCTTAGCCCCCGATTTCATACATATATTATCTGGCTCTAACGCTAATCTTACCTTGGCACAAAATGTAGAAAATAAAAAATGGCAGAAATCTTCTTTTGAGGACAGCGGCGGAGGCAGCAGCAAACAAACACGACGCACACACACGCGCGCACTGTGGGATATTCTATTTTTTTTTTTCTTCTATTTAACTATTTGGCTTCGAATATAATTATTCCAAATTTGTAAATTTCTTAACTCGAACTGGTGTGTTCACTTGTTTATTTATGGTTAGCTATTTTAGGAGTAATCCTCAAAAAAATCTAAAAAAAACAACAACAATGTGTGCTGCTGCAGCTGTGTGAGTTGCATAAACTATTAATGTATATTTTTGATATATGTATATCAATGAGCAACAAGTTGAATAATTGATTTGTTAAGAATTCCTATGATTGTTCAGTTACGTTTTAGGGGTTATTACGAAATCTGTTTGAATTGTTGTTGTTGTGGTTTCGCCTTGGCTCGAGCTGTTGGGCTCTTTTGGAGCGACCTCCGCAATGACCGTGTAACAATTTTGCAGCTCAGCAGCAGCAGCAAGAAAACGCGCGCGCGCCACAAAGTAGGCAATGACAATTGCCAATTCCTCTGACAATGGCCCTGACAGCTGCTGCGCGCCTTTTTACAGTTCTGTGATAATTTTAAGCTTTTCCTTCTATTTTCTATTTTTTTTTTTTTTTTTGTTAACTTATGTAACCACGCATTTGGCCCAAATCAATTATTCAACGTGGCTAGAATCGAAAACGTATTTTTGAATTGCAAAACCCAAAAACTGGAAACAGTTATAAATTATAATAATAATAATAATAAAACCCACGCAGCTGGGCAGTCACATGGGCCACATCGAGAGACACACACACAGACAGCAACACAGACACAACACAGCACTCACACGGACACACACACAGCGACACGAGACTTCGACGTGCGTTTTGGCGACTTGCGAAATTTGTTGTTTTTGTTTTTTGGTTTTTTGTTGTCAGTTTTTTTTTGTTTTCTATGTGGCGCTCTCGAAACGTAAGCCGTGCCGTCTGCGCTGAGTCCTGTTTCATACTGTTTGGTTGGCCAGCCAAGGATGCTGCTGGATGCTGATGTTGGCTACTGCTGCTGCTGCTGCTGCTGCTGCGGCACACAAAGAATTTCCCTTTTTGTGCTCTGTTAAAATTTCCCTGGCATGCGCACCGTGTGTTTACGACAATTGCCGGCGTATGCTGCGTATGAGCGATATTCTCTGTCTGGTGACAGTGTGCAAGAAGGGGCGGGGGGGGGGGGGGAGGGGCGGGGACTGTAGGTGAGGGAACTATTTGTGACCTAACCCAGGCTAGACTGCCTAGGGGTACAACTGTGTGGAAATTCATATTGCATTTATCACTCGAACATTTCTTAGCCAACTTAACAAGCCAGATCTAGGCCAATGCGAATGATGCTTATTGCTAAATTGTTCTGACCATCACATTGCCGATATAAACTAAATATAATTAAACAAATTTGTACATCTATGAAATCTATATCAAATTTATTGTTTAATTTATTGAAATTGTTATTCAGTTTGAATTTTCCCTATAACTTGTTAAAGCACACATAATGTAAGGTATTGACTGTTTATAATCTGTAACAAAGATACACAGAGTATATTTAGTTGGTGCAAAAGTATGTAACAGGGAGAAGGAATCATTTCCGACCCTATAAAATATAACATTCTTGATCAGTATCAACAGCCGAGTGGATATAGCCATTTCCGTCTGTATGAACGCTTAGTTCTCAGAGATGGTAAGAGATAGAGGTTTGACATGTATGGGACAAAAACTTCTTATACTTTCAGGTTGTACAACTTTATTTTAATTTTTCGCCACGAACCATTCCGCTCCCGCAATTTGGAAAAAATCGATGATAGATGGTTCGTATCTTTTGAAGATATTTAGTAATCAAGATTATTTATCGATTTGCCGAAATATGATAAAGATCGGATGAACGATACTCAAGTTATGAGCAAAAAAATGTTCGCTGCCGAAGCGCCGGCTTGCCAAATCACAGATCCAGTTCCAACTAGTTCACACATCACTAATAACTATCGATACTCGATAAGAATCGCCTTTTTATACTTACTTCTCTAACTCACACACACACACACTTAACTCTTCGCCATTCCCACCCGACAATCGTTAGCGAGAACGGATCCGTTTTCGATGTTTTCTCGAAGTTTTCTCTAACAAAACCATCGAGAATGTGTTCCGCTTTCGGTCCGAAAAAGTATTACCTGTCGCTCAGTTTGTGGCAGCAAAAGTAAGTTCTCGATACACGTTTTCGGATCCGTTCTCAACACTTTCTCGATAGCGAAAACGTATTGGAAACGATTCAGTTTTCGATCCGTTTTCGATGTCGAGAAAGTGCGATTCCCACGTCTGTAGGGCAACAATTGAAAGAGCTTAAAGAAGACTGTGCTCTCGTTCCAAATCCTCCAACAAAGCGCAGCTGGAAAACTAAAAAAGTCCTAACTATTTTACTTACCTTGCCGAAAATACTTGCATGTCGGGCAGAAAAGTATTACCCACATAGCTTGGACACCGAACGAACTTTTTCGCTCTAAATTTATCAATAAACCAACCAATGATTAGCTGTCACAGAGAAAAAATTGAAAATCCGTTTGAAACCCGCTTTTCTTAAGAAATTCGGATTTCGTTGTTAAGAGAAACTATCGTAAATGTCGTAGGTCCGTTTACATACGATTATTAGTCGGGTGGGTTCTGTGATACTACTCCATACACGGCAACACTCCATCCGCAATAAACCGAATTAAAACCTAATCTGTCTGCTTTAGAAGCTTCAAAAAATCGATTTTCCCGAGGACTTTATTTGGGAAGGAAACAAATATTCGATTGAAACGAAACTTTCCGGTTTTATTGTTATATATTTCAACAGTCTTCTCTTTTTCATTAAAATATATGTCATATTATGCCTGGTACAAGAATTTCACCGAGGCGCCTCGAGTGTGCATGTGTCGTGCGGCGGGAAAGATGCTGGTTGCAATTTTCATCTGAAACAAAAAAACCCAACGAATTTTCTATTTTCAATAGTATAGCTAAACCAAGAAAATTGAACAAAAAGTGAGAAATTCAAAATTTGTTCGCAAATTAAAAAAGATTCAGATTGTTTAAAAAGTGGGTTATCATAACTTTTTTATGTTCAACTAGAAGAGAATTTAATCCCGAATACAATAAATTTTGTCTTGTTTCGATAGGACGTTAAATTTTTTCCCTATCTTTCCCGCCAATTAGGAAAAATCGTAAAAATGAAAAACCAAGAAATCGCATTTCAAAGTTTTCGTATATAAAAAATCGTATATAAAAAATCTCGACGCTTGCTCACTATTTCTCCTGTAACTTTAAAAATATTTTGAAATTGCTTCTGAAATTTTAGGGACACATTCTTGGATAGTTTGGGTAGATATTTATGCAAAAAAAAAAATTCGATTTTTTGAAGCCTCTAAAGCAGGCTCCCCTCTTAAAGGGCCTTAAATCTATTGGCCAGTCTTTGAAAATCCCTCAACCAGCATTGTTCAAAGCATCTATTGGTCAAGCTATGACCAAAAGAAAGTTCGCTTACGCAGCGCAGCAGCAGCTTTGCTACTGCAGGGTACAGAGTATATTACAGTCGGGCTTGAACGACTTTCTTACATGGTTTTAAATTGGCTGAGCAAGAGGATTTTTGTTTCCAAATAATTGGATACTATTACATATACCCATGGGGGTGCGTATGTAGTGAACGTCATTCTGGTTTACTCAAGAAAAACTGGAATCCTTTGACATAAGCAAAACTTTGTCGGCCTTCAATTGTACTAAGCTATAAACCATATAACCACATACTTTCTACCCCCTCAACCACTTGCATCATCATCTGTGGCATTCGTCACAGCGTTTTCACTTACACGAAACCAAATCCTTGTCCCAGCCCAAGCTGTAACCAAGATAATGCAAAACCCAACAAAAAGCATCAATTTGCATGCACACTGACCAGCAGTCGCCGCATCCACATCTATGTGCGGTCTGTTGCCTTTCCCCCCCCAACCCCCTTTTGGATAGGTCGCTGCCGGCGGTGCTTCATCACAATTCATTTCGCTTGAATTTGAATGCGAACGAATGGGGGTCCGGTCCAGGCATGACGGTACTTTCATTAACCTTTCTCTGGCATTCAACATAATTCAATTTGGCATCAAGTCAAGCATTCCGCATCCTGTGCACCAGCAGCCGTCAGCAAACCAGCATCCAGCTACTCATTTGCATTAATGCCATGCACGTGTGTAATGTACGCGCTAGTCACGTGCTAGTGGAACTCGATTCCACTCCACACCGCTGCAGAGAGAAGTGTCTGAAATTTTCATAAATAAATTGATTTGCCTCACGAAGCATTCATAATTGTGGCTAACTATAGTCATTAATGGTTAGCAATTGCCACATATCGTTCAATGAGACATCCATGAGCTAAAGCGGACTTTGGAAGAGAAAGTAGCTAAGCATTAGTGAATTAAACATAAATTGATTAAGAAACAGTAATAGGAACTAGCAGGGACCGTAACTGTTATAAGTTTAAAAATAATTAGTAGAAATGGAATGGTACAACTTAATCTACCTAGGAACAATGATAACAAACAGCAAAAATAAACTGCGTCTCGAAATAAAAAATTAGCGCTATACATACAAGTCCCTTATCATACCATTCCTTCAATATGGCCCAGAAGCATGTCCATAGGCAGCAGCGAAAGAAAAATCTTTCGGAGAAATTATGGACCTTTAAATGTTGGCGATAAGCAAGGGGTGGCCAAACAATGAATCGCAACAGCAAGGCATTGACATTGCAGAGAACAACAGGAGATTGCCCAAGCCGTTCAAAAGGTGAGCTCGAAATGTTCATAATATGACACCTGCTGTTGAAGGTTCAAGAAAAAGCGGGATTACTCTACTTTTGCCAACGAATGGGCTTGACTTCGGTAGATTTAAAACAAATTTTTTTTCTGAGTGAAAATTTTGCAATCTTCGCTATTTTTTGGACACCTCCTATTTACCTGTATATTTACCAGACTGTTTACTAGAATGGAGTGAAAATTTTTTTTTTTAAGTTCGTTTCTCCTGGGTTATTAATTGATGACCCATAGTCTAAAATGCATTGGTTCAAAATTTCAGCTTTCTAAACCAATATTTTCAGTTGGCGCAGTAGACCGGAACTTTTTAAAAAACTAAAATTTTAGTGGTACAAGTAAAAATTCATTTCATATGCTTTTACATCTTATTTCGGTATTCTTAGCATATTGTTAGATATTTAAAATACGAAATTTAAAAATATACTTAAAGCTAAACATTTCCTCCATACATTTATGGTTTAAAAAATTCTTTTTTGGTATTGAAAAAGGGTATTTGCTGCCTTGCTTTTTTACCCGAGTACGAATAAATCCATCACTAGCTTTTGGTCCACAAACAGGCAATAAAGCTTCTGACACAAGCTTTAAAAGCTATGCTCATATTTTTTTTTTGGGGGGTTCCCTTAAATATTCTTCACATAGATTCGGCATTTCAAGAGGTCAGTTGTCAAAATAGCTTTTTCTAGAATTTTATTTTTGAAGACACCTTTAAAAGTATGCCTAAAGGAAAGCTGTTCAGTATTCGGGAGAAGGAGAGAATTATTTTATTATCTGAACAAAAAGTACCAAATCGTCAAATAGCAGCTCAGACAGGTTGTAATGAAGTTTTTAAAAAAATATCGTGAGACAGTTGAAGTGGAAAGGAAGCAAGGATCGGGAATGAAAAAATGCACCACAGCACGAGAAGATCGTATTATCATGAAAACGAGCCTGCAGGATCGCTTTAAAAAAAGAATGAAGGAAAATCGGCTAAACTGGGCCAAGGAAAAAAAAATTGGAGTGATTTCGAATGGTCACGAGTCCTATTTTCGGATGAGTCCAAATTCAATCTCATTGGACCCGATAACTCTTGCAAGGTGCGCCGTAGAAAGGGCGAACGATATTTGGAAAATTGCTGTGTGGGAACCGTTAAACCGTTAAGTGAAAAGTGAAAAAAACTTATAAAAAAAATGAGGTGGTCGATGAAAATCAACAACTTGAGAAAGCAACAACTTGCACCATATAGTGGAAAATTTTGGCAGGTGAGTGTAAAGTGTATTGTGTAAAGTGTTGTAATTACTGCGGCGGTGTATGTGTTTTTTTTTTACCTGTTTCACTCCACCCTACTGTTTACCCGTCTATTTAACCGTGTTTATGACAATCTAAACTGATATATGAATTTTGGCAAATTTCAAGAATTTAAGGACTGTTCGATGTACATCTATTTACGCGAATATTTACCCGTCCTTATGACAATCTATACTCATTATAAAATTTTGAAAACTTCACAATTTTGTTACCATTTGATCTGCACCTCCTATTTACCCGTCTGTTTACCCGTCTATTTAACCGTGGTTATGTCAATCTAAACTCAAATATGAATTTAGCAAATTTAGAGATTTTTACCTTCTATTTACCCGTCTTTACGACAATCTAAACCAGTGGTGTCCAAGCTCGTACAATCAAGCATTGCGCTTATGTGCGTAGCAGCGAAACACGAAGTAAACATGTTGACAATTCAACATGAGCAACAAATAAACGAACAAATGCCTCGTGAGAAAACACGCGCGTAGTAAGAGAGCAAGCCGGCGAGCGTGCTATTTATAGAACACACGTATTCTCTCTCTCTCTCAATACGTGAGTCGGCTGCGACGCCGACAGAATTATGAGTTCCTTTCCTATGGGATAGGCGTTTGACATTTTAGACACCACTGATCTAAACTCATTATAAAATTTAGCAAGTTTTACGATTTTTTCGGATCGATTTGTCTACACCTTCCAGTTACACGTCGACTATTTACCACTTGTTTAATCTTGATGATAACACACTGTTACAGCCAAAATATACTTTCGAAATGACCTAGCATACGCTTTAGAGCAGGTCGAGTATAGCATTTCCTCACACTTGGTTTTTTCCTAACACCCCCAATATCTGAAGTTATGGGCCAAAAAGCGCTTTTTGCTTTTTTACCTCAATTAAATAGATATAACGCGCGCATGAACCGTCTGATTGTTTATAATCTTGTCAATTCCAATAGCGACGAGAGCAATCTAATATATTTTAATCAATGGTTTCACTGATTTAACGCCATAACTGAGAAATGCGGCTTACAGATGTGGCATTTTCAATTTTTTTTACAAATTTCTACCTTGGCCACTACTGCACACTGGTCAGAATCGCGAAAAAGGTGGCATAAAGTCGAATATTACAGATATCGAGCTGAAACTTGGTATATTTGTTAAATATAGCACTCTAAATATTGAAACAAAATTTTAAGTTAATTGGACCACGCCTTCCCTGACCGCCTATATATCGCAACATAGCGTATACGTGATCAAAAATTAAATTTTTTGAGAGCTGTGAATAAAAAGCTTAAATTTGTAAAGATTTACATCAATTCATTCTACTATTCAACTATTCCATATTATAACTATTACATTCAGTTGTCTTCTACAGCTAATTCAAACGAAGTGGATTTATCTCATCTGATTCCGAGTCATCCGAGTCATGAGCAAAACTGTAGTCATTAAGTGAAGACTGCACATTATTTGGAATAATATTATGGGGTGCTTCTAAAAGCTCAATTACATCTCGTGGAAGAGATTGGTTTTTAAGTCGAGCTGCCCTTTTCTTTATACCTATACTCGAGATAAGGGGATCTGAGGAGTCCATAGATCTCTGGAATACATCCATCATATTATTTATCCGTGAATTCTGTCGAGCGTGCATTTGCCTATCACGCTTGTAAAATTTGTTTCGCGCTTCTGACGCATTTTCGCCAAGACAGCCTACTGGCAGCACTGACGCGGCAATTATCTGTGATCCATGAACCAGAATCTTATGTAGAGTTGGTGACATCGGATACCATGGGTAATGCAACATGTATGATCGAATGGTTTTATTTGAGAATTTTTGAAATTTTCTCTTTAGACGTGGCCCTGCTTCATCATAGGTTAACTTTGGTCTACCCATTTGAAGACTGCGCATCTCTTCTTGATTGTCCAAAACAATTTTTAAACGCTTTGATAGTCACTGTGAATGTTTGTCTCTGAATATCTGCATATGTCGGCTGCATTTTTGCAGATTCGATTTAACATATAGTTCAAAACTTCTTGATTTTGTGGTAATTTCACTCTTTTTTTCATCGGTTAGCGTACATTCCTTTAGTTGGCCAAACATCCAGTTTGCAAGGGCGGTAGAGTTGCGACCGTGGTCGATCCATACATCCAGCAGCGTTGCATGGCAGAACTCAAGCTTATCTAGAAGTTTAAAGTAACACAAGACCCGCAAAAACCCGCAAACAAGATTAATACTATCTTTTAGTACACATTTTTTTGGACCGATTGACTTTTTACGAGTTTTTAATTGCTATTCTGCTATTCGGGGCGGAAACCAACTCCAACAATCAAAGAAATCCGTCTAGCTGTTTATACTCTGTACGAAAAGTACACAGAGTATATTAAGTTTGTGCAAACGTATGTAACAGGGAAAAGGAATCATTTCCGACCCTATAAGGTATATTCTTGATCAGCATCAACAGCTGAGTCGATATAGCCATGTCCGTCTGTCCGTCTGTCTGTGTGAACGCACAGATCTCAGAGATGTTAAGAGATAGAAGTTTTACATATATGGGACATATATTTTTTGTACTTGGATTCAAATCAAGTTTATTTTCTTAAACTTAAGTCAATCTCAACCGAGCTGAAGACTGGATCAAGACAAGAATTCCTTTCTCAAATCAATCCTTTCATACTGACATCATCAATTCTTCCCTTTTCCGTCCATTTAAGTCACTTTACTAAACTTTAAGCCAGCCAAAACTGACCTAAGCCAACATTCCTCCCAGGCAGGCGGCTCTCATTTCCTTCTGTCATTATTTGCTCGACTGAAAGAGGCTTCTCCTATTTCCTAAACGATTTGCCGCACACAACAGACGGAGAGGTATACACCTAGTTGCACAGGAATGCACCGACCATTAGCAAATCATTAAACGAGTATGTGCCAAGCCCAGCTCGAGTTTATGCTCTCCATTATGCTTCGAAAATAATGCTTATTTATGTGCTTCCTTTGTCAAACGAGGCACAAGGGGGCAGGACGAAAAGTCGACAACAATTAAATTAAATAAACTTGCTTAAAATCTTATGTAAATGCAGCGCTTGCTGCCGACTAATTGAGCCGTCGCCGCCGTCGTCATCCTTTTCAGGTCCTGTCAGCACGAACCTTTGCCGCTTGGCCATAATAAATGATGGATGAACTTAATTTTTATTGCATGACCTTGAAAATGGGTCGAAAGAGAGAGGCCCCGTGTTATTAACCGGGAAATATCAATCAGCATTTTACACTCGACTGCCTCGCATTGGCCGGGATAAAGAAGGACGGGCGTTAAAACAAAACATTTTAATTAATTGAGGCGGAAAATGCTGGAGTTGTTGTTGTTGTTGTCAACTCGAGGCGCAGCTGGGTTAGGGATTCGGCTTTGCTGTGGGTGTGGGTACTCAGGCATTTGACGGCAGGCATCAAGTCAGAGTGAAGTTGGCTTTTTGATAGGGCCCCCCCCTTGCAGCCCATCCATCCTTCTCTTGAAAGCCATCCAACAATTTGCTTCGCTTAATAGCTCAATGATGGACGTTGCTTTGGGTTTTGTGGATGTGGAAAGTGGGTGCCAGATGAAAATAGATTGATAAGCGTGTCATGTGAGAGATGTGCAATGTGGCAACTGGGTAGGCTCTACGTAATGAGATATTCGTGCAGGGAAATGCGAACCAAACGAAAGATTCATTGCATTCATTCATTGGGAGAAGCTGATCCCATTAAGGTATAAATTTGGCAGGCTTGAGGTTAGTTTGTGCAAATTTAACATAGAATATTTAAACATCCTGAAGCTGCTGCTAACAAGCTACTGCCCCTAAATGTCCAATGCGCTTCCTTATCTCAAATTGGCACATTTCGGCAGCTGGATGACAACTTTAGTACTCCAAAGTCCCGTTTCTTCGCCTGTCGCCAAGTCGACTTGTCGTTGTTTTGTGGTTATGTGTAGACCGTGGCGAACCAGTCCCAGCTTCCGTGGTTGCGCTCTCTCTAATGACCTTTGTGTTGGTTTTATTATTATTTTTTTTCGCTTTCGTGCGATGGGTAGGAGTTACTCCACCTCCTGTCTTTCTTGTTGTTGCACCAAATTGCGTGCGGCGCCTTGACGCAAGTTTCAAGGATGCCACTTACAGCTATCTCCCTTTCTCTCTCTCTCTCTCTCTCTAGCTTTGGCAGCTAACGATGTGGCCCGTTTACCGTGTGTTGTAGTTGTAGCCAAAGCACGCCCCGGCTCCGCCCCCTAGACCTGACTAAAGATCAACACTCGAGTGCTGCAAAACTTTTGTCATTTACGCGTTGAATTTGCTAGTCCACGCCTAACACGCCCCCAAAATGACCTCGCCCTCGTACGCCCCATAATTGAATTTCGCTGCAGAGAGAGAGAGAGAAATTTAGAAAGTGTGGAAAAAAAAACTGTACGACGAAGACGAATGTGAAACAAAAAGCATTGAAATTTGGAAAATCTGCGTAGGAACGGAACATGAAAATACTGTGGAAACCTACAAATACCTCAATTTGTACTACTGGGATGGTTTGAGAGCGTCACGGTCGCCACATCTGGTCTTCTGTCTAGCAGACTCTCTGCTCTTCGCTCGTAAGCCAGGGTAGAGCGCCACATAGCCAGAGCCTTTTAAGTGTCGAGATGGAGAGCAAAATCTACTCCACCAACTCTAAGGAGGCGCAAGAAATAAAACAGCAAAAATGGTTTGGAAAAAAAAATAAAAAGTGTAAAATTAAATGAAAAATAAACAATGAACATGGCGCAGCGAATTGAATTTGAAGCTCTGCTCTGCTGAAGAGCGCCGGAATGGTTGGTGGTCTGGGAGAGGAGTACACAGGAGGAGGAAGCTCTATGCTCTGTTGCCCATTGTAGTGACGTTTGTCTTGCCCGGTTTTCATTTTTAACACACACGCGAGCTACAAAATAAAAGGCAAAAGCTGCTAACATGGGCGGATTGGAGGCTATTTCTATGAATTACAAACGACACACACATCCCCCTCCCCCCCATCCACTGCTCACTCACCCTCTTTCTGTCGCTCTGTGTGCCATTTCCGTTTCCGCTTTCCACTTGCTGGGTATTTAGTGGGGACACCATCCCCCTCACACCCTCTCTGCATGGTAATTGTTGTACTTCGCTTGTACTTGCTGTTGTCGCTGTGATTTTGATATCCCCTTCCCTTCTCGCCAGCCCCCGCCGCTGTCCCTGTCCAGCTCACTTTGCTCCTGTTTGACAAGGCAACGAGCATGCATGCAACCTAATTGAGTTTCGAGTTTTACGCTTGCCTAAAAGTAGGCTATGGGCCAGCTCAGTAAAAAACATATGTAGAGATTCAACTAAGTATGTGGGTATGTTATGAGCATATGAGTGTGTGCCCCAAAACAGGTTAATTAAAATACATATATAGGTACACATATTTCGGCACAATGTTAAACGGAAGTCCTTTTCCCTTTTTTTTTTTTTCGTTTAACTAATCGGTTAGCATCTAACGGGCCAAAGGTAAAGCACAGTGGGGTAAAAACATAATTAAGTAATTTAGTTTAGGCGACACAAGACACTTGAAACAGTTGCTTAATTTTTCCATCCCATTTGACATTTTGATTTGATTTTCTATTAAACTAGACCAGCGACTAGCACAGTGAGTTATTCTTCTCATGGCTTTTTGGAGAAAAAAGTCACTGTCAAGTCACTGTCAAGTCACTGTCAAGTCACTGTCAAGTCACTGTCAAGTCACTGTCACGTCACTGCCAAGCCGCTGTCAAGTCAGTGCCAAGTCAGTGTCAAGTCACTGTCAAGTCAGTGCCAAGTCACTGTCAAGTCACTGTCAAGTCAGTATCAAGTCACTGTCAAGTCACTGTCAGGTCACTGTCAAGTCACTGCCAAGTAACTGTTTAGTCCCTGTCAAGTCACTGTCAAGTCATTGTCAAGTCACTGGCAAGTCACTGTCAAGTCACTGTCAAGTCACTGTCAAGTCAGTGTCAAGTCACTGTCAAGTCAGTGTCAAGTCGCTGTCAAGTCACTGTCAAGTGACTGTCAAGTCACTGTCAAGTCACTGTCAAGTCACTGTCAAGTCACTGTCAAGTCACTGTCAAGTCACTGTCAAGTCACTGTCAAGTCACTGCCAAGTAACTGTCAAGTCACTGTCAAGTCACTGCCAAGTAACTGTTTAGTCACTGTCAAGTCACAGTCAAGTCACTGTCAAGTCATTGTCAAGTCACTGTCAAGTCACTGTCAAGTCACTGTCAAGTCACTGTCAAGTCACTGTCAAGTCACTGTCAAGTCACTGTCAAGTCACTGCCAAGTAACTGTTTAGTCACTGTCTAGTCGCTATTAAGGCACACAAACTTGACTTTACAAATTCAAAATGCAAAGACAAGGCGTACCCAAAAGAATCTGTCGCAAAGACAAATATTTTCTACTTTTAGTCCCCCAGTCGAACGTTCGTAAAAGAGCTTCGATCTCAAAAACTATGAGCATAGCGTGCCTTCTGTTGGTAGAAGCAACTCTGGCAATTTAACATTGCTGCCCGCGCCACACATTCCAGGCGGTTCTTTCTCAAATTTAACTGCACTGCCATGAACTGATGCGGTCGCACTGTATTGAATGTTTGGCTCATATCGAAAGGCTGCACGTTCAATGTTCATCGGAAGTTTTTGTTGTTCAATAATCTTGCTTCTTCATCACTTTTCCAAGCACGAACTTCTCTTCTTCTCAATCGTTCTTGCTCATTGTATGCTTCTTTCATTCATTCTGACTTTGTATAAATCGCACAAAGAGTTTCCACTAATCAATAATTTACTTTTAAAATAGCCAAAATAAAGAAACCAAACGATGCCATTTGTAAATTGTAAAGCAACTGGAAAAACAAAACAAATCAGAAAGAGTATATGAGCTGAGCTGTTAAATGGAATGACCGCCTACTGCGCCACTGTTATTAAATTTAACTGAAAAACGAAATGTGCTCCTACAGCGCCACCTGTTGAGAATTTTTCGACTTTTATTTTTCCTAAACCTTCGCGTAGCAATTTGGTCTAGTCGTTTTTTTATTTTTATATTTCTAGAAATGTAGCCCTTTCTATTACCCAAAAAACGTTTAAACTTTTTAGTCCACTCATTAACCTTTTTGTGCTTATTTGTCCCCAAACTAAGTACAATGTTCCTCGGCTGTCATTTTTCAGTAAAATGTCCAGAATTTTGAGGTAGTTTTGAGCAGTTTTAGGTAATATTTTTTTTTTTTCCTGAGTGTGGAGTGCAGTAAAGTAATACCACTTAAATGCAACTTAGTTAGTTAAGTGTTGAGCGATGCTTGATTCATTTTTCAGTCATATATGCCTTCCCAACTTCTCACCAATTTCACTGTTCACAAATGTGACGTTTCACGTGTGTCGTTAACAGGCGCATAAAATTGGCTCGTAAAGCGATTTTAAAATCAAAAATTCGCATGGCCATAAACAGGTAGGTAGATGGTAGGTCTGCTTATCTTTGTGGAAAACATAAAACCAATTTCTTGCGGTTTTCCACATTTCCTTTTCCCCTCTTAATTAAAAGCTGCAAATCGACAGGCATCAAATTGCAGTATAATAAAAAAATGGCCTAAACGGAGGCAAGTGGCTGTCGTTAATACACATTTTTCGGATACAACTTTTCACGCTGATCAATGACAACAACAACAACAGGCAACAGTAGCAGCAGCTCAAATGAATAGCGAAAGTTTTGCTGGTAAAAGCAATAAACATTTTTCCCACACACACCAAATAAATATATGAGAGACAAAGGACATGTCTGTGCCCAGAAGGGCAAGTCAAAAGTCAGCCTGGCGGCAAATCGAAGTGAAAGTTTGCCCCACAAGAGCAAACATGCAAACTGCCATTAAAAGTGACAAAAAATTACAGAAGCAGCCAAATTGCTGAGGGGGACAAAGTTTTATGCTCTGCTTTTAATCAAATATTGGGAGGAAGGTGCGTCATCGACGCACCCACCCCATCCCCTGCCACCTGTTGCCAATGTCGATCTGGGCACCCGCCATCGCGATGGCAGTTGTCTTTGAGCATCGACCTGCAAATAATTGGCATCCAACGACAGGAAATTGCGCAAGGAAACCAACTTTCTTGTCAAAATAGGAAGAACGATTTTTTACAAGCTGGTTGCAAATGACAGATTTTGTAATAACAAAATGTACAAGAAGGACGAAGGATGTATAGATAAGAAGAAGACTGGATTGGAAATTAAGTTAAGGGATTAAATCGGTCCAAACGGATAAGCAAATTTTGAGCAAAAGCCACTGCTGAACGACAGAATTTAATAAAGAAGCACAATTTAAAACGCGTCTCTTTTTTTGAGTAATGTTGACTCCATTGTGACAAAGAGATACTTTACCCAAAATTATTGTCGACATAGGAACACACGGTGGCTAGAGGGAGACGGACATTGTCAAAAAATAACTCAGAGAGCGAAAATGACAGCGAACAGCTTACAAATATCTGAGTGAAAAGTTGTAATGTTTCTTTGACACGTTTCTTCCTGCCGATTACTTTGACTTTGGGCAGTTGAGCTGTTTTGAGCAAGATCGACTCATGAGTAGCTCACAGGTGAGCAGCAGTGAGCAAGTCCTGAGCTACTTACAAGAAATTCCAGTTCCACACATGAGTGGCTTTAATCAGCTAAGGCTATCCTGAGCAACTGAGAGGAAATCCCTTGAATCACCAACGCGAGAGCAACTTTGAACAGCTAGAGTCTAGAGCTAGAGAGCAGCTGATCAAGCCAAGCAGGTTTCTATTTTTACAAATTCGCTTAATGTTACCGACAAACTAAGGAACTGGTTCGCGAACCGAATCTTAAACCGAAGCTTCTGCAGAACTTTTGACGTTTCCTCTCTTGTTTGTAAATGAGAATATTGTTGGTTGAATTGAGGAGTCAGCTCATCCATTTGGAACTTGTCAAGACCACCGTAGGGTCTTATCTTGTGGTTGTTCTTAAAGCCCCATACGGACATCCGACGTTCGTAATTTTGCTTACATCGTCATATGTTTCGTCACCGTGGAACGTAAGAGTAGTGTGACCAGAATTAAGATAAAATTACGCCGAAAATGTAAGTTTGTGATATTTTTAGTTTAACTGGCGGCGGGTCACACTGCTCGATCAACTGTATTTTGTTTTGATGCTCACATGTTTTGTTGGAAAAGCTCGGCCACTTCTCCCAAAGTCTTGATTACAAAATTTGAGTCGGAAGTCTCGGGGTGGGAAAGATCCCATGGCCCCCAATTGGGCCTGCCCAGAATGCAGCAGCAGCTACAACAACACCTGTATGCTGCCCATCTCAGTGATGCCACTGCGCTGAATCCTGCCCAGCAGACGCTTCACTCGAAAAAAAGGGAAAGACCTCTAATGACATCCCGCTCTTTCAACGTCAAAATTAAAGAAATTTTCCTTCATGCGAAAACATTTCCAAACGAATCTTTCGTTTTTGCTTTTCTGCCATGGTTTTTATATTATTTTTTTAAAAATCACTTTAACTTAAAGCTCTCCATCTGATCGATGCAGGTAGAAGCTGAGGTGCATTCTCAATGCTGCGTCAGCTGCTCAAAGCACAATAAGGCCCACAGCCAATTTACTAGTCTCCACAAATGTGCTGTTAAGAGTAACAAATTCTTATCTCCGTACTTGCAAAAAGTTCAAGTGGTGAAGTTATAACTTCTGCTTCTTCTTCCCTCAATTTTTGTATGAAACTTCTCCTTGCTTCGGATGTCCGTATGGGGCTTAAGGGTCTAAATCAAGTCTTTAAGCTCCTTCGCGGTGAAATGGACCATTTTGAGGGCTATTACCAATTGTGTTCTGTGTTGGAATGCGCTAGCCTTTGGATTAATTTTAATACCATTTTGATAATATGTATTTCCTGAGGTTTAGACTTGTGATTTCGTATGAATTTTCAATTGGTTTGACTTCAATTAATACACTCAAATTTCATTTGTAACGAATTTGCAAAATTCAAATGTGCAATCAAATATTAAATTAACACACACACGCATAGAAACCGCTGGTTCGTTCTCTGTTCTCACACACACACACACACACACGAACAAAAAAGTGCCAGAACTCGCACAAATTTGTTGAGTTGAATTAGGTCAGGGTTGCCGCGTTGATGTAGATAATGATGATGATGTTGATTATGAAGATACTGACAGACACAGGCACACACAGCGCAAATTTAGCTCAGCGACCAAAAGTGCAATCCGAATGCTTTGTGCCTTAAATGGACATTCTATTAACAATTAATTCAAAAATTAATGATGAACAAATTTTAAGAGCAATTAAATTTTTACAAACGTTTTAAATAAATCACAAAAAGAATTCCAAATGGTGAAACATAGTTGACAAAAAAAAATGTACACTAAGAAAAAAAGTAGAACGAATAATTTAAGTACGAAAGCTCTTGAAAAAAAGAACTATTCGTTCTTGAATTTTCAAGAAATTCGCTCTGGATATCGAGCTAAATTCGTTCTCAATTTGGTTTTAAAAGACAAGGGGAGTGAGTAGAAGTATCGGAGTGGAGAGGGCAAGCAAACTTTGAGAGAATAGCGTTGAACACGCTCTCACAGTTTCGCTTTTTATGGGAGAGGAGTGTGTGCAGAAACTACTGAGAGGAGAGCGCAATCGGTTATTGAGAGCAGAACACTGTCGTTGTCAGATTTATTTAATGTTGAACATTTTGAGTGTGAAAAGTAATTGATTAAAGGATTGTATAACACAGTGCGACACCCTAAAAGGCCTGGGAGTTTCTTCTTCTTCTTCTTTAGTCCGACCGCTGCTACTAATGTTCACACAATTCCTGGCAATATCTTCCCGCACCTGGTCTGCCCATCTTAGTAGTGGTTGTCCCCTCAGACCTTTTATTCCAAAGACTTTCGCATTCCGTTTGTATACCTCTTTTCATGGAGCATTTTCATGCATACGGGTAACATATCTCATCCAGCGCAGCCGCTGTTGTTTGTGTCCCCATAGAGCTCATACAGTTCATCATTTTTTCGAATGCGAAATTCCTCGCCAACTTTCAAAGGTCCATAAGGTCCTCCAAAGAATCTTTCGCTCGAAAACGCCAATCGCCGTCTCATCCACTGATGATATTGTCCATTCTTCTGCGCCGTATTACAGGACTGGGATGATAGGCGACTTTTTGAGAGAGGGCTTTGCTCTTGAACTTCCTACTGATCTCGTAGTAGCATCGGTTTGCTAGAGTAATTCTTCTTCGGATTTCCAAACTGATGTTAATATCGCTCCGAGGTAAACAAAATCCTCTATAACCTTAAAGTTGTACTCTCCCATTTTCACAAATTGTTCAATAAAAGGGCTGGGGCGGTACCCATAAATTGTGAAACTAGAGGCATTTGGTAGCAACGACTCATACCCAGTTTTTCTTGATCACGTCAAGTTCGCGTTTAAGGGGCACATTTATACTAGCAACATACAGCCACAACATCTGTTGTTGGTTAGTACCCCGCCCACAGAGGTCTAACTTAGAAAATGTATCTAATGGAAAACCACACGATAGAAATTTCTTAGATTTTAAATATTTTAAGATACTGACCAATAAAATGTATCGAAAACCCGCTATAGTGGATACCACTTTTGACAGCACCCATTATCGAGTCCATATAAACCATAAACTAGAGATCAAAATAGACCGAACTGCGTTTTTAGATTCACCATCGAAGCCTTAGTTCGCGGACTATAGATATCTTTGTACAAGTAATTGTATTGGAACAACATTGACCATTTGGGGATCAGCAGCTTCTTTGCCAGGTCTCGCCTAAGCCGGATAGTCGAGTGAGCTAAAACGCCGTCGTCTGTGTGTGTTTCAGTCTTCAAGGTCCCGAGCTCAGTCCGTCTATAACAGGTATGCCCAAAAGCTGCATTCGACAGAGCACTCACCAATACTCACAAAGATAAGCACCAATACCAATAATGAAATTGTTGTTGGTCAGTTTGCTTGCGCTCGCAAACGCCAATCAAAGAAGAGAACAAAACCGGTTTTTGTTCTACGCGTCGCATACACACGAAATCGTTAGCGTGTGTGTCGTTTTGTATGCCTCGCGCCCTGCATGTATACGATCATTGATTTCCTAAGTTTGGTGGAATTACAATAACAAAACGTACCCAAAGAGCATACTGCTGGGCATCGCTGGTCTATAATATACTCTCTATCAGTTCAGGTCGCCGCTCGCATTTGCTCCCAATTATAATACATGAAATCGGTATTCAGGAGACATCAAGAAAGGGAGGTTCATTGTTTGAAAACAGGTCATTGCAAACACCGCGGATGGCAAATTTGTATGTCCCTCAGGCGGCCTTTCTACGGAGCGTCGCGACGCAGCGGAAGTACACCACAAAAAATTGTTAGTAAAACGTGTGATTTTTATCATTAATTTATCATTAATGTCTATTATCAAGGCAGAGAAATATCCTTTGAGCATATTACGAAACCTGATATTACCCACATAAAAAATCATATCCAAGGAGTCACGCGGTTATCGTGCAATATTCATACACTTGCAAAGGGTATTATAATTTTGCCCAGAAATTTGCAAAGAAATATTCATTTCCGATTCTATAAACTATTTATATATTCTTGATCAGGGCGACGAGCTGAGTCAATTGAGCTTTGTCCGTCCGTCTGTCTGAATGTCCGTCTGTTTTTACGCAAAACTAGTCTCTCAGTTTTAAAGCTATCGAGCTGAAATTTTGCACAGAGTCTTCTTTTTACTGCAAGCTGTTAATATGTCGGAACCGACCGGATCGGATGATTATATCTTATAGCTGCCATAGGAACTAACGGTCAAAAAATGGGTCTTAGTGAGAAAAACTTTTTTGTTTTCAATGTTAGCGTCTATAAACTCGGCCATTATTAATATTATACGCTTTCAAACTGATTTGCAAACTTTGGTCAAAATCGGATGACTATATCTTATAGCTGTCATAGGAACCATCGGTCGGAAAATGAGTCTTAGTAAGAAAAACTTTCTTTTTACGGTGTTAGCGTCTATAAACTCGACCATTATTAATATTATATGCTTTCAAACTGATTTGCAAATTTTGGTCAAAATCGGATGACTATATCTTATAGCTGCCATAGGACCGATCGGTCGGAAAATGGGTCTTAGTGAAAAAAAACCTTTTTTGTTTTTAAATAAATCGTTCTTAAGGTCGGTGATTATTAATATTAACCGCTTCAAACCTAATTTAAAAAAAGTAAAAAAAAAAAAAGTTATATATTCGCAAAATTTGGTCGAAATCGGATGACTATATCTTAATGCTGCCGTAGGGCCGATCTGTCGGAAAAACTTTTTTATTTGAAATTTGATCAGTCTTAAGCTCGACGATTGTTAATTTGATGTGTTTTCAAAAAGATTCGCGATATTTGGTCGAAATCAGAAGTTTATCTGTCGGAAAATGGGTTTAAGTTACAAAAATTTTGGATTTATATGTTAGCGTTCTTAAAGTTAGCTTGGCCTTCTCGTTTTGTTATACGCTCATCTCTAGGTTACTCTCTCTCTCTCTCTAAGATTGTCTTTGTCCACACCACGTCGGTCGGCCGTGTCTCTACCTCCCCAAGTACTGAAACTCTTGAATCAAGAATGTCGGGACCAAAAATTCATTCTTGAATCAAAAATTTCGCTCTTGGATCAAGAAATTTTCTTCTGAGATCCAACATTCGTGAACAAAGTGCGAAATTTTCTATTTTTTGTGTGACTTTAAAACCAGAGAAGAGATCATTTCAATGTGCAGATCCAATAAATTCGATAACATCATAAAAATGCGATCAAATCATGGAATATCCTTTAAGACCATTCTCCTCCCATTCACTTGCATCCTTTTTGTTCCCTTTTAAGCAAGAGGAAAAACTTTTGTTTTACTCTTTGTTTTTTACTCACATTTTGTCGCAAATCTCTGAATAAAACTTGAGCGAAATTAACTTAATTAATTGGCACCTCATTCCTTACTAATTCCCAGCACTTACCCCTTTTTTGAGCTCTGCTGACCTTTCTTTTTTAATTGTCAGAATTCCTTTCCTTTTTGCTGAGTTCTTCGTGTGTGTGTGTGTGTGGCTTAAAAGAAAAAACACAACTTTTGAAAGCTTTTCACTAAGCTGCCACACATTAGCAAGTGAGGTGCAAAGTTTACGAGTGTCCTTTTCTCTTCGTCTCTGCTTCTTCTCTTTTGCACATTTCTTGTTTCTTTTTTCATGTTTATTGCTGTTGTTGATGTTGTTTGTTATGATTTTGAGTGAAAATGTTGATGAAAACTTGTCCTGCTTTCCTTTGAAATGACGAGACAAAGTGGAAAGAGCAAAAAGAGATACCCAACACTGGCCAAAAACCAGGTTCCAAACAAAAATTTAATTAAACGTTTAGATTAATCATAAGTAGTTATTCCATTATCAAAATATATCGACTTGGCTGGTCGCTGCTCTACTCTCCGCCCCCACATGCTGAAAAGCGGGGAAAATTGCATAACTTCGGTGTTTTTTGTTGGATAAATATTTGGCCTTATGCTAGGTTTACATAGCGTCACACTGTGCGAATGTCGTCTGTGAACCTCTGTGCCCAAAGTACTCAGAAGCCAAAAGTGTTCACATTGGCGGCACAGAAACAGCATGTCAAAGCGCTGTGAGTACTTTTGATGTGAACACTTCCTGTTGTCGTCACAGAGGTCACATTGCTCACATTGTGAGCACAAAAGTGAGCATTGAGCGAGTTCATGAGCACTGAGCCAGATCCACAATACAATATCAACAACAATCCAAAAAGGAATGATCGAAAAGAATAAATAAGCCAAAAATTAATATTCGCGACCGCCGTGTGGCCATGTAGTGGAATGCCGATATGATCCCTAAGCTTATTGAAGCTGTCGAGGAGTCCGAATGCCTCTGGAAAATGACCAGCGTCAATTATAAAAATCGTGCTGCCAAGGAGTCTAGCTGGAGCAGCGTTGCCGATCAGCTTGGCGTCACCTAGAAAGACGCTGTCGACAAGTGGAACAGCTTGCGAAACACATTTCGTGTGAGTTTGCCATTCAATACAAATGCAGCCTGCATGTAATTGAATTTTTATTGATATTTTTGCAGACTTGGATAAGATTAATTCGAAGATGAGCATCCGGACTTGGCTTTGGAGTTCCTAATAGGTGTTAACAGGGTGTTAACAATCATGCAGAGGAAGGTCCTACTTGATAATATGAGGCTTCTGCCCTAGGCAACTCAAGCTACACGGCCAACAGATGCTACTCAAGCCGTAGATTCAAGTCAATAGGATGAATTTGAACAAATTGAAGGAGAGGAGAAGTTCTTTAAAAGTATGAGGATCTGGAGGATCTTAAAGATACTTTGGCATTACATAGGTGCTACACACATATTCAATTACTCGTCTCCAATTATTTTTAAATGCATGCGATACTGTTTTCGGAATTATTCCACATATTGTTGCCTTTGATATTCAAAACTTGTATTAGAGGGATGTCTTGCTATATCCTGAAGCCCAATAGCGCAGTGTCTTTGCTAGTCTATCGGCAGGTGAAATGGGCTCACGAAAAGTCGCCGTCTACTCTTTCCCAACAACAGAGCTGATCGAAAGTAGCTGCTTACAAGCGCACATAATTTATAAATTTGTGCGGAATACTTCGCATGTCTGCATTCAACTTGGCAAACATTCCTTCTTTCCCTCGAGTCAAATTAGTTTTGTCGATCCATCATGAGCGATTTGCCTTGGGTATCATCATCATCTTCGTCCAGCACCCACAACGCAATAACAGCACACGCCACTAGCTCTGTTGCCTTTCGCGCATTCATTTCTTCAATTAAAAAATTCACGAAAGTACTAAAAATTACGCATGTTTACCTTTATCAAAATTTTTAAAGACGAAAAAAAAACAAAACAAAGTTATCGCAATGTGACAGGAAAACGAACATGCGCGACTTGCTGGTCACAGTAAAAATAGTTCAAATGAGCTCATTTTGAGCTTACTCATTGGATCAGCTGTTCAATTAATTGTGGTCACAAATGTGCCCGCCTCGGTCACAGAACCACTGTGACGCCAAATGAGTACTTGTGTTCACATTGAAAAGTACTTGTTCCTGTGACAAGGCATTGGCCGTTCACATTGCGCTGAGCCACTGAGACTCTGAAATGTGACTTACTGTGCCCCAATATAAACGCAGCATTAGTGAATAAATGTTACGACACAAGGTTCTAGCATGAGCCAAAGGCTTTGGTCTTTGTACCTTGGGCACAGAGCTTTCAAAAGCTTATCTTTTTTGCTTTTGCTCGGCCGCTAAAAACGCAGCAAGCAGAGGCACGTTGAAAACTCTTCTCTGTTGCAGCCAGTGTTGCCAATTTATCTATTTTGCGGACAGATCTGTCTTTTTTTTTAAACTGCGATTCCCGGAAAAATTTTGAAACGTTCCTATCCGGAAAAAATGCCATTTTAATTTTGTTTTATCCTTATTTCATGCTTTTTTAATTGTTCTAAGGCTTTTCATCAATTCCAACTATGTGGCATGTCTTTCATATTGATTTTCCGCCTTCGATTATCATTTTTCAAAGCGTTGCAGCCCTGATTTTTATGTGTGTTATCGAAATCAGGCGCATCGAATATTCGTTCATTGCGCTTTAAAGTTTCAACATGCCGAAAGACGTTTACAATCAAAAATTTAGCGAATCTTGGTTAAAAGAATCTGAATTAAAGAATTGTATGTGCCGAGATGCCAATTATCCGGATCCGGAGACACTGCAAATACTGCAATTGCAGATTGAATCCAAAGATTGACCATAGAAACACATGCAAAATGCAGTGCCCTTCGCACAGGTAAACAAAACTACGTTTCAGCCACTTTTAACATCAACAGCTTGTCGTCAGGAGGCGGCACTAGCAATGTCTTCGGTTAATTGGAACGAATGCATCATATGCACACGGAATTGATGCTGATAATACCACACTCGATATGAATTAAAAGTAAATAAAGATATTCGAAACTCCACGTCAGACGGCACAGACGTGTAAAATAATTGTCCCTGAAGATGATGGTAAGCAACCGAAATATATCGGAAAAACAGCATACACATCTGTGTGTTTCATTTGACCTCGAGCCGGCTAAACTCAAATTTTCACAATTTAGAAAGCTCACTATAAACTTTTTGATATTCATTAAAGCTTTATTATATTAATAGGGAATCATTGTTTGTACCGTTCGTTTATCCTTTTGAAAAAAATCTGTACGTTTTCCGTCTTTTTTTCTTGGTTCAACCGTCCTTTTTTTGTGTAGAGCCGTTGGCGGTTAAAATTGTGCCGACACCTCTGCTCCCATTGCCGATTTCTGCTGTTTGATGTTTATTTAATTAGTAAAATCAAGAAATACGTTTTTTTTTTCTAAGTGCATGGATAATGCTGCTGTTTTTTGCTGAATTCATTCTTCTATGGCTGCCGCTGTCCCTGTGCAGTGGCCTCATTAAAATTGACATTCATTTGGGCAATTAGACTAATTGACTTTTAACCAGTTCGCGGCACATATGACCCACCCCCACGATCCGCATTACCTTTTACTCGCTATCCACGCTATATTACTCCTCCTTCTCCTTCTTAGCTGCCCATGCAGCAAGGCATTAATTTTGCATACAGTCAGAGTGGTGTGTGTATGTGTGTGTGTGTGTGGGGGGTGGGTCTGCATAATTTTGTGGGCGTGGCCTGTTAGGAAATCAGTTTGTCGGAACGGGTTCAGTGGCAAATTAGGCTTTGATTTTTGCCTTGACACCCAGAGGTTCGCTTCTGTCTTACACGTAATTCAATTATAGAGAAGTGTGTGTCCAAGTTCCAGTGAATCCATCAACTGCCAACTAGAAACCACCAAAGTTGGTAACGTAGAATCGTAGGAATGGTGAAATGGAGATGAATGATGTGCGGGAGCTTTAGAAACAGTTGCCACATGGCGTTAGTCAAGCTCACAAATGCAAGTCAACGGCGCTTAGTGTTGCACTCACTCAGTGGCCACGAGTACGAGAGTCGCTCATTCATTCATTTGCTCAGTCAGCCATTCATTCATTTCCTTGATTATGTTTCTTATCAATGATAAATGAATATGAACGAACCAGCAGCAGCAGCAGCGGCAGCAGCAGCACTCAAAACTGCTGTAAACTTGGCCAACAAAGTGAAAGTAAAACTTGTGCGATGGAGTCGATTGTTGAGATGACCTGTAATTGTTAAGGCAGCAGCAATTCAGCAGCCTGCCGATACATATGCCTTCACTCTTTCAGCTTTCTATTTTCGTATCTACTTTAATTTAATTGTGATTGTATTTCAGTGCCGCTCTAAACTGATATGCCCTACAATCACTCACTTGCTGGCTCTTCAAGAAAGGAGAAAGTCAAGCGCAGGCGAAACTGTTTCTGATGGCTGCATCAGCTTGAATCCCGCGACCCCAACCACTTGATTGCCACAACGACTTTGGCTCCACAAAAAGTTCTTTGTGGTCGAAGGGGAACGAAGGGCAGAGTGTAGGCGAATTCTCACTGGTCTTCGTTTTGGGCTCTTGAAGTGGGCGCTCGCCAATTTTCCAGCACTTTAGAAATAAAATTTTTAACAACTCGCCAAGGCGGTCGCTAAGTGCGTCGACGTTTAAGCTAGCCCATCCCGCTGGGGAAGCTGGTCGTGGCGGCGTTCATCAACTAACTTTTGCGAGTTGCCTGAGTTTAGATTGTAAAAACTTGTGTGCTACAGTTTCTATTGAAATATGCAAAGGCGGTCACTCGCTCATCCTCTGAGACCTTTAACATCAATTACGCACACGTTTGCCACATATGCCACGCCCACTGCCTGTGGGTTGCCTTTTAATCATGACCACCAAAACAATACTAAATTTCAGTTCGTTAGCTTCAGAGTGAGTAACCAGCGTACCAGTGAAGTCGTGACTGTTTACCTCAACATCTTCCCAAACGGTCAAGGTCATGTTGGTAACTAACATACACAAAGAAAAAAAATATGCAAACGTTTTGACCGGGATTTTCAACCCATAACGTTTGTGTAGCTTTTCTGAAAATTCCCTGCTCTAGGAATTCCACCATTTTCTTCTAAGAGGCTGCAACCACACGTATTTCGTAAAATGGTCCAAACAAACAAAAATAACAGAATTTCCACTCCGCGTCCTAGGATATGGTCCCATGAAGTCGATGTATAATCGTTGAAGTGGCCTTTCTGTGATCTGCTGCTTTCCCATTGGAGGCCGAATGCTTATATTGGCTGTTTTAGTGCTCTTACAGATCTCGCAGTTTTGAGTAACTTCATGTACCTCAGTTGCCATCCCTGGCCAGTAATATTTCTGCGTCTTATGAATTCCACCATGTCCTGCGGATGATGCATAATGTGCTTGATTAAGAATATCCGCACGCAGCTCCGATGGTACCCATAGCTTCCACAAAAGATCGTCATGAATGCGCTATCGCCAGTCCTAAATCCGACCCGTTTATACACGTATCCGTCAGATACGCAAATATCTGGCAACTCTTTCTGTTTCTCTGTGGTAGTTTTTACCAGAGTTCTATACTCCTCTGACTTGAAAGCGGCTGCCGTCAAATCAATTTCATAACTGTCTCCGGTACCCAGCCCAATCTCCTCCATATACATTCGAGAAAGAGTGTCTGGTACAACATTCAAAGATCCTTTTCGGTGTTCTATATTAAAGTCAAAAGCCTGCAGTTTTAGGCTCCAACGCGCCAATCGCCCTGTGAGGTCCTTTTGGTTCATTAACCATTTGAGGCTAGCGTGGTCTGTAATCACCTTAAAGGGCATCCCTTCTACATACGCACGAAAACGGTGTACGCTTAAGATGGCCGCAAAGCACTCGTGCTCAGTTATGCTATAATTGCGTTGAGCCTTGTTGAGCTTAGCTGACATGAACGCTATGGGTCGTCCTCTTGAAAAAGTACCCCTCCAACTCCTACAGTAGAGGCATCGCATTGGATTACGAAAGGTCTCCTAAAGTCAGCTGTGACCAATACTGGAGCCGTGACTAGGGCTGCCTTTAGAGCAGCAAATGCCTGACGACCGTCTTCTGTCAAAGAGAAATTGCGGATTCGATCCTTAGCCAGACTGTCATGAAGTGGAGCTGCTGTGCTGGCGTATTCCTTCACGAATCTCCGGTACCAGCCAGTCATTCCCAGAAAACGTCTTAACTGTTTAGCCGTCTTAGGTTCTGGAAACTCACGCACTGCGCTAACTTTGCTCTCATCCTTCTTGATTTTTCCCTCGCCCACTACGAATCCCAAATACTTCGCTTGTCGGTAGCACAACTTGCTTTTCTCCACATTAATGGTGAGCTGGGCGCGCGCCAGGCACTCAGCAACTTTTTTGAGCAAGGATAAATGTTTTTCAAAGGTTTTTGAGCACACCAATAGGTCGTCGAGGTAGACGAATACGTGCTCTCTTAAGACTGCTGGAATCACCTATCCATCAGGCGACACCTCCTCTGAGCTGAGTTACACAGCCCGAACGGCATCACTGTAAAATGTTAGAGAGGACGCCCAGGGAGAGCAAATGCGGTTTTCTCCCTACTCTGCATTTCCAATGGGACCTGCCAAAACGCATCTTTAAGATCAATTGCCGATATGAAATATGTCTCCTGGAGTCGACTTAAAAGTCCCACGATATGCGGCAACGGATACGCATCCTTAACTGTTCGTTCATTAACCTTGCGCGCATCAAGACAAAGTCGATTTTTGGGACCCGCGTTTAGATATTGAAAGCCTACACGTTACGTGTAGCTCTTTCTGCACGTGGCGTGTAGCTTTCTGAATTCTACATTTTGCGTGTGCAATTTAGCAGGGCACAACACGTTTTGTTTAGCTTAGACGTTTCTACACGCGCCGTGCAGCCAATTTTGTTTTCTCTGTGTAAACTTACGCTTTGAATTATTGCTGTTACATACGTATAAGCTAAGAACAGATATGTTCTACACCTAAGGAAAAGGAACATTGGTCCTTTGAGCCGGATAAAATGATTTAATCGCAATTGTGAAGTTCCGTACAAATGATTGTCATTAAAGTTTTGATTTGGAATTGAAATTCAAATAAAAAAGTGCAACTCAAAAAATTCGTGGGTCATAAGTCTGTGTTTGATGTGCTTTTGCGTGCAAAGGGTTTGTGCACTTGTTCCTGCTTCACACGGCATGGCCCTGATGGCTGCTTGTCTGCACAGTTGGTAGTTTCCCCCCATTTTTTTTTATATATTTTTTCTTTGCTTTGATTTCACTTCTTTCTTTCTCTATGTGTGTGGCACTTGACAAAGTTATGACAGGCCCGCAGGTGCAGCTAGAATGTTAGCCATGAAGATGGTGACAACGAGCCAAATGATGAGCATGTGGAAGCCACTAGGCCGCCATTGCCTGACTGCAATTGATCCAGCTGACTGGGCAAGGGCGCTTCAAATCATCAAAAACCTTTATTTATATTAATTATACCAGCTGCAAGGGTATATAATTATCGGCCGAGCCAAAGTTTTTCTCTATTTTTGTAGTACATTTTTTGAAGTCCACAAAGTTTCTTAAATTTTGTATTTTTTTTTTCCTCTTCCTCATTAATGATGTGCTTGAACCTCTATTCTTGTCCTCTTGTCACCTGCCATTATCTCTTGGTAATTATGTCACGCTCTGCAAAGTTCCTGGCAGAATATTTGCCAGCTGCTGGGTTCCTGCATTATTTATATCAATTGACGTTGAATAATTAGTCTTGACCCGCCCCTGTCTTTGCGCCTGTCTCTGTCCTATTCCGCGACGTTTGAAACTTGCTCTATTGAATGAAAGAGTGCAATTTGTGATATATGACCATGTCGATGGCTGCCATCAATATTTTCCAGTTAATGACTCCTTCAGCTTGCATAGTCATGCTGCTGCTATGTGTTCGAGCAGCGTGGCTGCGGGGCAGCCGGCTGGTCAGGCAATTGGATGGCCATAATGAGGCTAAAGATGAGCCCAATGACAGACAGAAAGTATTAAATAACTAAGTATTGGTGGGGGCGGTGTATGGGAAAGTTATACTTATCACTCATACTCATACTCATACTCATACTCATACTCATACTCATACTCATACTCATACTCATACTCATACTCATACTCATACTCATACTCATACTCATACTCATACTCATACTCATACTCATACTCATACTCATACTCATACTCATACTCATACTCATACTCATACTCATACTCATACTCATACTCATACTCATACTCATACTCATACTCATACTCATACTCATACTCATACTCATACTCATACTCATACTCATACTCATACTCATACTCATACTCATACTCATACTCATACTCATACTCATACTCATACTCATACTCATACTCATACTCATACTCATACTCATACTCATACTCATACTCATACTCATACTCATACTCATACTCATACTCATACTCATACTCATACTCATACTCATACTCATACTCATACTCATACTCATACTCATACTCATACTCATACTCATACTCATACTCATACTCATACTCATACTCATACTCATACTCATACTCATACTCATACTCATACTCATACTCATACTCATACTCATACTCATACTCATACTCATACTCATACTCATACTCATACTCATACTCATACTCATACTCATACTCATACTCATACTCATACTCATACTCATACTCATACTCATACTCATACTCATACTCATACTCATACTCATACTCATACTCATACTCATACTCATACTCATACTCATACTCATACTCATACTCATACTCATACTCATACTCATACTCATACTCATACTCATACTCATACTCATACTCATACTCATACTCATACTCATACTCATACTCATACTCATACTCATACTCATACTCATACTCATACTCATACTCATACTCATACTCATACTCATACTCATACTCATACTCATACTCATACTCATACTCATACTCATACTCATACTCATACTCATACTCATACTCATACTCATACTCATACTCATACTCATACTCATACTCATACTCATACTCATACTCATACTCATACTCATACTCATACTCATACTCATACTCATACTCATACTCATACTCATACTCATACTCATACTCATACTCATACTCATACTCATACTCATACTCATACTCATACTCATACTCATACTCATACTCATACTCATACTCATACTCATACTCATACTCATACTCATACTCATACTCATACTCATACTCATACTCATACTCATACTCATACTCATACTCATACTCATACTCATACTCATACTCATACTCATACTCATACTCATACTCATACTCATACTCATACTCATACAATAGTCACAATAAGTATACATAAGAAACTTTGCACCATTTGGGAATTGGAACCTGTCGTCCGAATTCCTCTCTCTCTCCACCTCTTCGACTCCAACACCCCAGCAAAACCTCCAGTTTTCACATGAAAATGTATAACAACCAGCTTGTTAATGCCAATTTCTAACTTTTGCTCACGCTTCAGACCCCCCCCCCCACACCTCTTTTTGCCACTCAAGCCTATAGCTGTTTATTTGACTGACTGACAGGAGACGAGTCCTCATATCCATGTATCATTGTGTGAGCAAGTCTTTTGACTTTTGGCCCCCACCTCCTCCTCTGCTCTTCTCGCACCCAGCCTGGGCATGACAAATGCCTGGGACATTTCGGCACACTTGTCAGCCAGGACAAAAAGCCTCAAAAGCCAATCCCCCCACGACACATGACGGAACCAAAGAGTTCTGACATTTCTTTTTTGTATTTATTTTGGCTTCCATGGTTTGCTCTCAGATTTGGGCATTCCGTTTGATTGTCTCCTCCCTTAAAAAAGAAAGAAATGTGTTTTGCTCAAGCTGCTTAAAAATTAAAATTATATTTGCTCTTAATTTTCAGGCTTTCTTTCTCTCTAATCGAATAAATCAAAGGCATTCAATTTCATTTTCGAGGCAAAAGAGGTGTGGCCCTAACAAAATACTTAAAGTGCGTGACACACTCGGCGTATGCGTAATCTGAACTAAGCGCAGTAGCTGCTGCCCATAAACTAAACTATGAGCAAAACGTTAAGGGGGGAAAACTGTGGGTCCTGAGGGGCAACTTCACTTTGACGCCTTTGTCAATTTGTTCACAGTTGCCCCTTTCTTGTTGTTGTTGTTTTTTTTTTTTTTGTTCTCTCTCTATTTTTTTGCCGCTGCTGGGGAATTGGCTAAAGTAGCTGAAGAGCCCAACTCAGGCGGCAGGCAATTGTATTTTGTGTTGCCCTTCATACAAAGTCAACAGCTGTGAGGACATGTGTGCGTACGTGCCGCGCCTTCGTAGGTCCTTTTTTTTCCACTTTTTTCCCTCTCAAGTGAGAGCCAGCCGCCTTGTTGATTTTTCTATCAGGTGGTAATTTATTTAACTGCGTTTGTATTTCAAATTTGCAGGGCAGAAAAGTTTTTGAGAGTTTCCGAAAAGAAACGCCACGGGAATGAGGTAAAAAATGTATGGAATCACGTCTAAATAAAACAATAAATTTTGAATTAAACACTTGCTTTATATATTTTTAAGCTATATTTCTTGAGATATTTGAGCTAAGCTTTGCTTAGCTTAGTTATTGGAGAAATCGACTTAATTGAGTTGATTGGACAAATTTTGGAAAACCGACCCGTAACTGTTTCGATTTACAGCCCTGCTATTAACTAGGCCTTGTATGAACCATTTCTTTTTTTTTTGAACAAATTCGCTCTTGAATTTTTGGTTTTTATAGGCAAGGGGAGTGAGGAGAAGTATTGGAGCGGAGAGGGCAAGCAAACTTTTAGAGAATAGCGTTGAACACACTCTAACAGTTTCGTTTTTCATGGGAGAGGGGTGTGTGCAGAAATTACTGAGAGGAGAGCGCAATCGGTTGGAACTCTGGAACTCTGTTATGTCAGCGGTCGGCAGTCAATTTCACAACTCCACGTCGGTCGGTCAGCTTGAGAAGAATTTTCATTCTTAGCGTACTTTTGATCCAAGAGTGAAATTATCTATTTTTTCTCTCTGAGTGTATAGACCAACTGTTGCTTGCCGAAGTCATGCATCACTGTGTGTTAGAGAGAGACACAGTCACATTTTTGGGCTCTCTGCTTGGGGAACCCTGGACTAACTTGTTCATTGGATGTAGCTGCTGCCGACAAATGTGCAACTTTTATATATATTGACGTTATAAATCTAAGAAAGACAGACGATCACATCAATCGAGCCTTTTAACCCATACCGGTCCATCACTTTTTGGAAAAAGTTTTGTTTCAAAAAATTACCCTCAATCATTTTCCTTAAGAACATTATCAGCTTATTTGAACTTGGTACCCAACGTTTAAGGAGGGAGGGTCTTCCCCGTTAAACCTTTTAGAAAATAGCACAAATTTGGGCAGAGAGTCAAGATCTATTTCAGAGATGCCGGACAGATCGTTTAGAAAAGGACAACCCAAAAATGTGAGTCGCGTTCTGCTAAGAGCTGGACAATGACAGAAGCGATGTTGTACACTCTCCTCCTCATCCACTGAATTGCAGCTTCTACAGAAGTCATTGTGTCTGATGCCAAACCTAGCTGCATGTCTTCCTACACAGAGAAAAATAATATGCAAAAGCTACACGAAAATGTGGGATTTCTACACGTTTTGACCGGGATTTTCAAGACATGATATTGAAATCCTACACGTTACGTGTAGCTTGCAAGAAAGCTACCCCTCGCGTATGGAGATCACTTTTCTAAACGAAAAATGTAAGAATTCAGTACTGATTTAGATTTTCTAATTTCGTGTAGACTTTGCTTTTGCCCACGCAGCATTTAGCTTTTCTACACGAGGCGTTTAGATATTGAAATTCTACACGTTCCGTGTAGCTTTACTGCCCGTGGCGTGTAGCTTTCTGAACTCTACATTTTGAGTGTGCGCAACATGTTTCGTTTAGCAATGCAGCCAATTTTGTTTTCTGTGTGTAGTGCAGCACTACGTTGAGGGTTTGAGGACGGAAGGTTTCCCCAGAGCCCACCACCATACGATGATTCGGCTGTGTACTATTTCAGGGGGATCAGTCGCACGTTTGCACGAGAAAAGTGTGGAGGATACTTAACCACTTATAAAATGGATCTTACCTAAATCGCTTCGCATTCTGTTTGCATTGCCCAATTGTGTTTTTGCAAGATTTTCAGCTGGAGCTTTGAATTGCCTGTTTTAAGCATTATACTGTCAATTCCTTTACAGTTCGGGCAAGGTACAACAAACACTCCTACACACAGCAGCTACACAAAGCTGCTTGTAGTGGACTAGAATGGGAGAAGGGCCAACTGTCAACTGGCATACAAAACCAATTTCCTTTTTATGGCAAATGAAATGAAAATTTGAAATGACCACAAAAGAGAGGAAGATAGATAGAGGGGAGGGCGAGAGTTAGAAAGAGGAGTTCGTACGAACAGGAAATGGCCACTCGGACATGATGCGACAATGTTTAGGAATGCGACTCGGAACTTGAACTGCAGCTATAGGGCAAAAATAAAAATACAACAAATATGCGGAATTAGCCAAGGAGCCGCAACTGTACTTTTCCGAATTTTCGGTTTTGTTTTCCACGTTTCTTTGGGGTCAACCCGCAGCGGCTTTGCGGTGGATTTATTTTATTGCCCCCAAAAACAAGCGGCGAGGAGAGAGTTGCCTTTTGTTGCGACGGTTGTTGGCTTTAATCCTTTCGCTGCTCCCTCGTTGGCCCCTGCTCATACATATGCGCATTTCATTTGATTTGATTTAATTTTATGGCCCTTTATGTGCTGGCTGGCTGACTGGCTGGCTGGCTGGCAGTGCCAGTTTTGTGTTTGCGGAATTAATTTAATTTGATTTTCATTTATTTATGCCAATGGCATGGAATTGAGTGCGTTTGTCCCATTTGAATTGCAAACCACTTTCCAACACTGGCACTTTTGAGCAAAACAAATCCCTCATCCATCCATCAGTCAGTCAGCTAGTCAACTAGCCAACAACCGGTCCTCAGTCCGTTTATATGGCCAGTCATGTAGCACGCATCATCATTTATCAAAGCCAGCCAAAATAAAGAGAGAAAAAAATCCCACCCAAAAAGAAAAAGCCGACGCCGTTTTCTTGCCTTCCCTTGAATCTTTTTTTCCCGGCGGCGGCTTATCTTGCCACTGTGCGACATCATTGATGGGCACCGGTGCAGTGGAACGAAATGCATGAAAACGTGTTTCACAAAAAATTAAATCCGTACGAAAATTGTGTGTTGTAACACCGGGAGCAAGAGCGTGATTCGTAATATTTATTTTCGAAGCTTTCGAAGAAACGTTCGTTTGAAATACTGACTTGAGCTAGTTGTAATCCAATTGAACTTTAACTAGTTAACGAATTGGTGATGAGTGAGTTGATCGATGTACTGTTATACTAATCAGCGACATAAACAGACTGTCAGACTGTAAGGAACATTCAAAGGTGAACTGGTATTTAACTGGTTGAAAATGGCTGTTGCAGGGGACAATTCTCCCGCATATGCCATCTGGCATTAAACTGGTTGCAAATGGCTGCTGCCGGGGACAATTGTCGCATGCCTATGACATGTCTGTGTAAAATGGACGACTTCAATGCATTGATTTGGATAGAAAGTGCAACCAGTTGCAAGTTTTTAGAGACAGGTATATTTCGGGTTGTAAGCCAGACATTTTCCCTGCAGGGCAAGTATGGCGCCAACATTTTGAACTAAGCGCGAGAGTAAAAGACGCACATACACACAAATTTTGTATGTGTGTACAACAAAAAAGCAATGCTTAAACAACAAAAACAACAACGCGGTCAGTGCAACCGAAACCAACCTCTTAGAAATGCCGTCAGCAAAACAAAAACAAAACAAAAATACGTTATATGCGATGGGACGGAGACTGATCCCACGGTAGTTGGCGCAAACTGCAGGGTCTCCTTTTTTAAAAAGTGGGCAATTTACACTTAGACTCCAATCTTTGGGCATGGACCTTACCAACTCCTAGCCTCCAGTTCTGCTCCTGCTGATTTGTGGTTCTTTAGCCTTTTTATGACTAAACAGACTTCGTGACGGTCCGTTGGGTCTATCTCTATGTTGTCGATTGGTGGCGTCGCTACTTCTCCAGAGGCGGTATTGTGTTCGTTGTCGACTCCCAGCAGGTTGGCTCCATCACAATCACAAAAACCAGCCATCATGATTGCACATCACATTCGTTCACCACAACAATCGAACTAGATCCATCGATTTTTTTATTTGTGCAAAAGTATGTAACAGGGAGAAGGAATCGATTCCGACCCTATAAAGTATATATATTCTTGATCAGCATCAACAGCCGAGTCGATATAGCCATGTCTGTCTGTCCGTCCGTCCGTATGAACGAAGAGATCTCAGAGATGGTAAGAGATAAAGGTTTGACATGTATGGGACATATATTTCTTATACACGCAGGCAGATCAAGTTTATTTTCAATATTTGCCACGCCCCCTCCCGCCCCCGCAATTTGGAAAAAACGTCATATCTTCCACAGTTTTGATGATAGATTATTCATTCCTTCTGGAGATATCTAGTAATCAAAATTATTTATCGATTTGCAGAAGGAATGATAAAGATCGGATGACCGATATACAAGTTATGAGCAAAAAACGGCCAGTCGACCGGAAGATCGAGATCAAATCCATTTGTATAAGGGGGGAGCCTGCTTTAGAAGCTTCAAAAAATCGATTTTTCCGAGGACTTTTTTGAAAAGGAAACAGATATTCGATTAAAACGAAGCTTTCAGGTTTAATTGTTATATATTTCAACAGTCTTCTCAAATTTTTTCATTAAAATATATGTCATATTATGCCTGGTACAAGCATTTTGCCGAGGCGCCTCGAGTGTGCATGTGTCGTGCGGCGGGAAAGATGCAGGTCGCAATTTTCATCTGAAACAAAAAAACCCAAAAAAAATTTCTATTTTCAATAGTATAGCTTCTAGTTAAACCAAGAAAATTGAACAAAAACAAGAAAGAAAGTCGGTCAAGCCCGACTGTAACATACTCTGCACCCTTAATGTCGCAGCTCGCATTTGGTCACGAGTCAAACTGCCAGTTAACACACAACGCACAACGCAGTGCGCTCTCTAAGTCTCTCTCTCTCTCTCTCTTTCTCTCACTAAGATTGCTTCTGCTGAACGCAATGCCTAGGTTATGGGTGGGGTGGGTGGGGGGTGTTAACTGACCGTTTTTTGCTCATAACTTGAGTATCGTTCATCCGATCTTTATCATTCCTTAAGCAAATCGATAAATGAAAAAAAAAATTCACGTCAGATTGTTTAAAAAGTGGGTTAATCATAACTTTCTTAAGGTTTTTTAGGTTCAATTAGAAGAAAATTTAAGCCCGAATGCAATAAATTTTGTCTCGTTTCGATAGGACGTTTAATTTTTTCCCTATCTTTCCCGCCAATTAGGAAAAATCGTAAAAATTAAAAACCAAGAAATCGCACGTCAAAGTTTTCGTATATAAAAAATCTCGACGCTTGCTCACTATTTCTCCTGTAACTTTAAAAATATTTTGAAATTGCTTCTGAAATTTTAGGGACACATTCTTGGATAGTTTGGGTAGACATTTAAGCAAAAAAAAAAATTCGATTTTTTGAATTCTCCAAAGCAGGCTCCCCCCTTAAGCTTGATTTTAGCTCGCCTTTTTCTGTATATGCGCGCAGCTATGTACCTCTATGTGCAAAACAACAACGAATGCGAGGCTTGCGCATAGCCTGTGGGCACCCCTGATCTATATTGATAGTATATTGACAAATGTGCAGGCTAAATGTATTTCAAAACATCTTACAGTTTGCTCGACGTAGCTTTAAAACTGACTGAAGGACAGACGGACATGGCATGCTGATCAATAGTATATGTTTAATATGTAAATATTATATAGCATAAGAGAGGCTTCCTTCAATGCAGACAAATTTGTTAATACCCTCTACAACGGCATAAAAAACAATGAAAATTGTTGTCTAATCCTAGTAAACACTGCCCCAGCAATCGTGCAGTTTTTCCGTCAATTTTTGTGCATTTGTTCAACGATTTGGAACCACAGTGCAGCAGGCTGCGTGGCGTTAGTAGACATTTGTTTGGTGCTGCTGTCATGTAACGGTTAAATCTGCATGAAAAATTAATGCCATGTTGTTGATACTATGCGATGGCGACTATTGAAATTAGCCCGGGCCTACAGAATTGTTAACTGGTGCTGTTCCGGGTGTACTCTTACAACTCCTCTACCCGACCCACCCAGCCTTCAGCGTAGTCCAGCCGTTTTCGTCTTGTTTACCGTTACATTTTATTTGGCGACTTGTGTGTGTGTATGTGTGTGTGTGTGTGTGTGGATGTGGAAGGCCAGTGGCCCAGCCATAACCTAATTTTAGTACTCGCCACGCAACTTTAATAGCTTGGACTCCAGGGACATTGATAATGGAATTGGCGGAGCTGTCGCTGTGGATATCTCTGCTGCTCCCGACTAACCGGCGCTTGGCATTCCATTGGAACACCCACCTGACGCGCTCCCAGTGCCTGAGTGGCCGACACACGTTGATAGACCGGCGACCCTGCTTTTCCCAATGTGGAGGACTTCTCCTGCACACGTTGATAGACCGGCGACCTGTGCTTCTCCTGCTTTAGCGTATTTGTGGCAGCATCCGGTTGTATATACTTTTTAGCTGAGGCCAGGAAGCCCGTACGTTTCATTGTCTGCGACTTGTGGGCCATCTGCTGTTGCAGCGGGGCACTGGCCACAGCTCGTGAAGCTGGGCTTTGTGGAGGCTCCACAATTTTGACCACGTCCCCGCCGCTGACGCGTTTCTTGTGCGACATCATGAATGCCTGATGACTGCTGCGACTCAACATATTGAAGGCCCCTCTATCAAGTTGCCTCTGTTTCGGTGCCTTTGGCTTAGACTTGGTCTTTGCTTTGGACGCCTCCGGGCGTCGCTGCTGATGCTGCGTTCGCCGACCCGGCGCCAGCGGCTTCAGCGGCGGCTCACTGCTCTGCGACTCCTGGCTACGACTGCGCTGCCGGTGATTTGTGTGCAGGGCATTGTGTTGGCTCAACTGTTTCTTCTGCAGCTTGAGAGTGGAGGAGGTTCGTCGGTGAAATGCATCTGGCGACACCGGTCCGTCCGCGAATTGTATATGACCGAACGGCTTGTTCCGTTCGCCGAGCGCTTGGGTGTGCTTCTTGTTCTCGCTCTGGGCCAACTTGCCACGCTGGCCGAGGCCGATTCCAAAGCCAAGGCGCGCCTCCGTCTTGGTTACGGCCTCCTTCGCCTGGCCGTCGGCCCTTTGCGTTTCCGGCTGTACGGCCAAACGTTGCTTCAGTGCCTTATTCACAGTCATAAGTGGCGGATCGCTATCCTCGGGCCGCTGTCCGATTGCCGTTGCAGCCTTGGCCATGGTTTTCTCCAGCACATTCATGTGATGCTGACGACCTGGTACCACCATGCTAGTTCTAGCCGGCAGGCTTGCGGAACGACCACTATGCATTAGACACACTTCCTCTGTTTTCTGCTGCTGCTTATCCGACCTCGGTTTCAGCTTGGGTCTCCTGGAACGATTAAGGACCAGGGCATTGCTGACGCTGGAGCAACACGAGCTGCTGGCACTTAGCTTGGACTGGCCATAGATTTGATAGGGTTTAACCCCAGGCGAACTGAAAGACATGGAACGCCGACGACTTGTCTGCATCATAGTCTCCAGCAGATTACTGGAAGTGGCGTTGGCGGCTTGATCCGCCATCTGTTGGTGATCGCGTGGATAGGAACGGTTGCCCTTCTGTTGCTCTAACTGGGCAGCCTTGATTTTGCGCACTGGTCCACGGTTCTCCGGGCGGCCCTTAGTCTCGCGGGAGTCTGTAGGAAACAATTGGGAGGAAGTCAAGTAAGCGAGGGGAAAATCAAAACTTGAACACTCACCCGGATTATGAGGCAGCACCGAAGAGCTGCGTTGGTAGTAGCTTTTCACTGCATTCTCGTAGAGCTCGTTGGTGCTGCGCAAAAACCAGGGCTTCATGCGCCCATTGGTCCGCATCAGACGATTGAGCTGTTCGGGTTTCATCTTTATCTTCCAACTTGGTCACTTGCTCCAGTGTGTGAGTGTGTGTGTCTTGGTGTCACTTGGATCTAGAGTTGCGCTTCTCTAGTTGAACTCAAAGAATTTTGGAGAGTTATTTATAATTTTTTTTTTTTTGTTTTTTTTTTTGTGTTAATTCACCTAAACTGTTAGATTTTGGAAATTTTGTATATATATAATTTGTGTGTCGATTAATCCAGGAAACGGACGACTTGAAGATTGAAATTTCTATGGGTGGGTGAGAGAATGAAATCTAAAACATGCCAAAGTGGTTAGAAAAACAATCTGAGTATAAGAATAGAAAAAGTGGTTATGCTCCGAAGGAAACCAAATGCTTTTTAAAAAATTCAAGTTGAAAATTATAAACTGAAAGTTTATTTTGACATAAAAGCAAGGGGCGACTTATGCTTAAGGTCCTTGTTTGTTGAAAGTTTCGATACTCGATGCGGTTCGCTAAGCGTGGATCTTGTCTTTGTCGCTGACAGTACTAATGCTGTACACTGAAAAAAAAATCCAAGATTTCCGGGATCAATTCATGCCGAAATGGTAATAAAAATGGGTTGATCCCGGAATGGCATAAATCATTCCCGACGGGAACAATTTAAGTACGGATAATTTTTAAAATTTTGATCTGTTTGATGATTTTGATTTGTGCCCCATTTTCGAACTCAACTTTGTTCCATACGAGTTAATATTCTAGTTCGGTAGAGATTGAATTGTTTTTTATTTATGTATTTTCTGATATTTTCTTACAGGCAATATAGATATTGTTTTCGCATTTTATAAAATAAAATATTTGTGTAATAAATATTAAATATATAAATATTTTCCGCTATAATACTCGTTCTCGCTTAGCCAGTTATCCACCTTTGATTGGGCAGAAATTGTTTCATCTTCATGGGCAAGCTGCAAGTAGAAACAATTTTAAGATTAAACTAATAAATAATGCAGATAACTATAAATGGGTAGAAGTTCACAACAATTTATCTACGAAATTGTGGGAGATATGGCCCAGTTCAAATTGTAACATGCGGAATGGCAAAATACAGAAGCCTGCCATTTTGATACACATATTAAAATGTACTCACTTCAGTTTGTCTCCACAAGAACAGCTTCTGCCTAAAGTCCATACGAAGGCCTAAAGCAGGGATCGCTTCTCGAAGGTCTTCCGCTGTCATGAGCTTTAAGTGCTCAAACTTAATACCCGCATCTGTAAATAATTGAAATAATGTTAGGGAACATTTAAACATTGGAATAAAGCCGAAGACGCTTACTATGGCTTACAGCTTATTTCAACAAAATCTTTTAATGAGTTCTTAAACTTTTTTAAGCTATTTATTCAAATAAACTGCGATACACTGTATGTAGATAAATACAGTATGTCAAAAGTGTTTTGACCAGAGGTCGCAAAAATCGGTCCCCCGTTTGCCTTTGTCAGAAAACGACAGCTTTTATGCGACCACATTGAAATGAGGTACCGAAAAGACCTTTAACTACGCTCTCTGCCTCTCTTTGGTTGTGAGAGGAGAGAAACACATTATTTTGTGTTTTTTTCTCTCTGGTCTTGTTGGGACCGTTTCGTCAAACTCACGCATAGAAAAGGTCTTTTGAGCACCGATGCACTTGTGTGCGTTTGTATGTCAGTTCGTGCTTACATGTTGATGTGAATTGATCAAGTTTAAGTTAAAAGATCTAACCGTGCTTATTTCTGTATGTACAACAACGAAACTCCATGTATACAGCAAATTCTATGCGCTCTCTTATTCTCTCTCGCATGGACTCTCTCTGCTCACGCAACCTTTTTAAATAACATTTTGACAGTTTGGTCTTCGAGAAGCGCGCATTTTAAGACCAATTGACTGAGTTGGGCCTGTTATGCGGTTGCTGTTAGACCGATCAGTGCAGTGTAGTCAACCACAGCCACTTAACAGTGAGCGCGATAACAGAACACATTCGGTTGCGGGAAGCCCGAGAGCGCTTTTGTTTTGTTTTTTCGGTCAGTGACGTGAGCAGAGCGAACTGAAAAAACGGTTGAGAGTTATTTACGAGCTATGGTTTTGACACAGAAAAAATATATGAACATTTTTCACTTATTTTGCAAAATTACATACATACATATGTGAGTTTAAGATAGGCAAGGCATTGCTTCGACACCGGGTTTTACATATGTTTGTACATATGTATGTCTTCACACCCAAGCCGAAAATTAGAAGAACGAATTAAACACCAAACTAACGTTTGCATGTACACACAGTCACAAAATAGAAAAAATTTGCGTAATGCGCATTCTTACCCGCTAACATATACACACATTCATACAAACAAACACAGATACACCGCCGCAGCGATTACAACACAATACACTCTACACTCACCAGC